>CM052658.1:78404458-78426437 GCA_028533165.1 Leontopithecus rosalia
ATCTCTCTGATGCAGAAATGTTACCACAGCCCCCAGTGGGGCTTACAAAAATGCAGTCTGAGACACCAACTTACTAACAAACTGCAAAGCTGCACCTTTAATCAGTATGGACTTAATGTGGAATTTGAGCATTTTACTGTGTGAAGGAAACAAATTCATTTCAAAAATGGCAAAGGCTCTGAATCTACTAGTAATCTGTGGAATTTGCAGTAAAACTATTTGCTGGCTAGAGAAACAGTCTTGATTTTTTTTTAAGTTTTAAACACATAATAAATGATATAAGGTCTAAAGGTTCTTACTTCTTTTAAACTTAGTTAAGTGAGTAATTTTTAAAAAGCAAAAACAACTTTGGGTAAAGGCAAAAGTATGAGCTTAGAAGCCAAATCACATCTTTGTCTTTTACTTCCGGTTAAGCTTGGGCAAACTATTTACCACTTTTATGTTACCACTAATTTTAACTATAAATTGGAAATATCATGTTAAAAAAGGAAGAAATTTTAGATAAAAGTACTAACATAAAACAGGCACTCAGTAAACGGTAATGATTTTAAAGTATAGATAAAGAATTTTGACATATTCTATTATTAAATTAGTCACAGGTATGCTGCTGGGTCACAATAGTAAAAAGCAAGTGTTGTAAAGAAGTGCTTTATTTAACATCCTATACTTTATTTGCCCACTAAGTCACCATAGCTGAGAATCATTGCTGTGGTCATCTGGATGGTGTCTTTGGGGAAAACAGGAGGCAACAAAGCAGACAAAATGACAACTGGTCTTAAAGTACCTGCGGTGTTAGTTGCTTCCTAAACTTGAAGGTGCATTTTGTGACTTGATCAACAAGTCCCAGTTTTCATACATGAAACATGAAGTTCGTATTTATTCCTAGGATAATTTTATCCTGGGTATAAACCTCTTACAAGACTTCTGTTAAGAAGATCCTTATTGGAGGGAATGAAATTTAGGAAAGAGAGGGTCTGTGCCAAAATAACTCAATTTTGGCTATGTGCTAGCATATGGCAGCACCATTATAAAACAATGTGTGTATGTTTGTGTGTGTGTGTATATACATTATATATACACACACATATATATACAGTATACATACACATATACATATGCATAAAAGCAGACTTTGGGCTGGGTATGGTGGCTCATGCTTGTAATATCAGCACTTTGGGAAGCCGAGGTGGGTGGATCACAAGGTCGGGAGTTTGAGACCAGCCTGGTCAACATGGTGAAAACCCATCTCTACTAAAAATACAACAAATTAGGTATGTGTGGTACTGTGCACCTGTAATCCCAGCTACTCGGGTGGCTGAGGCAGGAGAATTGCTTGGGCTTGGGAGGCGGAGGGTGCAGTGAGCCGAGATTGTGCCACTGTACTCCAGCCTCAGTGACAGTGCAAGACTTCTCAAGAAAAAAAAAACAGACTTTGTAACCAATCTCACTTCCTCACTCTCTATTCCCTTTGTAAACTACATTGACAGTCCTCACAGTAGACTGAAGGTAAGCACCAGGAGGAAACTCTCTTGTATGCTCACACTCATTGCCTTCTTCTATCAGCTAAGTTAAATGTTCAACATAGTGACTTCTTAGTCCCCACTCTTTTTATGCCAGTTCCAAGTAAAACCTTGTAATTGTTAACTGTGTAATGTAATTATTACAAGAATCATTGAATTTTCAATACAAAATGAAAGTCGTCTCTATAAAAAATAACTTGCAAACTTTAGAAAGACAAAATAACACAAGCTGTGTGTGTGTGTGTGTGTGTGTGTGTGTGTATTGTATGGTGTGTATGAGGAGTGGTCAAATTAAGTTCAGAGAAAACAACTGTGAAAGCTTTGGCTATTAATAATAAAAATAGCAAGTTTTTTTACACTCAAATTACTTCACAGGTGTTCTTGAGATTTTGTTATACTTTAAAAGAATTGAAGCTATTATAGGCGATAAGCTTGTGATATAGCAAGAAAGGGAAGACACCATTTCCAATTAGAAGATCTGTCCTCATAGAGAAGCCCCTAATCCTCAAAAATATAGCCAATGAATAGAAATTTACATATGTTAAGTTAAACATTTAATGTATGTATATATCTTTCTATATGTTCTCCCACATATACTCTAACCACATTTTCCGTTAACCAAGGAGCAACTGTTCCTGATGGTAGAACATAAGGTTTCTTGTCTCTCTGTGTGTATATATGTGTATTCACACACTCAGCCATGCATATATACATGCATGGGCTTAAGGAAATTTTTGGAACAACAGAGTTGAAAAATCTTCTATAATGACTTTGAGGGATACTGTAGAGTTTAAGTTAATGTAAACCAATATATTGTGCCAGAAAAAAATAAGTATAGGAAGACTTTTAAACACTCCATATCAAAATAAAGACATTTTCCTAAAAATTGAAAAAATATATTAAAAATTTAGATCTATTTACTAAAACCATATGATATCAATTATACAACTGAATACAGGGGGACATTTTGGAGATTAAGAGCTCAAAAGAGAAAACTTTACATCTCAAATCAAGGGTCCTGTATTCACTTGATTGGGCTGATGATGATAAGGGCAGAAACAAACTCAAGAACATGAAGATGCAAAATTAATGGTCTCAAACTGAAATTATCCAATGCAATAATAAACTGTCCTAATACTTTTGTCACTTGAATATATAATTTAGCTCTATAAAATCAGTTTAACATTTTCTAAGATTAGAAACATTATATTTAAGTGTATCTCCAAGTCTTTTTAAGCATGTTTTTGGCTAACTATGAGAACTGTTTTTTAAATTTAACTAAGGGGTCTACACTGATTAACAAGCCATTTTTGGTGGGGAGAAAATAGCAGTTATTACACTTTCATGCAATCACGTTAACCTCTAAACATATTAATAATCTTATGTAGCATTCATATATTATAAGTAATACTTTCTAAAACAAGCAGATTTAAATTACGATTTTAAGGAAACCAATGCGATTTGGGCATTTCCTATAGAGATAATAACAATTGAATAGTATATTGTCACAGAACAATGGGGAGGCTTTGCTTCATCAGCGCAAAGGTAAAGCAAAAATGTTACTGAAAATAATTGTTGTGGCAATACTTCCTTTTATTTTCAAAATAAAAGCCATTTATTCTGTGACTATATTTTATTCTGATGTCTTTCTATACAATGGCATGGGACAGGTGATTAATGTAGTTGTATTCTTTTAAAAGTGATGGGCACTTTCAAGTAAGCAAGAGTCTCTCAAGGTACTGCCATTGAAACTTACATTTCGATGATTCAAAGAATAAATTGTTTTGGATTTCCTGCAATGTATTCATATTTTAATGTGAAAAAAATGGAAATAATACTACTTTCCTATGCTAGTAAAAATGCTTTGCAAAGTAATCTTTATTTTTCTCTGTGAACTTTAGGTCACATAACTACTTGTTTTCCTAGAGACTGAAAATTCTTCAAGTCTATCCCATCACTGAAAACATGAAAATCCTTACTTCTAATTAATGGAATATGAAAAAAATAAAATATAAAATGCTGGTATTCAAATGTCACTGAGCCAGCACAAAATGTTCTTTACAGCAATGCAAGATGTATAATGACCTATAATTTTAAGTGGAAAACCTGTTTTTGCTTACGCACCTCAGGAACTGAAACTCCTGAAGTGGGCAGAGTCTGCTGAAAAAGAGAAGTTCATATTAAAGCTGAAAAAGAGTCAAACTCAAAACAAAGTATCTATGAAGTTTCGCACATCATTATACGGCTGTGAAATAAATCCGTAAATTAAAAATACATTTCCTTGGTATAGTTTTACTGCTTCCTTGAATTAAAAAATTAAATATCTTTTCATTAAATAAGAAAACCTCGAACACAGAGTGGGTTAGGTTGCAAAATTATTTATTCAAAACACAACTTCCTCTACCAAGGCATGCTGATCAACCTCTTTAGCCAGCTGTATCTCCAGGTTCCATTCTCTTTTATAAACAATTTCCATTAACTTTTTAACTTGCCCTTTGCCCATCCCACTTTTTACTTTTTTGAAGTCCAACTCTCATTCTTTCCTAAAAATACTGTGTCTTTTGAATGTAGACATAGCTTATGTTGTTCATTTTATTTCGTGATACTCTAGAAATAAGAAAACATATTCCATTAATATTAGTAAAAGAATAAGAAGTATAATTAAATAAGTAGTACAATTTTACTTGAGAGTAATTTTTAAAGATAGGATTAAATACATTGACATTAGTCTTCACAATTGTATTTTTCATTATCTACCACCACCTCCCACTTGGTAGTTCACATTGGAAAGGTTTTGTTTTATTTAGTTTTGTGGTAAGAAAAAAATAAAAGGACACTGAACTCCAAAAGACTGCATTCTATGGAAGAACATAAAATACAAATTTGGATAAATAGTTGACAAATCACACACACAATACTAGATAAAGTTTTCCCATGCTAGAATGGGAGAAGAAGAGTTGGATGGGAAGCCAGGAGTTCTTAGATATTTGTGTGTCCCTGCAAAGAAAGAGGTAGTCAGTATATTCCCTTTCCTCCCCAGATACAAGTTATATGAGGGACGGTCTGGCCAATGCTAGATCATCGAGACGGGTATAAAAAATCTGAGAGTCCAAATATTATTATACTCCCTTACCCAGTAGAACTTTATAGAAAGGCAGCAAGAACAATAACAGCAACAAAATAGCTGTATCTGAGACAGGTAAAACCTGACACCCTCACAGCTGTGCAGAATAGAGATGGACTAAAAGAATTCAATGCACTCAAAGTGATACAGAAGGACAAGAAGAGGTCCAGCACAGCCTCACAGAAAATTAAGGTGTTCAGGAATACAGCTCTATCTGGAAGATGCTGCCATAATATAAGCAAAAAGTACTGTAGGTACAGATTTCCAGTCAAAAGAAGTCATGAGGTAGAAGAGTATGAGCCCTGGTCAGCTATTCCATTACACCAGAGAATCTAATGGAAGTAACCGCTGTTGTTTTGAAGATAAATTGACCGTAGGTTTGGTAGAGCCTTTACTGAAAGCTTTCTGATTTCAGGAACATTCTTAACTTCTGAGTCCAAATCAGTCTATATAACACAAGGAACAATGAATGTTTGTGCTAGTTTCTCTCTTGTTTAATTCAAAGATATTTGCAAACCTTACTATCTTTCTTTCTTTCTTAGCTTTAGGTTGAAACTTAAGGTCTGAATAAACATTGCAAGACATGAATATAATTCTTCCATCTTTGTCATAATATATACAAGTTTGCTTTTCCTCAAATTCAGATCAAGAATGTTTTCCTATGGATCCTTATCCTATGCTATGCCATGGACCCAGGAAACTCTGAGAGACTCTCAAGCAACCAAAATAAGAGACTTCAAGCAGCCTTCAGAGCATGAGTCAGAGATGCCTTTTACCTTAGAAGAATGTATGCTTACAATGCAGGCATTGGAGAGCAGGCATTGGACAGACAAGTGAAAAGATTATGGTTGTCTAAATGGTTCGGAATAGCAATCAAATGCAATGCAAGAGCTTCAGATAGCTCCTGGTCCACTTCCACTTTTACCACCCAAAAAAAGTAAATAAATAAAGGCAACAGAAAGCATTTTTGAGATAACTGTAGACATTTGAATATGGACAAGATAATGACTGATATTATGGAATCACTGTCAATTTTCTTAGTTGAGAGTATAATAATGTCATTAAGTAGAAAATTCTCCTTGGAGAAGTATATATAAAGAAATTATGGCAACATAATAGCAATTATTGAATTTATGTGGGAAATACACTGGATTTGTTATATTGTTTGTGAATATTTTGTTATAAGGTTTGAGAGAAAAAAGTTCTTTCTACCCCTTCTTATATTCTCTAATGCCTAAAAGTGTGTAAAAATATTTCTAAAATGAAATAAAAATATGAACATTATCTCAGTGGAAAGTATGAAATTGCTAGAAGTTTGGGGGAGAAGTAATGGAGGTGGGTGGGAGATAGATAAAGGATTACTATTTTCATGGAGACAGAGCTCTCTTTTAGAACTGAAATAGAGGTAACTTTCTAGGCTGCTGGGACAGAGGAACAGAGAGAGACAGAGAGGGAACTATCAAAGATAAGTGAAAAACAAAGGCTTTTTGAAAAAGCAATATTTCAGTTATTGATAGGCATTGCACTTTTCCAAATGTGTTTCTTGTGGATCTCAAATGCAGGAGCTCACAGGGGCCAAGAAGATAATACACATGGGTAACACAGATCTGATTTTGCAAAGGCAAAGACTATGCCATGCTGGATAAGAAACACCCCATTTGAAATTATCAGAAAAAGAGAAAGAAAAGACATTGTGGCATGAAAGTGAAACCTAGCTACCATTTTTGCTATTCATTGGTAATTTATGGATAACATGAGTGAAGTCTTCCTCTTTCTCGGAGCAGTAGGGATATGAGATATCTACTGATAGAGAGCAAGTGAGGTTGGCACAGAGGTGGTGCAATGAAAAAGGTAATGAAACAGAGGTTTGTGGCTTTTTCTCTAAAAAAACAAACAAAAACAAAAAAGCAGTAGCAGATTAACCAACACTGATGATCCAGCTGGAGCTAGAAGTTTTAAATATGTAAGAGAGAAAGCCACCAGCCCTGAGAATTTTATTATACAACACACACCCTTCTGAGAGAAACACTAAAAATTTACTCCAAGAACAAGAGTGACAAAACCAACATATATCTAAGCTCACTTACACCCAAAATGTATAGACAGAGTTATATTTTAAATTTACATGTTCATCAGTTTATTTCTCTTCCAAATAGCAAACCATGGTACTTAGATCTTTAAGAAAGTAGGAGCTTATTAGGAAATAAATTTAGCTATCATATTACTTCTTTTTACTCTCCTGTACTTAATTTTTAAATATCAAAGATGAGCAAAGAAAATGTTTTAGTTTTTTTGAAAATTATCACATGAGCATGATTCTAAATGTAATATATTTTTAATAAGAATTAATATGGAACCTGTATATTTTTATTTAATCCAATGTGAGGTGTGACTACAGAGAAATGTGATTGATTTTATTTAATCAGTATCTTTTTAATATTAAATAGAATACACAGTACAGATAATTAGTTTAAAAGATGCATTTACCTTCAGGGCACTTATTAAGTTCAATTTAATACCAAAGAATTTTTTAAAATTCTATTATTCTTAAGTATTAGGATATCTCTTGTCTCCATATTTTCTAATGTGTAATCATTTTAAATTGACAATTTAATCCAAATTGTCATAGGACAAAGAAAAATCTTCGGTGGAAATTATTGGAGGTTTGACTTAGTTAAGATATAATGAGAGCACAGAACTTACATTAAAAGAGTCATTAGTTATTTCAAGACCAAAGGAAAATTTTTAAAATGATACCTTATACTTATATAAGAACATTTATATTAATACACATATATTTTATATTTTTTACATATACATATATATATATTTCATGTTTATTATTTTGCTTCATTTAATACACCCACTAAACCAGGATACTTTATCTTTCAGATTGGGAAGGTGAAATCAGAGAGCTTAGATGCCTAACCCCAGAAAATAAAGTTAGCGACAGAATCTTGCTTCCCTAACACAGGCTCTATTTGTTCTAATAACAGTAGTAGCAAGAAGATATATTTTTTAAAGGACTATTTTTAGATATGCCTCCATTTTCTGTCATTAGAAATATAGAAATAGTGGTTTAGAAATAAAATTATTTTAAAATATTGATGAAGAATGAAAAATATTCATAAATCACTGTATCTACAAAGTGATACACACACACACACACACACACACACACACACACTTGTTTTGCCTGAAAATTTGGCTTGAATAATAATATGAATTAATTTAACGCAATAACTTCCAGTGCAGTAGTTAGCTTAAGTGTTCCAAATAAAACTATTTTAAAGAGCTTTTTTTTTCTCCCTTCATATACAATTGAATATCTGACATCAGAAAAGAAGCTAAAGACAGAGAAAAGACTAGGGCAAGGTAAAGAAAAACCGTCGTCACAAAATGACACTTTGTCTTAGTTGGACAGCTAAAGTTATTCTCTCACACAAGATAAATACATTGGGAGGATCTCTAAGATATATAAATTACATATATATTTGACTTCCATAAATTTTATTTCGGTTTCATATAATTTGTTTAAACTTTATCATTCTTGAGGTCCTTAATTGTGTACACTCATGCACATGAATGCAATGCGAATTTTAAACAGAAAGTGAAGTAAAAATGATTTTAATATTAATGTCTAAAATAGTTATCTTTATTAAAATCTTTAATAAAAGATTATTTCAGTCAAAATACTAGTAAGACAATCAAAAGAATCTTCAATTATTTTTCTTTTCCACAAAAACTTTGACATGTCTAATTAAGATGTAATATAAAAACAAACATTTTAAAAGCTGCACATATTGTAATTTTATCCTGGGTCCTTGGACTAACTACTCACCTGACTCAAATTTTAAAGCTTGCATTAACAGAAATTTAATGGTAATATATATTTTTAACTGTGGTTATTTCACTACCCTTCAACTGTAATGGCTCACAAAATATTCTATTCTTACTCTAATAAATATGATTGTTTATGTCTATTTTAGAGTATTGTCCAGAGGTTACTGACAAGAAGGGATTGTGAGGCTCCGTCCACCCTCTCTCCAAATATGTGTCTAGATGTGTGTCTGGAAAGGAAATGCAACTGAAATTTCAGGAGAGGTGAAACAAGTGCAATGGGTACCTAGTGCAATGGATGTTTAAAAACATAAAAGACGTCAAATGTTTTCAACTAAAATGTTAAATATTTATCTTTATAGAGATATCCAGATCATCTCAAATATGGATTTCTAAATATAAATGCAACCAGTAAGAAGAACTAAGCCAAATTTTAACATTATTGGCTTGCCTACTTGATTAGCTAGCAAAAGTCACCATTAGAAATGAGTAACACCCTCTCTGTTTAGCTAGTTTTCATAAAATCATTAAAAGTAGATATCGCTAAGGAGGTGTTCTTTAAGTTGTGATCCACAGTAAGAATATTTGAATATTTACACACTTGTTAAATAATTTTACAATGACTATTCATTCTTTTGACCTCAGTCTCTGGTACATTCTACTCTTTTTTCTCCTCACATCTATTTTTCTCTACTTTCTCTAAGTATTGTTTTTCTTTCCATTTCTTTTCTGACAGGGTGGTCTAGGTTCCTTAAATTTATTTCGTGCATTATTAATTGTTGGGGACTGCAGCATGAACATCAAAACAGCCTTAGAACATGGGATATTGAGAAAAGCAACTATCGCTCCTGCCACTTAACAAATTGCGTGGTTTTAGGTAATTTTCTTAATCTCCCTAAACTTCACATTCCTCAAATGTTCATTAGACATCATAATTACACCTACCTGTAGGATTAAAAGGATAATGTCTGACATATTTAAGTTATCAATAAATGGTTAACTGTTTTACTAACATCAGAATCAAAATGATTCCCTTAGCTTTCACTGCCTGCTTAAGAACTCAGCAAGAAATTATGAGTTACACTTTCTATAGCTAAACATTTTTTTGTTGTGAATAAGTAGAGGGAAACCAACAGAATTTTTTAAAATAAAAACATCTATTTGGGTCTATTAGAGATACAGAAGAAATGATGGAGGAGGGTAGAGAATAGATCAAAGAGAGAAAGCAGTGGAGAAAAATAAAGACAGGAAGCTCTTAGAAGAAAGAACTAAATCCTCTCTCTGTTGCTTCCCTCAGTTTTAGATACTGTTCTTTCCAAAGACTGAGCAAAGAAAACATTGAAAATGAGGAGAATGATGGGAGCTGATATTTAGAACAACCATCTTCAAAATGCATTTCAAAATGAAACATGCACAGCCTATTGACTATTTTTTCAGATTATTCTTCAGAACTCTTAATTTACATATAATTCATTAATAGATAACTACTTATGAGTGTGTTTTCATATATATGATTATGTTTGTGAATGTTTGGAACAGGGGTCTGAGGAAGGTTGGCAGCTTGAAAAAATATTACTCCCTTCAAAGAACTCAATACAATAGAATGATACATATAAATTTTACATTCATAAAATTAATCTATAATACTTCCTATTATGCCTATTTTCTCTCCCTGTAAAAACATGAGCCAGTTCTAGAATTTTATCATTGTATAGTTAGTGTATTGCTGCTTTCCAAAATATAAAAATATTACTATAGATAATGAAAGAATATTGATAATAACATTTAGAATTAGAGCTTAGGTCTCCTTTTTATCATCCTTGAAAAAGATATTGAATAAAAAACAAAGAGGTTATAATGGGATTTGTTCTTATCTTTTGCTACTTTAAATCCATTGATCTCATGACAAAGTATTTTCTAACCAGGTTAAAGTCCAATTTTGTACTCACGTTAGGCTAAGATTCAGTCAAGTTAAATTTTTGCACTGACTACCAGTCAACCTTATCATGAACTTTCATTATGTGCATGTAATTAATTGGGTCCGACGAACAATATCAGTTCTGAATTATAGACTCTTTTCCCCCGACCATATAATTAGAATATAATTACCCACAGGATATCAGAATGATGCAGAACCTTTCCTCTAAATGCACCCTCATTAGGAAACAAGTCTCAATATACATTTATTCAATCAGTGTGAATTAATTAAAATGTTACTGAAATAAAAAAGGGTAGCAATAAAGAGTATCTGACATCTATTAAAAGACTATCACTTGAGATCTGCCTGCACAGTTTATATTTAAATCCATTTAGCCAAAAGAGAAACTTTGCTATGTAATACGATATACATCCAGTATACTAGGAAATCCGAGTACTTACATCTGTGTGTCATCATTTTTGAAAAGAGTGCAAGACATAACTACAAAAACTTTAAGAATTAGGTAGGAATCTAAGAGCCCCATTATTCCATAAAGATGTTATCATCAGATAGAATCTATGTAGTGAGCAAAAATCATTTAACTCTAACTATTTAATCAATTATTTGTTTAACCCACAACCTTATATTACAAATCTGAAAATATTTGTCCCAACATGGCTTAGGAGAAACAATCGGAAAATCCCAGACTTGTGAAAACAATAATTAGTTTTTGTCTTTTAATAAAGTAACCTGAATTACTTAAGCTAGTTCATGTAATTACAGGAGCATATTTTCTTTAAGCAGTACATTCATATACAGCTAAGAATAGCTTCTTGAATTAATGAATAATATATCATACCACACATTCCAATTATAAAAAATATGTTAAAAAATAGTAAATGCACAAAGAAGCTGAGGGACACATGATACATAGCTCACAAGAAGCTGCTGATTCAAACAGTAATATTCTACCTAAGAGCTATTCATCTTTATTTCTCCAGGCATATAGTTATATTAAATAAACCTTTGTTCAATAAATAAAAATAAATAACCTTGTATAAAGAAATACTCAGCATTAGTCAAAAATAATGCCATGAACTGTTAACATAAAAATTTCAGAGCTGCATGTAATGAAGTAAGATACACATACATTTTCAAGATTTTAATGTTACTATAGATTCCTCAGAAATTTTAAGCTTTAGATATATGTTTTTAAAACATAGTTCTGGTAATAAAAATTTAGCATTCAATTTTACAAGTAGACATGGACCACTTTGTAATGGAAATTCTGCATGAGTATTAAGATACTAGGCTATATACAAATGTATACATCTTATATGCTCTTTAGAAGCAAACTCCAACCAGTTTTAAATTATTATTTAAATTATTACAATCTTATAGAGTTAAAAACAGGAATTTTTAACTCTATAAGATTATATATTTATGTATGCATATATATACATACACACATATGTGTATATACATGTATATACTTGTGATTACAACATTCGAAAATATATTTTATATACATTTTTATATAAATATATATGTGAATATATATTTGCATATATATATGCATATATGAATGCATCCTGTAATCACATTCTGGTATCATATTCTATTCAGACACTAAACTGTCTTGGTGGAGACCAAAAGTGAAAGAAGTAATGGTTCCACCCTGTTAAGGAAATGAAGATGGTCTTATCAAGTTTTGCTTTATTGTTAACTTAAAATCTTTTTAGAATTTCAGTAATAAAGACATGGAGCTGGCCAGTCACGGTGGCTCACGCCTGTAATCCCAGCACTTTGGGAGGCCAAGGCGGGTGGATCATGAGGTCAAGAGATCGAGACCATCCTGGCCAACATGATGAATCCCCGTCTCTACTAAAAAATACAAAAATTAGCTAGGCGTGGTGGCGTGAGCCTGTAGTCCCAGCTACTAGGGAGGCTGAGGCAGGAGAATTGCTTGAACAGAGAAGGCGGAGATTGTAGTGAGCCAAGATTGCACTACTGTATTGCAGCCTGGCGACAGAGCAAGACTCTGCCTAGAAAAAAAAAAAAAAAAAAAAGACATGGAGCTATAGTTGCTTGCTGAAAATATTCTATCTGAATAATAGTCACTAAAATGCTAGATTAGCTAAGAGTAATTCCTACCAAAAAGCCACAGCTTGTAAACAAGAGAATATGAATATCTTTGACATTCCATTTTGTAATAAATATCAATTTTCATTTTCTGAACACAAAGAAGACTGAATATATTACATGGAAACCATATTGCTTAAATTGTATTTAAAGATATGATTTTTAAATACAATTTAATATCCACAGAAAAACATCTCAATTCTCCTCAGAATTCTGAAAATGTTCCCTTTATACTCTCTACCTGTTATAGCTCCACAGTTTACATCTAAGGCATTTACAGTACCATCTATTGGATATTTTATATAACTACAACATAACAATCACAAGCGAGTCAAAATTTAGTATTAACTAAAAAAATGCTTCAAGACCCATTCCAGAACCAAATAATGATAATTTGGTATCCGCTAATATTTCCTCATCATCACACACTTTAAACTCAATTTTATTTTAATAAAATAATTTATTGTATTTTATTTTATTATTTTATTTTATTTTATATTATATTATATATATAATAAAAATATATATAATAAAAATATATTATATTATTTTATTTTAATAAAATAATTTATTAGTTTATTGTAATAACAATTTAATTATGAGTTATCAATTTTTTAAAAACTAAGCCTCCTTGTCATATATTTGTTTTAATTTTTACTTGATACATATGTGACTGTCCGATTTTTTTTTTCTTGACTTGGGGAAAAGAGTGGTAAGTGATGGTAATTTTCAAAAGTTGACTGAATGTTATTCATTCACTCAGTAAATATTTGTTGAGAATCTAGTCTATGTCCAAATCAAATTACTTACTACAGATAAAGAGGTAAATCCTTTCCCTGGGAGTGATAAGAATGATGGGGGTGCTAGTCAATGAGCATAAGGAACAGTTTCCCAAGCAATGATTTAAGTTCAATTTCTGCTATGTTGGCTTTGCGGCCTCTGTGGGATATCGGAGAGGAGATTTAAAACATGAAGTGAGCATTTTGATCTAGATGCATGTGGGGATAATGGGCTCACACAGACATATTCAAACAGGGTGGCTGTAGCCCTGGAACTGGATGAGATAATTTAGAAAGTGTGGGTGTAATAAGATGAGAAGTGAACAAAAAATGAATGTTTTACATATTAAAGAATGAAAGGAAGACTAGGAATTTAGCAATATTGACAAAGTGTGGCTTAAAAGATGAAGGAAAACCTTGTAGCAATGCACTGGATGAGTGTCAGAGGCTATGAGAGGTAAGCATCTCAAGCAGTGCCAAACAATGTAGAGCATTCAAAAAAGATTATACTTGGAAAGAGTTTCCAGTAGATGCTGGTGGTAGCTCAAAGCAGATCCTCTGCTACTGTGCCAGAGCACCCATCACCAGATGCTATGAGTGTTACCTTCTGAAAGCTCGCAGTCATCCCTAAGAATTATCCTTTACTCACAAATAGGCTGTGCCAGGATGCCCTAGATAATGACTGACTTATGCAAGTGAGAAAAGGTCAACCTTTTCTCCTGGCCTTAAGTTAGAAACAATCCTATGATAGGATTTTCTCTCCAAAGCCGTAAAGGTACAGGCCAAGGCTAAACTATCACCAAGATTATTTTCTTGTTTAGAGCTTGCCTCTTCCTTTTTCTGCCTCCTTCCCTTCATTAAAGGCTGTATTTTTTTCTTTCTAAAGAGCTCTTGTTCCCTCATAAATCACACAAAGCTAAATCTTGGTGTAATGATCTACTCCTTGGGAACCCACCTAAAAGAATGCAATTAGATTTAGTAAGGATAGCAAGAACAATTTCATATCCATGTTACAATCAGAAGTTACACTAATGTGGGTTGAGAAGAAAGAGAGGAATGTGACACAGTGGGTGTATCTACACACCTGCATATACGTACTTATGGTTACATGAGAAGCCAGACAAGTCAGAAAGCAAATACAAGAACTGCACAGGAGAAGGACAAACAGCTCTTTCACTGGAACGAGTTTTACAACACACTAACAGTAAAAACAAAATTGAACTACTGGACTCAAATCATGATGCGGTTTAGTGCTAACTTACCTAAATGTGCTGGATTATACCTTGTCTATGTTTTTCATATTGTAAATTAGGAAATTGATATTTTACTAATGACAAATATCATGATAGGAGAAAAATGGGGAGCTCTGGAAGAATTAAGGCAAAGAATAATAGAATGAAAGAAATCTGAAGAATATACATATTGGGAGACTCAAGAATGTTGAAGAAATGATAAGAACCAAAGGAAGTAATCTGAAAATATTTGTGGTCAAGATAAAGTGGGAATAATGTAACAAAGAATAGGTCACTAGGTACAGAGCAGTAATCTTCCAGGGTTTGGCTTTCCTTGGGCAAATGAGGCTGAATAAGTCAAAATTCTTTAGCGTATTAGCAACAAAATTTCAACTGATAGATTTTTATAAACTGGACTGGACAGCAAGGAGTGATCATGGAAAGCTCAATGGAACTGTCCTTATTCCACATAAAAGGGAATATGGGTTGAACTAGGGAACAAAGACAGAAATGAGTTAGCAATCGTGGTATTATTTACAAAATTGATGTGTGGATCAAAAGTTATATGTGAATTAATTCTTCATCAGTTTTCAAGTAAAAGTTGAGAATAAACAAGCTATATTTAATAGTAAAACAGAAGAACTCATGTACATAAACACTTTCTGATTACCATTTCAGTAGGAATCATTAAAAACCACAATTACCTATGCAAGGTGGAATTTATCCTTAAATGACTAGTGGTGGTTAAAAATGTCTGGTTTTTTAAAAGATAAAAATGATATAAAGTATTTGTTTCTACCCTAATGCTATTAGATCTAGATATTTGCCTTGCCCCAATCCCAAATTCCTTTGAAAGGTGAAAGCAGAAATATCAACACAGAAGTTCACATATTTGAGAACTTTCATGCTATAGCGTATGGAAATTTACTTCCACAAGTGTTTAATGAGAAGAGTAAGCTTTGCACATTCTTGCCAACACGGGGTATTATCATTTACAAAATATTTGCTAGAATGGATTAAAAAATTACATCTAATTGTTTTAATTTCTATTTTTTCATTGCTTTTTACAATAAATGAATTGATTTTACAAAATAGAGATTGCATTTTACAATACAGGGATTTGTTGTTGCTGTTGTTATTGTCGTTGTTATGATGCTTATCTTTAATTTGATTTATAACTTTTGGGACTTAGCATTGTCTTTAAAATAAATTTTCATTATTCAAGGCAGTCAATATTTTATCTTTCTCACTTTGGAAAAATAAAAGGAAAAGGCCATGCCTAGGCAAAATTAAAACTTTAATTTATTTTTTGTAATAATGTAAAATTTACCTTACTTTATTTTCATGTGGTTATACAATAATCCTGATACCACTGATGTTCCACCAGATTTCATACGTGGCTTTTATAATAGACTACATAATTACAAATAGTTCAATACATCTTTAGATTTTCTATCACATCTTTAAAACTTCTAGAGCAATTAATTCATTATTTTGATTGCTGCAAATTTAACATATTTTTAACAGTTCTTAGAATAAGCATTTTCTTATTACTCTTCCTCTTCAAAATTTTATAATGTTTATGTACATTTATTCTTCCAGGCAAAATTTGAAATTATTTTGTCCAGCCTAAAAATAGCAAGCAAATTGCACCAAGTATATAAATTAATTTGAAGCAACGTAGATTCTTTTTCATTCAATGTTGTTTTCTTTACACTTAAGAGGATAATTTAGTTTTTTTGTTTGTTCATCTGTTTTACTTAGGGGTAGCATGATCTCTCTTTTCACTTTGTTGCCATTCTCTCTAGTAGTCAGAGGAGATTTTCTTAATCGTCTTCCCCAGATTACTTTTTTTTAGTTGTCCTCAGTGTTGATTTTGCCTTATTCTAATACAGATATAGTTAGTTTCTGCTAAGACTTTTTTTTCCTATTGTCTTTCTTAATTATTTTGTTTCTTTCACATCAGTGCACTATAAAGTAAATGTCTTCTTTAGTATTCTTGACCATCTAAAACAATTACTATTGGTATTTTCATCTGTTTGACGAAATAAAACTTAATATATGGCATCCATCTAACTTTCATCTGTCATGCTTCTTCTTTATTTTCAAGTTGCGTAATGATCACTATTTTGTTTGGCAATAGGCAGACGTTTTAATACCAAAATGTACTTGGGTCATAAACCATCAATCTGCATCAAGAGTTGGTATAAAAAAGAAAAATTGAAGGAACCAAATACAACTACACTGATTATTGGAATACTGTTTAGATACTGTTCACTACAGAAACAACTGCACATAGGAAAATTAATCTCAGGTCTCAGTCACCACAAAATAATAAAAAATATTTTCTCTAATTGAATATAATCAAGCCTAGAATACTTATTTTTGCTAAGGCTACCAAGAAACTCAAGGAAATAATGAAAAATTACCCCTGTTAACTTTGAAGGGTATTGTGAAATAAATTTAAGTATTCACTTAATTTTGGCAAAAATTTACTATGCTTTATTTTGCTACATATGGTATATTATATAAGCTGTTTTGAATACTCTTAGCAATAACTTGTAGAATCATTTAAATCATTCATGAATATATAATCTCCCATCCTCATTTTAGAATCAGACATACATAATACTCTTGTATTGTTTAAGTCTATTTTTAAAATTTGCTTTTAATACATTTTAATCTTTCTTTGGATAATGCTCATGTATGGCTCATGGTTTAAGATTACAGACACCATCAAGATGGCTGACTAGAGGAACCTAGCACTCACCTCCTATGCAAAGAAGGGCCACAACAGCAAAGAAATAACCACAAGACAAATGGAGCATCTAAGGGAGAACACAAATTCAGCAAGAAAATGACAAAGCCCTTCTAAGACATGGAAAAGTCCTGATGGTACCATAAAAATAAAAGCAAAGCAGCTAGTTAGGATCAGCACAGACGGAGGAGAAACTCTCCATTGCAAGGAAAATGTAGGTGAGAGATCCCTAGTCATCTACATTCCCACCATAGATGTTTAGAATCCTAGGGACAGAAAAGCCCATTAGCCCTCATTGACTCTGAGCCTAGTACAGAGAGTTTCCTGGAGTTCACATGACTGTGTTATTCCAGGGAGGAAATTCAAGCTGGGTACCCCATACTCCTGATATCAAAGCTGATGCATTGTGATATTATTTTGAGAGAAGAATCATCACCAGAATACATTTTGACTTGGGGCCCAATAGCCCCTGTATCTCCACATCCATAGCATCCCACTGATATTCTCCCACATCCACTGAGAGGGCTATACTCTCATGAAATCAACTGGAACCAGTGATGTAACTGTGTCTCCAGCATCTGAGCCCCTGTACTGTAACAGCTCCCTATACTGCATAAAATAGGTGATCTAAAACCATAGGAAGGCTGCCTCCAGGGTATAGGGAACTGAAGTATGTGCTCACCAGAGCTTGAGAGCCACCTGTCTTATCTGCCACCACCAACAGTGACCTCTCCCCCTTTAGCAGTGGAGCCATGACATGTCCAAATGCACTGTCAGGAACCTGCAAACCAACTCAACTATGGTCCACTGCCAATGCCCCAGTGTGTGCCATCCAGGGGCCCATGAGCACCCTCCTCAGGAATTGCTACCACTACACCCCTAAAAACCTGACCCCTCCAATAGTGGGGCTGCTGTGCACCTCTGCACTCCATTGAGGAGCCATAGGAGTGGCCCACTCAGGGTCTACCACCACCAGCACCCACCCATGCCTGAAAATATCTTCCAAGGTCTTGAAGACTGGCCTACCTGGACTTTCCAAAAGAAAGTCATGACACAGCCTCCACAAACATCTTCAGCCTAAACTTCTGAGAAAATTACAGATGCCACTGATTTGATTACAGTCAAAAAATTCATATGGAGAATATATTACTGTACCCACCTAGAACCAAAACCAAACCACTCTACCTAATTGACCCTATAGATACATCTACAGGGAAAAGTTTCATCCTATGAAAGCTACTTCATAAAATTGAAAGAAGTGACAACTATATTAAAGATGTAGATATCAGTGTAGTGATGACAGAAACATGAAAAACCAACAAAATATAATACCTCTAAAGGAAAATTATTATTCTCCAGTAATAGAGCATGAAGAAAAGAAAATCTATAAAATATTTGAAAAGGAATTGAAAATAATTCTCTTTCAAAAATTCACAAAAGAACACAGATAGGCAATACTATGAAATCGAGAAAAGAGTTCATTATCTCAATGAGAAATTCAACAAAGATATCAAACAGAAATTCTAGGTAGGACTGAAGAATTCAATGAATAAGACAAAAAATGCAGTTGAGAACTTCAACAACAGACTTGTCATACAGAAGAAATAATTTTTGAGCTTAAAGACAGGTCTTTTGAAGTATCCTAGTCATACCAAAAAAAGAAAAAAATAATTCTTAAAACAGTGAAGGAAGTCTATATGACATACAGAACATTAAACAAAAACACTTTTAAATTCTGGGAGTTCCAGAAAGAGAAGAGATGGGGAATGGCATGGAAACCTATTGAATAAAATAATAGTTGAAAAAGTCCTATGTTTGGGGGCATCAGTAGATATCCAAATACAGGATGCTCAATTATTCTCAAATAGACTTAAATTTAAAACGTCCTATTGATAGTGGCAGGAGGCAGACAGATACAGGCAGACAGGGATGGGTTCCCAGTGAAATCTGACCTTCAAGCCAAGGACAGTTTAAAGCCTAAAAACCAAGCTGCCAGTTCCAGTTAGAGTCCATAACTGGTGTGAAAACTTCTATCGCCATCTTACTCACTCTTTCTTGATTGGTTCCTTCTGAATGTTGCCTTTTAACCAATCAAATGATGCTTTTTTCAAGACTACCCATGGACCCATTAGCATGCATTCCCCCCATTCTAAGCCCAGGAAAACTCCAGACTCAGTCTCACAAATGGCTACCCACTTTTGGGTCCTCTCTTGTTGCTGAGAGCTTTCCTTCTGTCACTCAATAAAATTCTACTCCACCTTACTCATTCAATGGTGTGTACATACCTTATTCCTCTTTGAAACAGACAAGAACCCAGGATTCCTTGCACTGCAGGAGTAAAAGAGCTATAATGTTCCTGCTTGCAGAACTGGTGATAGTAAAGGAGTGCTAACATTCCCTGCTGCTCACCAAATAACAGGAGGAAAAAAGTCACTGGGAGCCACCCTCTCCTGCTTGCTGAACAATGGGAGCAAAGAAGCCACTAGATGCCCTTTCTCCCATTCACTAAACTATGGAAGCAAAAAAGCCATAAAACTATCTGAGGCACATTAAAGTGAAAGAGCCAAAAGTCAATGATAACAAGAGAAAAGTATCAAGTAACATAAAAGGGAGTTCTCATTAGATTAACAACACATTTCTCAGAAGAAAGCATATAGGTCAGAAGAGCATGAGATGATATATTCAAATTTCTAAAAGAAAAAAAAAACTGTCAGCCAAGAATACTATACCCAGCAAAGCTATCTTTAAGAAATTAAGAATAAAGTTTCCTCAGACAAGCAAAAACCGAGGGAATTCATCACCACCAGACTGGATATAAAAGAAAAACATAAGGCAATCCTACATTTGCAAGCAAATAAATAATATGTGTCATTATGAAAACAAGTGAGAAAGATGAGAAATGAAATGTGTTACTATAGAAAACCAGCAAATCGCAAAAATAAATAAGAGAGAAAAGAGAAACAAATGAAATACAAAACA
The DNA here is from genome assembly GCA_028533165.1 of Leontopithecus rosalia. Taxonomy (NCBI): domain Eukaryota; kingdom Metazoa; phylum Chordata; class Mammalia; order Primates; family Cebidae; genus Leontopithecus; species Leontopithecus rosalia. The sequence goes on from CM052658.1 coordinate 78,424,751, forward strand.
ATCAGAAAACAAATACCAATGTGACAGTGGTAAGTCTTCACTTATCAATAAGTGTGAAGAGGTTTAATTCACCAATTAAAAGAGATTGGCTGAATGGATTTAAAAAATTAAGATCCAACTATATGCTGCCTACAAAAATCTCACCTCACTTGCAAAGACACACATAGACTGAAAGCAAAGGAATAGGAAAAGATATTCCAATGCAAACTAAAACCAAAATTAGGCAGGATTGTCCATATTTATATCAGACAAAGCAGACTTCAAGTCAAGCAACATAAAAAGAGACAAAGAAGGTCATTACATAAAAATTAAGTGGTCAATTCAATAAGAGGATATAACAATTATAGAAAAATAAACAGATTTATTTATTTTATAAATAAACACTCTCAACATTGGAGATCATAATACAGTAATAGCTAAGAGCTTAAGTTCCCCACATTGAGTATTAGCCAGATAATCTAAACAGAAAATAAATTATAAAATATTGGACTTAAACTGCACTTTAGACCAAGTGAACCTAATAGACATTTACAGAATATTTCATCCAAGAACTGCAGAATACACATTATTCTCCTCAGGACATGGGATGAGATATTCCCAAGGATAGACTATAACATAGCCTTAAAATAAATCTCAAAACTTTTAAAACATCAGAATTCTCTCAAGGATCTTCTCAGACCACAATAAAATAAAATCAGAAATGAATATCAAGAAAAACTTTGGAAATTGTACAAATCTATGGAAATTAAACAACATGCTCCTGAATGACAAATGGGTCAATGAGGTAATTAAGAAGTAAGTAAAAAATTTACTGAAGAAATGAAAATAGGAGTATTATGGGATAGAGCAATAGATGTACTATCAGGGAAGATTACAGCAATAAACACCTATATCAAAACAATTAAAAGATTTAAAACAAACAACCTAACCATACACATCAAGGAACTAGAAAATCAAGAGCGAATAAAATTCAAAATTTGTATAAGAAATAAAATAATCAGAGAAGAACTAAACAAAATAGAGACTAAAAAATTACAAAAAGTGAACAAAACAAAAAGTTTTCTAAATAAACTAAAACAAAAATTAGCTAAACTAAGTAAAAGAGAGAAAACCTCAATAAATAAAACCAGAAACCAAAATGGAGACATTGCAACTGATAACACGGAAACACAAAGGATCACTAGAAACTGTTATGAACAACTATACACCATCACACTGAGTAATCCAGAGGAAATATATAAATTTCTGGAAATCTTACAACCTGCCAAAATTGAACCAAGAAGAAATAGAAAATCTGAACAGACCAATGACAAGTAATAAACTGAATCAGAAATAAAAATCTCTCAAAAAGAAAACAACAATAACAACAACAAAGTCTAGGACAGATAGTTTTACTGGTGAATTCAAGCAAACTTTTAAAGAGAAAGTAAACCAATTATTTTTAAATTATTCCAAAAAACAAAAAAGGAGACAATTTGTCCTAACACATTTTATGAGCATAGCATCACCCTGACACCAAAACCAAACATAGACAAACAACAACAACAAAGTACAGGCCAATATCCCTGATGAATATGGGGGTAAAAATCCTTTACCAAATTCTAGCAAACCAGGCTCAACATCACATTAAACAGATAATTTCTCATGATCAAGTGGGATTGATCCCAGGGTTGCAAAGATGGTTAGT
>CM052658.1:78426937-78494236 GCA_028533165.1 Leontopithecus rosalia
ACAATCACCAGAGTCGAGACAATCTGTAGATTTGGAGAAAATATCCACAAACTATTTTTCTGACAAGGGCCTTTTACCTAGAATATACAAGGAACTCAAACAACTCAACAGCAATAATCATCATACTACTAATAATAATCCCATTAAGAGGTGGAAAAGGATCTGAAAGACATTTCTCAAAAGGAGACATACACATGCCCAAAAAGTATATGAAAAACATGTTCAGCATCACTAATCATCAGGGAAATGCAAATCAAAACCATTATTAGATATCATCTCACCGCAGTTAGAATGGCTATTGTCAAAAAGACAAAAAATAAGGAATACTGGCCAGGGTGCACAGAAAAGGGAATTTACACATTGTTGGAGGGAATGTTAATTAGTAGAACTATTATGAAAAACAGTATGGAGTTCCTCAAAAAACTAAAAATGGAACTATCATATAATCCATTCATCCTATCACCGGGGATTTAGACAACGGAACAGAAACTTGTGCCTCAAAGTGATATCTTCACCCCCATGTTTATAGTAATGGCACTATTTTCAATAGCCAAGTTGTGATATCAACCTAAATGTCCACCAATAGATAAATGGAAAAAATAATTATGGTATATATGCACAATGAAATACTATTCAACCATAAAAAGAAATGGGATGTTGTCATCTGTGGCAACATGAATGAACCTGAAGAACACTATGTTAAGTTAAATTAGTCAAGCACAAAGATCAATACCATGTTCTCACTTATATATGGGAGCTAAAAAATCGAGCTCAATGAAGAAAAGAGTCGAATTGTGGTTATGAGAGGCTAGGAAGTTAGGGATAAGAAGAACAAAGAGAGATGTTGGTGGTTAACTGGTAAAGAATTACAGCTAGATATAATAAATATGTTATGTTCTATAGCACTATAGTGTAAATAGCACTAACAATAATTTATTGAATATTTTCAAAAAGCTAGAATAGAGAATTAGGAATATTTCCAATACAAAGAAATGATAAATGTTTAAGATAATGGTTATACTAACTACTCTGATTTAATCACTACCTACATTATACATGCATCAAAATATCATTCTGTATCCCATAAATATGTAAAATTATTACGGCAACTAAAGATAAAATGAAGAAAACAAAAAATGCCAAAAAGCAACAAAAATCACGTAAAAATAATTTAAAAATAATTTTTAATAACTTTATTATTTTTGATTTGTGGGACTATACATTTCACAGCAATTACAATGTGCCTTCCAGATCTCACATAGACAACTATAATCTGAACTTAAAGTTTTAGAACATTTCTACCTATAATAGGTTTTTGGAAAGTTAAATTATTTTTTTTTCTAGGTTTGAGGTCAGTGAAGAAGGCTGACATTTTAAATTAATCATAGGCACAGTGGCCTAATTAATCTTCTTGATTATAAACTCCTCTGTATCATGAGTCAATCCATAGGAAACTGCATTCTGAATATATTAAATAACATCTCGATTGTTCAAATATTAAAATAAAAGATTTTCATCAGATTCTTGTTAGCTGTACTTGTAATTTATGTCTTATCGGGCTTTTGTTTGGCTTTTTCATAAATCATGGCAAACCCAACATAGCACAAGTTTGTTTCTTTAAAAAATTATTATTGCTTACCCTGGATACAGCTATAGTTTAGGCAAGAATGCTATAGAAACTTCTGGGAAAATTACATGTGTATATACATATATATATATATATGTATAAGATTTAACATACATATATATGTACAAGATTTAACGTATATATCCCTGTTTAAAAAAAAACCTTTAAGTATACAATTCTACCTTATTCATTTAGGTAGAAACAAAAACAATTGTCTGTAACACTTGAACTTTTTCTTCTAGACTAGACTCTGTTTATAATTATACATATTGTACATAACAGAAACTAGTTCATGTGAAGATACTTTGTCAGAAACCAAGAAAGCCAACCTAAGGCAATGTAACAGATACACAGTTAGTTAACCTCCCAAGGGTAGATGATGCAATCATCACGTAGTGAGGCTGAATCCCTTCCAGTTTTCTTAGGCTATATCTCTTTAAAATATAGGTACATGAAGAATATTTTAAACCAAACTGGATGTAAACATATTTTATAAATATTATAGCACCCCAGTTCTTATTGTATTCCTCAGCAGAATTTGAATCAGTAAGATTGTAATCCAACACATTTTAAAAATTAAATAAATAAAAAGCAGCTATCCTTTATGAATAATACCATGAAATTCAGTCTGAGTTAGATTTCCAAAATATGGAAAAATGAGGTTTCTTTTTGCCTATCATTACTATGATGACAATTATGAATTGATATATAATGAATATTAATTAAATGAATATTAAGTAATGACACTGATGAAACATTTATCGAGAGCTGACAATGTCCTTTATCCCTACTCTTTCAACATAAAGGAACATTGCATAGATACAAACCTTTGGTAGATGACATAAAGGATTTCAAGAAAATAGATGACTTCAGTAACTTTGCTTAAAGGTTAAAGAGGTAAATTTAAAAGAAGGGTGAAGCAGCCATAAAGATATGAAATAAAAACTGAAGCTAGTGTAGTAAGACACATCCTCAGTTATGTGTTCACACTTCCCCACCAGACTCTGTATTTATGGAAGTTTTATAACTAGTCTAGGAAGTAATACTACAGAGAATTCAAAATTCAAATTTCAGAATCATAGAGGACTTGAATATCTCTTACCCTCTTTTATTAAGCTGATGTGTAGCACTGAGATTGTCATTATTAATTCTCACTGATTAGAGTTAAGTCAGATGAAAAAAATATACAGAAAGTTTCCATACTACTGAAGCTATGAGAAAGAGACAAACAGCATACTTCTACTTCCTAACAAACTTTCTGACATTGCTGAGAAATAATGACTTAGTTAAACACATGCTCTAAGGAAAGATTTAACATACTCTATGCTATTTAAGATTTAATCACCATATTTACAATGCATAATTTAGTAGAATTCTTAAAATTGTGTTAGAGTAAGTAAGATAGGAAGAAGGGGAGAAGTTAATATGACATATGGTTTTCTGAGGGTGTTATAGGTAGAGATACGTACATTACTGCTTCAGCAACATCACAACTTGGCCAAGTTTTCAGAGTTACAGTGAAGGAAAAAGAGATGTGGATTTGGGACCATTTTAAGTCTCAGCAACATGGATGAACTGAAGGTCATTATGATAAGTGAAATAAACCAAGCACAGAAAGATATATGTCACATGCTGTCACTCATATGTGGGAGTTAAAAAGTTAATTTCATGCAGGTAGAGAGTAGAATGATGGTTTCCAGAGGATGGGAAGAGTTTGCATGTTTGTCAGGTAGGGGGATAAAGAGAGGTTGATTAATGGATAAACAAACACGATTAGATAGAAGAAATAAATTTTCATATTAAATAGTAGGATAATAGTTTACATACGCTGTATGTTTCAAAATAGCTAGAAGAGAAGACTTCCCAACACAAACAAATAATACTCAAAGTGATATATACTCTAAGCACCCCAATCTGATCATTACATATTTTGTGCATGTAACTAAATATTACATGTACACCATAAATATGTAAAAATATTATGTATCAATAAAAATAAAATTTATAAATTTTTCAACTTATAATTTAAATATTTACATTTTTAAACTTTTATATCTATAAGAGTAAAACAGGATTAATTAAAAAACTAAAACATATTTTTAAATATACATTTTCAAATAGTTTTGTTGTCCTTTTTATGAGCTAACAAGCTTCATTATCTTGATGATATTTTTATTAACTCTATTCTTTTTTAAAAAATTTTTAGTTTAAGTTCTGGAATACATGTACAGAATGTGCAGGTTTGGTATATAGGAATACATGTGCCATGGTGGTTTGCTGCATCTACAATCCGTCATCTAGGTTTTAAGCCCCACATGCATTAGGTATTTGTCCTAATGCTCTCCCTCCCCTTTCCCCCAACTACCTGACAGGCCCCAGTGTGTGTGCTGTTTCTCTCCCTGTGTCCATATGTTCTCACTGTATTAACTCCATCCTTAAAGATTAATCAGATATTACCACAAGAGAGTGTATTCCTGGAAGAACACACCATAATTGGCCTAAACGGATACAAAACAGAACACATTCATTGTTGCACATCCTATTATTTCCTCCTAATGGGTAGCAATAAGATGACTAAATTTAAAAGTGAGACAAATAATCATCTAAAAATGATTTTAAATTTTTGAATAATTATCTATTCTAGGACAAATTTTCTGTTTCAGGAAATATTTAATCATTATTTTCATCATTAGGAATGGGTTTATAGTACAGAAAGAATTAAACAGCTGTGAAAGCTGACTCATTTGTAGGACAAAATAACACAGTATGGAAAAAATGATACTTTACACTTCTCAGTAGAGAATATCTGGAAGATACCATTCTTCATCTAGATGTTCACTATTGTGTTACTTATAATAACAAAATGAGGAATTGGAAATATGCTAGACAAAAACAGTTTCAACTAAAATATGACATATTTACTTAATGAGATTACACAGGCATTAATAGTGATGTCCCATAGTGTGTGGAAATATATAAACATTTAATATTATCATGTTAAAGGTTAAAATGCAATAACACATGGAATATTCAGATTAACTTTAAAAAGGTGAAAAAAAATCTAAAAATTATGAAGGTAATTTTAATATTTATATATTAGTAGTGATTCTTCTTTTATAACTATCACAGGTTTTTATATTATTAAATTCTTTTTCTTTCTTATTTTAAAATTTTTGTATGAGTGTTTAGTTATGGTATGATAAAATGTTAAAATTCACTTTTTAAATTCCAGCATAATATTTACAATAGTAATATTAAATGATATTATCCTAGCACTCTCCTCCAGCTATGCATAGTTGTAAGCAATTTTCATGAATTAACTCATTTCATTTTATTTTACAAATGAAATACAGAGGGACAAATGTTAATAGCTTGCTTCATGTCATAAAACTAGTGAAAAGGCCAGGCTTAAAATAAAAATGGCATACTGCCAGAGTTCTAAGGTGACTGAACCAATATACTCTCTCACCTGCAGTGGATGAACAATTTGGCTGCATCTTAACAAAGCTTAAGCTTTTAAATTTGCTTGTATCACTCTCTTCCATGTCTAGTGTTATCTCCTGATATTTAATATCAATGTTCTTAATGATTAATGATGGTGAGTACTATTCATATGTCTATAGGTGGCTTATAAAGAGACTTAGTTCAACTGCCTGTTTAAGCCTCTTGCCCTTTTGAATTGAATCATTTGCTTATTATTGCTTTATATAAATTCATTTTATATTTCATACACAAATCATTTTTCAACATTCTGAAACTATTGGATGGAAATGACTTGCCCACAGATCAGCAGTTCATGTTAGAACTCTGGAGTCTAGTCTTCTATACTTTCTGGCGATCATTATTTTCTCTTCTTTCTTTCTTATCTTTCTTTCTTTTCTTTTCTCTTCCTTCCCTCCCTTCCTTCCTTCTCTCCTCCCTCCCTCCCTCCCTCTCTCTCTCTCTCTCTCTCTCTCTCTCTCTCTCTCTCTCTTTCTCTCTTTCTGTCTCTCTCATGAATCTTCCCACTTTGCCTCTTTTCTAAAACTTTTCATGACTCTCTGGAACAACTGTGGAAAAGAACAAATTATCCTTTTCCTTTCTAAATAATGACCACTTTTGCTAATAACACTTCAGAAAAGAGGCAACTCATTCTCTCAATTCTTACAAGTGCTGTAGTTTTAACGGTAATCTCTCAGCCTACCATCAAAATTACCATGTGTCCAGCTCCAAAATAGACTCTCTTTACACTTGAGCTGCATGAAATCTAATAGTTCTCCTCTCTACCTTTATTATTTACTGTCAAGTAGTAACTATTTTTAAGACACTGCCACAAACCCTGGTGGTTTTAAGGATAACATCCAATTAACAATTCTCAGAGTTCCCTTACCTTCTAATATCTAATGAACTTTCCCTGCACATCAGTTGAGACACCCAGACTCATGGCTGCCTACTGGATCTTACCATCATCTGAAAATAATCTATTCTGAAATCTCATCGATCCTAATATTCTTCTCTCTTCTACAGTCGTCTCTCCTGGTTGCCTAATTTTCTTCCTCTGTTGTTGTCTTTTGACTATTCAGAATGCAATCTCCTGGTGACATTCTCGTATCACTTCTGCTCCCTGCTTAAATTTATTTAACACTATGTTGCTAGCAAACTTGTCTTTCTACAACACAAAGTGAATCATTTCAGCTCATATGTACACTGGATAAAGCCAAACTGCTAAACTGGACAAGACAGGCCAGGAAGCCATTATCTTGGACATTGTATTTTCTTTTTCTCCAGCATCACCCTTACACATAACCTTTAAAAAAAATTTTGGAGTTTCTTGATCACACTACATACTCTCTGGTCACTGAGACTATTTATATAAACATCACTTTACATTTTCCTTCAAAATACCTATTTATTCTTCAAGACTCACCTCATGCATCATTTCTTAAAGAAAAAACAGTTAATTTACTCTTTACCCTTGAGATGGATTAAGATTCCTTCCTCTAGGGCTCCTGTAAGTGAATATTTATCACACCCTAATATATAATTTCTTTGGATGCTTTGTCTAATTGATTCTGAATTGCAGGGGAGAAAAGAACTGCTCTTATCTGGATTTTTAGCTCCAGTGATTTTAGCAAAAATTAAAGGGAAGAAAAAGAAAGAAAAAAAGAAAGAGGGAAAGAAGGCAGGAAGAAAAGAAAGAGAGGAAGAATAAACAGTAAGAAGCTAGAACTGCAGATACTGTATATAAAAATAATGCAGTGATCTTAACGATACCATTAAGGCATAAAAATAATTCGTATAAAACAATGGTTACTTATATATCATAAAACTTCAACTTTAAATAATCAGCATATTAACACTATGTCATTTAAAATTCTAATTTATCAACTTTAAAATATCAATATTGATATTGAAAAATGGCTAGGAAATTAGCCGCTTCGTTAGAGATTTAAGAACCTTGCTCTTTGAGATCATATTCTCGGCGGGAACATGGATGGAGCTAAAGGCTATTTTCCTTAGGAAAGTAATGTAGGAACAGAAACCAAATAGTAAATGGTCTCACTTATAAGTGTGAGCTCAATGATGAGAACACATGGACAGATAGAGGGCAACAAGAACAACGGAGGGCAAAGGGTGCAAGGAGGACGAGGATGAGGAAAAATAACGCATAGTAGGCTTAGTACCTGGTGATGAAATAATCTGTACAACGAACCCCCATGACACAAGTTTACCTATATAATAAACCTCTTCCTGTACCCCTGAACTGAAAAGTTAAATTAAAATAAAGAACCTGGTTTTTAAATTATAACACAAAATATATACATACAGAAAACAAAACTAAATCATGCAGCTGAATAAAAAAGAAATGACTTTTGTGATAATCTGCTTGATTTTACTCTTCAAAGTTTAAAATATGATTTTCTCATGAAATATCTCAAGTCTTCTTTTGGGTTTGGTGACAGAATTAACTGAATAAAAGCTGCACCAAAATTGAAAAATAATTACATAAACTTATGCATTATTATAGGGCCACTTTAGCATAAAGATATAAAACGTAGAATGAATGTAAAACTAAACTATAATGCTAGAGAATTTGATCAGATTTGTAGCTTCCTTTATGAGATTACTCTAAAATCAAAGGAATTCTCTAGGCCTATTTCACTGATTTCTGTGAACTCAGAAATGTATGTAGTACCCAGAATAATTTTAAAAGTATAAACTTAAGCCATTATAGAGAAACAGAAATTTATGAATAGAATAGTAATAAAGTTACATAATAGCACATACAAATAAATAACACATATTCCAACATTATAGTCCAATGTTGGCATAAATTTAACATTAAGCTTATTAAGTACAAAAAGAAAAACCATGGTGGTAATGACTAATGAAGTCTAAGGGATAACCGGTGAAAAACAGACCTGAGAAGGACTTTTGTCAGGGAATGGAGGACATTTCCAAAGTATCTTTTCGTTGTTGTTAAAATAGGGAGTTTTACATGATTAATTTTTTAAAATCCCTTTTAAGGCAGGCTGATGACATAATTGTTGTAGCCCAATTTAATTTAAGCCAAACTGCAAAGGGCTAAAACAACATAGACTACATCTGTCTTGAGTTAGGGGTCAATTAGAACACAGACAAGTGAGTGGCTTGCATATGGCCTCATTAGGCCATATTCCATGAGATTATTAAAATTTATTTGCAATGTCACTTTGTTTCGGATTGGCCAGCTGAGATTTCAGTGTGTTATCTGTGGTAAGAACCAAGAATGCATTTTTTAATAGATTCTATTAAAGGCAGAACATCTGTTTTGACAATCAATTGGGAAGGGTTAATGGCCTTTTATAGAAATTAAGTGTCTTATCATGAGACTCAACGAGTTGGAAGTCATCCTACATTTGTTTGAAAGTACAGTAAGGGGAGGATTCAAGGAAACCTACCTTTGTAAACAGTTTCTGACTTCTCTTCAATATGGCAGTAAATGAACTATAGCTATAATTCTTGCCAGATCATTTTTCAAAAAAATCATGCTAAGTACCTAAACAGTGTCATGGAAAAATCTTGATTAAAAATCCCTCGATAAATAAATTTTAAGCAATATAGGTTTTTGACAGTACTTTCAAAAGATACAAACTGCCAATTGCAACCTCTGAAAACAGCAATTATATCTGATGTAGGGAATCATTAATTTTTTTATTTGAATAGAAAATATCATATGATAATGATTCTAATTTCAGAGTAGTTGATTTTAACCCATTTTTATGGCAATAACCATTATCAAGACCAATTATCTGTGGAAACCATTTGTAGTGCATGCTTATAAAAAGCATTCCATCAGTGCACAGGAGATGCTTATCTTGCTAATCTCTGAAACCAGTGAGCATATATCTACTGAATCATTAACCTAACGCTTATAACAACTATTGGGGAGGGATGGGAAGGCTAAGAAGGGTGGGACAATTTTTTTTAATGACACTGGAGAAGGTGTTCTAAATATGAGAAGACAAGGACTCTAGATCTCGACCTTGTAATATGTCATTAAGATGCAAGGCTATGTGAGCTTAAACCAGAAATTAAGGATCAACACTATATTTACAGAAGTCATAAAACAACCAATTCCTAACTACAGAGTCAAAGACTAAGGACGAAATAAAACTAGGGATCTTAAGATCTTTAATGTTTCCTATAATGTGATAGAGATGATATCAATGACCACTTTGTAATAATTGTGTCTGAACCTCACCTGCTCCTCTTAAAAAAGATAAGCACAAGAAACTGGGGCATACAATTTCTTAAAGAGGAAACTGGAATTAAATAATAAAAAACAAAACAAGATGATATTAGATGTCAGGACTAATGATTTTCTTTAAATGAAGAACTACAGGTCATGCAGTATGAAATTATTCCTGTGAGTTACTGAAAGTTCACAGACTCAAAAGGCTCAGAGCCTATCAGCTGGAGCAAATTAAGCAATTTTGTGAATAGAGCAATTTTATTAATATATTTAAAGTATGATCACTTAAGTAGTTAATGCATACTATTGTCAATATTTTTATTCCATGAAAAGAAAGTAACTTTTAATTCTTACTTAGCGAGGTTAGAAAAATTTTAAAGTAAAGTATAGTGTATATTTATTAACATCTACAAGACTCAAGGGCTTGAGCGAACAGGTGTAATTAAAGAATTACAAGTAGTTTAATTATCCTTGGTTTCTAGTGGATAAGGTAGTACATGGAGTGAGCAGGTTGATCCAGTGAAAAAGCCTTGTTTATTGTAATAGAGAGTTGAGGATTCAAAGAGTGAATCACCAAAAATATTTTATGAGTGAGAGACTTACAATATTTGCACTTTTTGAAAGTTGACCCATGAAGCAGGTTGGGAGTGTACAGAAAGGAGGTAGTTCACAAACATGCTACTGGGGTAATTCAAGAGGAAAATTTGTGAAGCTGGCAGACCAGAGAGTCATAATTGGGCTGAAGTGCAGAGACAGGATTAAGAACATTAGAATAGTATTGATTAATCTGATATTCCAGATGAGGAATAAAAAATCCTACTTAGGTTTCTAGTTTGGGAAAGTTGGGGTGTGAAGGTTCCAGTAGCTGAGATACAACAGATAAAAGCTCTCTACTGGGATTTGGAAAAAGGGTGGCTATGAAAATCTCAGAGCACAGCTCCGGAGTGATAACGACTCAGGTACCAATTCTGAATTGCCACGTACTACTCATGTGACACCGGGAAATTTACTTAACCTCTTTGTTTCTCAGTTTCCTCCTATGTAAAATAGGAACAATTATAATATTTATCTCATGTTGTCATGGTGAAAACAAAATGAATTCACATATTGTGTTACTTACACTATACCCCTCCTTGATCTCAATTTCTACCTCACCTACTCTCAACCTGACACCATTAAGCTTGATTCCAACAACTTTTGACTTCACTGTATTTACAGTGTACTATTCCTAAAATATATTACTGTACCTCATTTTAATGTCTTTATTTCCCTCATTTCCAGCTTAAATTCCATGGTTAATCCTTACAATTACTCCTTTGCAAATCTTCTCAACTCTCTGGATGCCTTCTCTGTACATGATATTGGCCAAAAGAAACAGTCACATTAAGACTGGGCTATGCCTATTCCACTCATGAAGCTAGAATGTAATTAGATAAATATGAATGAATGTGAGTTGAGAAATATATTCATCTAAGCTGACTGGAATCATATACTAAATGGATGATTATTAACAAGATGTAGCTGCTCTCTTCTCCTGTTTCAGGAGAATCACACTGTTTCTTTCATCCATTTAGTTTCCACTTTCCTGGGTGACACAGGCTTCTTACACATATTGCACCATCCTAACTCTGGCTAATGACCCAGCTCTCTATTTCTTTGAGAAAATAGAAATGTTGTATCTTTCTGCCGTTGTTGCCCCCTCAACACAGCACAGATTGTTCCTTTTAAAGTCAGATCATTTCTTGTTCTGGTCAGACTCCTCTAATGGCTTCCTATTTTATTCAGAGTAAAGGCTAAAGATTTTACAATTGCCTAAATTGTCCCCCCCAATATAAAAATCTTATAATATCTTTGAACATCTATTTTTCCTCCTATACACTCAAAGCTAGCTACTAATCTCCCCAGTCCCCTTGAGATCTGTCAAGTGTCTATCGTGTCAGAATCTACCTGTAAAATTCTGTCCCCAGATAGCCACCAGGGTGACACCCTCAAATCACTCAATGTTTAACTCTCTCCTCAGTGAATATCTTGACGGTCTCTTTTATAATCACAGTCCCAACATTTCTTCTTTCTATAGTTTAATTTTGCCCTTTACACTGAAAACAAAACTAGTACTTACTGTATATATTAAAGGCATACAATTAATGTACAATAATTGTTTCGATACTGTTAAACAAAAACTATCAAAGACCACTGTTTTGGACTGCGCTCTTACAGGAGGATGCAAAAGACCAGACCAAACCAAAATGGAGTCACTTGTACTAAAGTGTCACATAATCAAGTTGAAACTTTAAGAAAGCGGATTGATCCCAAAACACACCAGTTGCTTCAGAAAATATGAAATTCCAGTCTACCTGACTTGGTATAATAATGATGTAACCACTGCTTTAACTCTTACCAAAGAGTAACCTGAAGTCACCTGATATTCAACAATCAGCTTTTGCTTTGCATTATTGTGTTTACTTATTTCCATCTTACAAACACCACTGTTCTTCTATGTCCAGTGGGAGCTCTCATTCTACTTTGTAGAGTGGAGGCTGTTCTAATTCACTAATAAATGCCAATTCGATTTATAAATAAAGGTGTTGTTATTTTGTTTTTAATAGTATAAATATATTGTGAAATGAGTATTATAGTCAAGAAAATTAACATATCCATCTCCTCTTATAGTTACGTGTGTGTGTGTGTGTGTGTGTGTGTGTGTTTAGTGCACCTGAAATCTATGTATTGGCAGATTTTCAGTACGTAATATAGTGTATAGTATAACATACTGAAAATATGCCAAAATATAGTATATTTGAGATGGAGTCTCACTCTGTCATTCCAGCTGGAGTGCAGTGGAGCAATCTTGGCTCACTGCAACCTATGCCTCTTGGGTTCAAGCGATTCTCCTGCCTCAGTCTCCTGAGTAGCTGGGATTACAGGGACCTGCCACCACACCCGGCTAATTTTTTTTAATTTTAGTCTAGATGGTGTTTCACCATGTTGGCCAGGCTGGTCTTGAATTCCTGACCTCAAGTCATCCACTCACCTCGGCCTTCCAAAATGCAGGCTGAGTCACCGTGCCCAGCCATGTTAAACAATATTAACTATAGTCATTATACTTTACATTAGATTTGTAGACATTCATCTGAAATAGTTGCAACTTTGTTCTCTTTGACCAACATCTCCCCACTCGTCCCCTCTTCAAATCTTTAGAAATCAGCATTCTACTCTGTTTCTATGTATTTTAGTACAATCAAGTACTAAATAATTTACTTATTTGTATTGTTTATTGTCTACTTTACCTCTGCTGGAATGTAAATTCCATAAAGGCAAAGATTTGTCTTTGCTTTTAATGTTCTCATGTTTCTCTATAATACTGTTTGGCACAAACTAGCTATGCAATGAATATTTACCAAACAAATTAATTAATATTTTAGCATAGTACCTGGGATAGTATATATGCTCAATCAAAAGAGCTGTAATTGTTACAGTAATATATAATAATATATTGGGCATACAGAACTTAAAATAATATGCATCCTGCAGGTGGCAGTTCTAGGTTTGGAATTTATGATGATGAACTGAATATAAATTAGCTTGGTAATGCAATCAACTGAATAAACAAGATCTCATCGGGAAGAACACTAAGAGAGGAACTCCATCACATAGGAAGGTAGAACCCAGGACACACTGACATGGGCATGTCGACATTGTGAACCTAGGAAAGATACTGAAAGCAAGTGTGCAGAGAAACAGAGAAAGGACCAGGAGAGTGAGGTATAATGAAAGTCAATGAAAGGTAGACATTTCAGAAGGATGGAATGCTCAATTGTCATCACACACTTAAGGGTAGATAGTACCACAAAAATGGTAAACAGGAAATGCTGAGATATAAATAAGTTTTAAAGCTGTGGGAATATTTAATGATTGGAGATAAATCTTCAGAATAAAAATGGTCTAAAATAGCAATGAAAGGTTTTGCAAGATTGTCCAAAGACAAGAATTTTCATGTAACACATGCTCTTTACTTTGGATTCTCTCAAAGAAAGATGTGATAGCATAATAAAAAAAATACACCTTAGGTTTGAATTTGTATAACTAGAGGTTGACATAAGTGGACCAAGGAGGCAGTCCCCAGGCTGCTGAACTGAGTGGGGTCTTGCATAGGCAGATGGATAGTAGGAAGAAATCATAGATCTCTTCTTAGAGTTAAAATCTGAGATAGAAAATGCATCTGAACCAGTACAATTGCTGTATTTTTAAATAAAAATATAAATAATACAAAAATCTGGAAGTCTTCAAGACAATACTTAAATGAATAAAAATGATACTAAATTAACCTAAAATGTAAAATGTTTTTATATGACTCTCATATTTAATTAATCTTATTTACCATAGGATGTCTAAGAAATCTTACATGAAGAAAGAAAATTTAGAATTAGTTATTGCTAAACTCAACAATATTGAGGTATTTTCTTTTCCTCTATTTTTGTAGTTTGAGAAAGCGAAGAGTTTTTAATAATTTTGTTAAATAAAGGCATTTTAAATACAACGAGTATTTTACAGATAATTACAAAATGAATCATAAGTGGTACAAAATGACTAATACAATTAATTTCTAGGTTGACCTTTAGAAAAGTATTTTTCTAACATTTCTTACTTGTTATAATTTTATTATAGCAAATGGAAGTTCCAGCCATTTAATTTCCATGTTGCTTTTCAAAATGAGAAGTGCATCATGGATATAGTTTGTTTTTTGAAATAACTGTAACGCTTTCGAAGCAATTTGTATTTTGAATATGAATTTTGTCATTTGAATATCTGCTTCTCTTCCTACCAAGGTTCGTTCTTTTCAAAGTTACTTTACTCATGCATTTTCACTTCTATATTTATTGAATTATGTAATTATTTTGCAGGTAGTTAAATTTATCATTCAATAAAAGATTTAAAAAAACAGCTAATAGCAGTGCATAACTTTCTTAAAGGTTCTGTCATCATTTTAGGGAGTCTCTAACCTAGGTGAGAGCCCTCAATATTGCAGATATATAAGGTGCATCCCCAGCAAAATTGCCCATATGAATAACTTCATTATTCTGGGAAGCTAGATCTATAAAATGTATAAAATGTAGAAGTGTTCTGCCTTTACAATTCCTGGTAAGTACAGCATGACTAAGTGATAAAACCTGAGTCAGCTTCAGTTCAAGATACCGTTCTAAAACGTGTATAGTAACATGAAAGAAAAAGAAAATATAGTGGGCAAAGGTGTTCTGTTCCAGAGTAACGATGTATTTTAGAGCTATATTAGTTCTACCTTGATTAATGAAAAATTACCTCTAGAAGCATTTAGTGGTATACGACATTGATCAGTCACAGCAACCACGAGTCACAGCAGAATGATAAGGAAAAACTCACCAGTACCACTGGACAGATTGTTGTGGGTGGTAAAATATGGTCCTTCAAAGGTCCACAGTCACATTCAGGTTTTAGATGAGAAGCACATTTATTATGGAGCTGAAAAAAGAGAAAGGGGGATAATATCAAATTCCACATGACAACACCTAACATGGGGGAGATTATAGTTCAATTAAGATACAGCAAACACATTAAAAGTAAAATAAACAAATTATAAAAACAAATAAACAGAGTCAAAAAGGAATTCCTAATACATTTGTCCTTATATATATACCGTAAATAAACTACTTATCAGCTTCTGTGACCCATTCCGTATATTTTGTAGTTCTCAGAAATGTTTATATTAAAAATATACTTAAGGTTTTGCACCAAAGAAGGCTGATTTCTTTGACAAACACTGATTATTGTCCATCATACTTCCTTCTTTGCTTATCTGTTAGCATAGTCTTGAAACCACTGTGCCTGTGTACGGTTTTTTTTTTTTTTTTTGACCCTCATGTTTTCTCAAAGTCATTACAAAGTGCACAGCTCAGTATGGGGCATAATTGATCCCATCATTAGTTTTAACTTTGTAATTCAATATGTAAATGTAACCAGAGATTCATCTCAGTAGGAGCAGGATATAAATAAAAGAAGATGATTATGATCATAAAAATTTATCTGTATATTGTATTTATCAGCTCAACATTAAGTTAGCGTATAATCACACAATGTCATATTTATTTTTATTATGTATGAACCCAAACTAATATTTTTATTAACCTGGTCAATTGTTTACATTAAGGTGTTTCAACGTGGTGCTTAAAATAGTGATGTTTTTAAATTGAGATGGTAATTTTTTAAAAAAATTACAGATTTGGTAAAATAAGTCTTGCTTGAAGGCATCTAGAGATTTCTCCCTCCAGCACTATGCATCAATTTGATATGAACTGTTCATACCTTAGAAAATAATATATATTTCAAAAAGATAACATGTCATGTTCAAAACAAAAAAGAGCCACATCATTTTTCAGTTTTAAATCAAAAGCTACCTGATTCCTGATTTAAGCCGTGGCTACATTAATTTCTACAACACACATACCTTTGTGAGCAGTTAATTATCAACTAAGCATAGGAGTCTAATGAGTGTTGATTGATTTTTAGTGGCAGAACAGTATCAAAGAGGTATTTCTGTGGTCCTAGAATCTAAAACTGTTGTCATGCTAACTTCCTACATTGGAGTTGAGGTGATTTGTACTATAATTAAATGCACATTAGGTTACATTACATGAAATAAAAGTATCTTTACACATTCATCCATAATTAGCAGTTCTGCTTCTCAGTGGCATATAAACTTCTCTATAAAAATGATTTGATCATATTAGGCACTACTGGTCTTTGTCAAGGGGTAAGAAGTGCTGAAGATGGAGAAGCAGTTGAATGCACTATAGAATTAAATAAACTGATACTCAGAGAAAATTAAAATATATAGTTTCCTAAAATAAACTTACTGACCGGTTTAAATGTATTATTAATTTATTGGACCTAATCAACTTTCTTAGAATAAACCATGGTCATGTATGTTTGGATTTAAAGGTAACAGATCATCAAGTGTTGAGGTGGATCAACTACTCTCCACCGAAAGATATGTTGAAGTCCTAACTCTTCACTGGATATGAGGTCTTTCTAGATGTATTTAACTTAAGATGTACTCATTCTTGGTTTAGTTGGACCTTAATCCAATGACTGGTGTCCTTATAAGAAGAGGGAAATCTGGACAGAAAGACAAAGGCATGGAGAGGAGAAGGCCATCTGATAACACAGGTAGAGATTTGAGCGACGCAGCTACAAGACAAAGAATTCCAAGGATTGCTGACAACTACCAGAAGCTAGGAAGAAGCAGAAAAGGAGTCCTTCAGTAAGCCTTCAGAAGGAGGATAATCTGCTGAAATTTGAAATTCTAGCCTCCAGAGCAATGAGTGAATACATTCTTGTTTAGACACCTATTTCACGGCAATTTGTTACAGCAGCCCTAGAAAACTAATAAACCCAGTACTATAAAAATTACACTAAAACCAAAGAAAGACGATGTATCTTAAGACTCTGCTATACTATGAATGTCACAGAGAAAGAGCTTTTGCTCTTTGATCTGAGGCAACTTCCTTAACACTGAGAAAACAGACTCTAAGAATCCTCTAAAAAAAAAAACAGATCCTAGATAAAAATCTATTTGTGTTTACGGCAAGAAGGTGCTGAAATATTACCCTTGATTACAGTGTAAAGCTAAACACGTGACTCTGAGGGCCACGGGGCAGGACATACTGAATCTCATGCCAACACTGACTGCAGATGCACAGTCAGAGGCCTCAGCCTCCTCCGTGCTTCCATCCACGTGTTTCCAACAATTTGCAACTGATACGGCAAGTGACGACTAAGCTCTCTGTATAGTTATTTGAGGGTTACTGATGTAAGAAAAGATGGCAAAAATAAAATTAATTTAATGATAACTTTGGGGCATTTAGGATAGCTTCCCAGACAGAAGGAAAGAATTGAAGACTCGGATAGAATCACAAAGTAGATGAGCTTACCACAGTGTACGTGAAGGGACAATTCTGTGTATTGGGGTTTGGGAGTTTCAGAGTATAGGTACCGACAATTGACGCCATGAAATTCTGGCCTTTGCATAGCCAAATAAAACTAGAATGGAATTTCCCAGTTTGATTGCCACTGTGGTCCATATCCCTGAGTTTTGTCTAGGCAGTCGTAAGGCACTCTCCCAGAAACATGAGCACATAGTAGGATCTATAAGAAGTTTAATAACCATATTAATCTGATACATAGAACCACACAATGCAAGAAAATTCCCCTAACCAAGAAGTCTATGTTTGATAATATGCAGGAAATCCTTATGCTTGTATTAAGACTAGAATCTGGCAGCTAATAAATACATTTGCATAACCATCAACAGCCAAGAGTTTTAAAACTGAGGGCATTATGTTAGGAGTACTGATCATTTTACAAGTTGTGAATCAAATTTGTATGACAAGTTTAGTTTATGCATCATATTTCTTGGAAGTATATTTGAGGAAATAATATATATTGTGAAATCCAGTGTGAAAATACATATCATTTTCAGGACCACCTATAAAGTGTAAAAGTGAACACTGTGAACTTAAAACTGCTCTAAATAATAAAGTCTATTTTCAAAAGCAAAAATCAACAAAATAAAGTTACATAATAGAATTCAAATGCTACAATTTTTTTCTTTAAGATACTAGTAAAAGTTTGTTTCCTGATCAGGTGCTTACAGAATATTCATTTGGGCAAAATTCACTGAGCTCAGCCCTTTGGTTATAAGTGCTTTTCTGCATGTACATTTTCCTTCAATAAAAAGCTTTTTACAGTTTGAAAGAATGAATAAGAACTACTTGCTAATAGCAAAACAGGTGACTATAGTCAGTAATGATTTAATTGCACATTTTAAACAACTTAAAGAGGGTAACTGGATTGTTTGTAACTCAAAGGATAAATGCTTGAAAAGATACCCTGTTCTCCATGATGTGCTTATTTCACATTGCACGCCTGTACCGAAACATATCATGTGCCTCCTAAATGTATATACCTACTATGTGCCACAAAAGTTAAAAATTAAGTGAATATCATCAACAATAAAAATGTACTTAACCTTGCAACCATAGTTCATGGAAAGAAATATAAGAAAAAGGCACAGTTTTTTCTCAGTGTTAATAAGATGCTGAAGGCTGGCAATTGTTTTAAAGATAACCCGTATCCCAGATCAGCAAAACCCTAAACACCGAGATCCTCATCAAGAACAGAGGTATACTAGAGCACTCAAGATGCTGCCTCTTTAGTAAAACAACCAATAGCGCACCAGAGAAAAGGAATTGTTTACTATTTAAAAATTTAAAAAACATTTTTGTTCAATTATCTTTGTATTTTTTTAATCTAAGGCAAAAATCCTTAGCTCATTTTAAAATATACATCCAGAAATTCCCATTCATGTTAAGAGATTCAGTACCATATGTAGGAAAGTCATATAATAGGAACCAGCTTTTCCTGGAAGTGAATTAAACACTTGGAAATAATTTCAGAGTTTATGACAACTTCCAGTAGCACCTAATTTAGAGCCAGATCTATGTTTATTAGAAAAAGCTGTCTCAAGATAGAAAGAAAAAGAAAGTGCGTGAATGTGTGTGTACATGTGTGCCTGCATATACTTCTTGGTGGAGTTGAGAAAAGAGTGGGTGTGCTGGTCAGAGAAGAAAATGGAATCTAAGAAGTCAAGAAGAGTAAAAACAGAAAATAAATGTTCATGGGAATTTAGAGGAAAATAAGAGGAGAAATCAACTATTCCTCTAAAGAAAAATCCAAAGGCCTGACTTGGAGGAACATATTTATCTGTTTATCCATTCTGCTGGCCCCTAATATTTTCCAGTTTGGGGTAATTCCTAAGACTGGCATTTGCTGAAGCAGAAATGTTTTCACAGCACTGGAAACCTTTAAATATGACTGTTAGGAATTCAGTATCTTAGTAAATAATATTATCTCTATATTATACAAAATTAGTAATTCATTTCAATGAAATAGGTGTTCTTTTTTCACCACTAAATAAAATGCATCAACCTCCTGTCCTGGTGAGTCCTGCCTGACCAGTGATAGCTTACCTTGACCAGAAGTGATTTGCAACTTGTTCTAGATGGAATATCAAGAAAACACACTTTGAGAAGAAATGAGCAGGTATAAGGAGTGGGAAATTAAGGGTGTCAGTAATCAAGACAGGAGAGAGCGCCAAGGTGAATATTTTGCCTGTCCCAGAGGAATGAAATATAAAACAAAGAGACTGGTTGCCTAAATATCAGAAGGCAGTCTTCCACTGACCTTCCCCAAGCTTTGCGTGATTTTAATTTTGAAGTGACTAGATTTACAAAACAATATAAAATTTCATTCTAAGAACCTAACTTTGTATCTACAAGATGGCCAAGTAGTAAATCAAGACACCACAAGCATGAACTGAAAAATGGTGTGAAAATGGATTTTTAAGTATTTGTTTAAGCTTACTTTAATATCTGATGGAGATTTGAGCACTGCAGGACAATATTACAAAACAAACCTTAAATTAAAACGTGCTTGAAATTTAATATCCTACTGTAAGAATAGTATAGGAGTGAGTAAAGTGATCTTACTGAAGACTTCTCTACACTCAGTACTCTGTCAAGAACTTCAGGTGATCAGGAAACAATGTGTGACGTGGAAAATCAGCAGGAGTGAACTAGAGTTAACAGAACAAACAACGTTAGCCTGCGGTGTGAAACCACTGGAGAGCATTTCAGTTTTTATTTGGATGTGGAATAAACATACAGAAACTATTCGGAATCAAGATATATTAGTGTCAAGAAAAATTTCAAGGAAGGCAGGTAACCTAACTTGTTTCCTCAGGTATGGTTAGAATTTAAGACAGGTGCATTCAAGGGAAGGGGATGAACAAAATAATAGGTGTGAGGAAAACACGGCCTCCCCAGGGGACTGTCAACAGAAATACTCAGCTATGGCAGAGGGTGTGTATAGAAAAGGAATATTATATATGGTTATGTTTAGGTTTGGTTCTGATTTCTAAAGAACTAAAACCAAGTTGAGGCAAGGGGTGTTGAGGGCTGCATTTATTATCACCGAACTATTATAGATTGCTAAAGAAGGCATATGATAACAAATTAGTATTTTCAGAAGATCTTTCTGGAGGTGGTATGCAGCCTGCATTATAGGAAAAGTACCTTCTGTTAGGGAGATGAGCCAAAAGATTTTGACTCTAATCTAGTCAAGAGGTGCTAAGAGCTTGCACTAGGGCTGTGAATGTAGAGACAAAACCTCAAATCTGAGAGAGATATTTTAAGTAGGAAATGTCAAGACTCAGTGACAGGTTGTGTACATGAGATAAAGGTAAAAGACAAGAGTAAAAAAAATTGACTTATAACTTTTTTCCAGTGAGTGGAAGCATGACAATGCCATGTCTGATAGAATGAGAGTTGTAATAGTCTTCGGGAATGAAAATCTATTTGTTTGGCTTAGGATTTAGTGAGATTCAGGACCACAGGTGTCTGAATGTTTTTAGTGTGTGCAGGTGCTATTCTGACATAGACTGGGCAACTGTCCATCCTTCTAT
Organism: Leontopithecus rosalia; assembly: GCA_028533165.1. NCBI lineage: Eukaryota > Metazoa > Chordata > Mammalia > Primates > Cebidae > Leontopithecus > Leontopithecus rosalia. The sequence goes on from CM052658.1 coordinate 78,447,833, forward strand.
AGGTGAGAGAAAAATGACATAAGCCTTCTTCATGGAGTGCCCTCTGGAAACCCGGGGTTGGTTCTGTGCACCCAAATAGTATTTCATACACCCACAAATATAATTGTTACTTACTGAGCACTCAATATGTATGAGGTCTTGTCCTAAACACATCTGCAGAGATATATTTGACCCTTTAATCTTCATAAGAATCTAATAAACTAGGTATCATTAACTTGATTTGATACATTAGGAAATTCGCCCAAATTGGTTACATAAAATCGTCCAAGATGACACCACTAGGAAGTGAGGAGACGAACTTAAGAATCTGGTTGTTCTGACTTACAACAGTCAAGCCATTTCCAAAAGTCATATATAAAAGCAAGTAATAGCTTTTGGGCAAAACCCTGAAATGAAGCCAACCTTTCTGTTTCTCTCTACAATATATTACTCATAGAGCCCATTCAGATAGGCCTTTCTGAAGCCTAGAATTGGTAGTCTCATAACCCAATACTTTTATGACTGCTACTAGCTATTTGTTATGTTCATAGCACCTTCTGTAATGTGCAAATGCAAAAGAAAGTAAATTCAGTTGTTTAAAGACAAGCAGTAGTAGTGAATAGTCATCAGTCAAGAACAGATCCATTTTATGCTCAAATGTTCATGCAATGGTTCAAAAGGAAACTGCAAATACTACTAAGTACATAAATGTTCTAAAGTAAATATATCCTGTTTATCCAAGGCATAAAATCAATAATTAAGCAAATGTGTCCCTAAAATTGATTAAAATTAAAAATCCAGAATTGGATGGAGGCTGAAGTGACTTTTGAGATATAGTCTCTTGGATATATGATAACTTTAAAAAAATTATACAAGTCTTGTTTTATGCACTTAAGACCCATAAGACCCCTGGAGCTTATTTTATATAAAATAAGGCTGAGGTTGGCTAGAAGTCTCAGGACTTGAGAGAGCTTAGTAAAAGAGCAGCATTTATCTTTTCCGTTCTTGCTTGCTTTGCCTTATTCCCATCAGAGATCCCTGGTTAGCCTGTTTCCTGAGTAGAACTTTGATACTGAGTAATTGGTTGATTTACTAATCATTTCGAATGGGGATTTAAGACATTCACTGTTTATGCAGTGCTATGCCAGGAGGACAAACAAACTCACATTCAGCTATCCAATGACATGAAAGGCTAAAATGTTAAGGGTATATTGTCTTATCTGCTTTGGGACATACAATTTTTAGATTTTAAGAAGTACAGTTTATTTAAAAGTGATATCCCTTTTCCTGTAAAAGAAGGTGCCTCTTTCTTTCCTTGTAAGGCTAGTGTCAGGAACAAGACCAATGCAAATGCATAACTTGTGAGTAGTAGGTTTGGTGTAGTTTCTGGAGCACCAGACAAGAAGAACCATGAAAACAAAAAGAAAGAAAATGAGAAAAACAAAATGGAACAGAAAACAAGGAAAGGAAGAATTTTAAGATGCTTTGAGTACAAATAAGAGACCAATGGCAATGGTACCTCTGAGGACAGTGAGTCCCGTGACTGGAAAGCGTAGAAGACAGACTTCACAGAGATTAAATAGAGAAAGAATGAGAGGAATCAAATACAGAAAACTCTAACAGCTTTGCAATTTTCCATTAAAAAAGGTAGTAATGTATGTTTTTGGAGTGTTCAAACTGAGTACACACTTAAAAATATTGATTATTTAAGAAATAAAAAAGAAACTATGAATAAGAAACCCAAGACAGTATTTTTGAAATTTATGAAGAATAGGAATGCAATTGGAGATACAAAGAAGAAGTAATTTCTAATATTCTCTAATCTCAGTTCATGTTAAAGTTAAGATTTAACCAGCAAAATATTCGTCATCTGAAGAAGATAAGTGGAAGCCCCTACAAGGTCAGAAACAAAAACTACATATTTTTGTAAATGTTTAGCAAAAAACAAACTTGATTTTAAAAAGGTGCATGAATGTTTTAAAAAAATGAAATAGTTGTGATCTTCTTAAAACTGAGAATTCATTTATGTTTAAATAGTTCATGTGTTTAATTTGAATCATTAGACATTTTATTATAACCAAACACTTTTAAAAAACTTTCATAATTGAGAAAATTTCAAATGTAAATATAATTTAACTAATAGTTGAAAATGATTGCAGAAAATGTGTTCATTTAAAAGAAAGTACTTACTTGTATTTTTGAAATGTAAGTCAGTTGTTTTTCTCATTATTCTGTATACGTATGTGTGTGGGTGTTCACACGCATGCATGTGTGTGTGTGTGTGAGAGAGAGAAAGAGAGAGAGAGAGAGAGAGAGAGAACACTTAAGAGAACTGTTTAATCCCTGGATTGAGGGCAGTGCACTGGGGGACGTGGTGGAGGCATTTATTTGCTTAACTGATTCAGGGCCTCCTACTGTTTTAGTCCGACAAAAGCAAAAATTTTAGTTCTGTAACATGAATACTCACTGTATGCTGGAAACAAAACTCCAGCCCCATATATATTTTTGTACTACATTATCAAAAATAACTATTCTTGAAAATGTGTGATTCTAATTAACCTCCCAAAACTACGCATATAACTGTAGAAGTACCATCCAACATCTGCATTCATTCCAAAAATTTTTTCAAACTAGATTTGACAATCATTCAAACCAGGTAGAATTCTAAAGTTTCCCAAAAAAGACCAAGTTATCTCTTCTTTCTTAAGTGTGAGCAACATCAATGACTAGCATTTACATCAGTATCTCTTATACCCTAATTTATGATTTAACTGAAACAGCAAGGCAAAACTATGTTGGGAAGAAGGGTAAAATGAATTTTTAGAAGCAGCAAGACCTAAAATAATGCCTCCTTGCACTTCTATCTAGTCATGTGGTTAAGGACAATTTGCTTAATTTTTTCTTTGGTCTTTGAGACGTCACTATATAATTACATCATTGAAGCTCATTGTTTATTTGTCTAATCCTTTTAAGCCCATAGATTTTGAGACTAAAATAAATGTACAAGAAGCAAACCAGAAAACCCTTATCAAAAAGGATTGTGGAATACAGGGAGAACCAAGTTCTACCCAATCAGTACCCTACTCTCATTTGCTTACTCCTTGCCATGGCCTCTGATTACCTTCCTGGGAACCTCTAGCTCTCCATGGAACAAAGTTTGAAAACCACAGTATGGTATGATGTCTTAGATTGTCACCAGCTCTAAAATTCTGGATTCTATGGAGACAAATCTGACCCTGAGCCTATCTCTTTGCAAATAAGCTGCAATAAGAAGTTTCCATGGTTTTATGCTTATGTAGAGGTTCAGGAAGCCCTTTTAGGGTAGGACTTTCAGAGAGCGTGAGATACACGGTCTTCAATGTGGGTAAGTGCTGGGATTTGTTTTCCAATTGCTACTCACTGTGATCTGACACCAAACACAATGCAGTCCTGTCAGGCCCTGGTAACATTTAACAGTTTTGTGGCACTTATCACACTTGGTTGGGCAGTTACCTTCAACCCAGTAATGGTGCATGACCTAGAACAGAATGACATCACTGTGGTAAGAGGACATATCATACAATCGCCAACTTCAGAAAGCAAGCATGGACACAAACTTACATCAGTGTTCTTTTTGGACTTCACATAGGTCTTGATGCAAGAGGGAGGTGCTCTAGCCACACAGCGTTCATGGACTGTGTACTTGCAGACTGAAAGGAAACAGGTACACAAATTCAGAGCTAATCCTGGTCCTGGTTGTAATTTTATAGAGAAAGAATGACATTAACAGAGCCTCATTTCATATCCACTGCTCCCTAATCAATCCAATCAGCCACATCAAGGAGAAGTCCCAGTCGACTGTTTTTACCATGGAATATAAAAGGCCAATTAGTACAGGAAATATTATGCATGTGAAAAACCAAGGCTCCTCTATCATGGCATAGCAGGAAATGCTTAATTAAATCAGTCCTCACTCAAATTTTTCACAATAATTCCCAGATGACAAAAATATTAAAGACAAATTGATGACTGCCAAATGGCTTGGTGTCATTTGCTAGAAGGAAGAGATCTATATTTTACAAAGTATAGGCATGAGAACAGCTGGTGGGCATGGGAATAAAAGCCCATGAGTTTATGCTATTTTGCCTCTTATCTAAACCTTAAATGGCTGATTAGTCTATTTCCAGAGAATAGATTTCATCATACATGCCAGGGCTTCAGTAAAAGTTCATTCTTCACTTGCCATCACGGCATTATTTGTCCAAAAGCAACAGCCTTTGCTGGGTGGCATATGCAAAAATGTATGTTACTATGCAAATACATATATACATGCACATAAGCAAATATATTTGTCTATGTATGTAAACAATATGTGTCAGAAAACCAAGACATACATTTCTGGTATCTTCAAATTCTTTACGGTTTGCATCTGAATATGATTTAGGGTCAAATACATGTGTTGTTTTAACGAAATGCAAATTGAGTTCTAAGTGCATAATACAATACTTAGAAATAATTTGTAGCCTCCTCAATAAAAACAAAAACAAAAAACTAACCATTTCCTGAAATTAGAATGAAACACACTAAATCCACATAATATTTATACAGGAAAACTCTTCCAAAATATTCACATCTGTGATTTTCTTTGGCAACACCGAGGGAAAAAACATGCTTTCTCTTTTCCTCCATATTAAAAATAATATTGAGTATTGCATTCACCACACTAACCAGCAAAAACTTATCAGTGAAATTCTCACTCTTTATATATCATTCATCTTACTTGAGACATATCATTTTGTTTTATGTGTTCTTACTAACAGACTCTACCACAAAAATTCCTTTTCTTAAAAATAATAGGACACTAAAAACAAAGTACTTCTTTTCTATATGGAGAATGTTCTAATGTCACTAACATGTAATTAACCTTTCAAACGTAGCTGTCAGAAACCATAATGTTACACATGGCAAATTTCATGTAACTTTATTAAAATCCTGAAATAGTTCAGATACCATACCCATATGTTGCACTAAAACATGGTATTCAATCAAATAATATATCTGAGAGAAAGGAAATTCTCAAACATATTACCAAAGAAACATCTAGCTAAAAACAAACAAACAAAAAACCTATAAACCATGGATAGTATGGAAGCCAGGTAAGAAATAAGCTTTAATTAAATACACAACCATGAAATATGTTTAATGAACTTGACAATTTCAGTAATTTTTTACAAGAAGAAAAGTTGGGGAGAGAGAAATTATGGTTTAATGGAGCACTGAAATGAAGAGGATATAATATCTACTCATTCATCAGGACTATCATGGATTGTAAAATTTTCTCAGGTAAACGTGCTATAGATGTAAAAATGTTCAGGTGATTTTATAAACTATATGTTATATATACTTGAATAACATTTTCCTTGGCAGTACTGAGTTAACAGAATAAAATGAAAATTGCCAAGATGAGTGAACTGAAATTTAAAAAATGTCCACAACCCATTAATCATCAATGTTTTGCATTCCAATATATATTAACCATATATGAAGATTTTCTTTTTGTTAGCATTAAAAATAATAGGCTTGGGGTGTAAAATTAGTTTGTATTTCTTGCGATTTCTTAATTTGAATGCAAATCTATTTTTAAACAATTAATGTAACTTTTAAAAAATACCCAAAGGAATCAACTCATTATAAGACATCCATGTGAATAAAGTGACTAACTTGTGTAGGGGTGGGGGGGGAGGCCAAATATGAATAAGATATAAGCATGAAAAACTAGTGAAAATCTTCAAAATAATCCCTGAAGAAATGGGAATCATGAATAAATTAAACTACAGTGGAAAGAAAATCACTGAAGACTTGGAAAATGTCCTTCATTCTTTTCCAAGGGTAGGCTTTTCCAAAACTGAAGAAATAAGTTAGGGTAACCTAAACATTCAAAAACACACTACAGAAAAACATAAATCACATGTGCAGAGATGGTCCAGATCGGTTTTTACGTCTCCATCTACAAAATCAGACTATTCCATGAAATCGATTTTTGCTCACTCAAGGACATGATGTCCAGGCAGAGCAAATGTACTCACAGGAACAGCAGAGGCCCTGCTTCCCCACGCCAATCAGCATATTCAGGCAAAGGTTGCAATAGGCAGGTTTGTTAAAGTGCTTCAGTCGCCACACGTGCTGTCCATCATCCTTCACATTCTGCATGGCCCAGTAAGAGAAACAGATTTCACTTAATGAAATAAACAGTGAAAGATGTAAGTGCCAATAAAACTCAGAGCTGGACTGAAGCATGTGAAGACAATCTGTTATTTCATCCCTGACTTTCTCCAAGATCACCGCAGAGCCTTTAGAAAAACACATGTGCTCTAGTGAAATGAGATAGTGCTAACAAATCACCGATGCTATAGCAACCCACAAATTCTTGTCTAACATCAACAGCTCAACAGCATACCCCAAGCCATCATCACAACCTGCCAAATGGATCAGGGACGTGACTGCCTCTCCTTTAAATACTTTATCCTTATCATAATTCCATAAACAAATAAATGAATAAACAGAAAGAGAAAATACCCTTCAGTCAAAGAGCCTGATAAATAAGAACTTGCACAGATGTCATTAACCCTGGATTACTAGTAGTAATATACAAAATTCTTGATGGTGATCAGGTCATGTAAGGTGGCAGAGGAATGGGATGGGATTGAAAATAAAATCTAAAAGGTAAGTTATTGGTGATATTCCAGGGCTTCATTTGAGAATTCCATATTCCAATTTATATTAATATGTTTGTTGATTGAGTATGCTGCAAATAGTGTATTTTAAAAGGTAAACTTTTTGAAGGATTTATGTATGTTACCATTTTGTTTACTCCTCTCTTATAAAATATCAGTAGTTTAAATCTCACAGAAAGATGGTAAAAACATTAAAACTGTATTAATATTTTTTACTTATAACAATCACTATAGTTATTTGCCACAATACAACCTTGAGTTTAAATTAATTCCCACTTTACTAAAATACTTTCACATTGTTTTCTCTTCTGAATAAAACTCTCTATATCATAATAGCTACTCCTGTATATGTGTTTAATCACAGCTGCATTGTTCAAGATGAAAATAGAATGAAATAATATGATGCTTAGGAATCTCTTAAACTCCTTACAAGAAGATCAAGATATTAAATTATTCTGTATCATTATTTTTGCTTTTACTTTTTTCTCGATTAACATTTACTTTTTGTACTCTAATCACCAAATAATATCAAACAGATTAACATTTATTGGTATGCTATTGAAAACATATTTATCATAATTTTTCAGGTTAGCCAAATTGTCATATTTCTTAGAATACATTCACCTAATAATTTTTTGAGCATCTACTAAGTGCTTGGGCACTAACATTAGTCCCGTAGTAGTGAGACAATATAAATATATTCAGAACATCTTGTTCCTCTTGATAATAAAATATTAATAATAATGCTCCTAACTACTTTTCCTTTTCCCAGGAAAGGGATAAACCACCAGATTTGTAATACTAGAAAAAAATCTATAGTAACTAATTCTTACATTGGAACCAGAAATGTCAAATTTGCATCATAACATAAAACATTAATGAATTGCTTCCTGGGCGATAATTCTCAGTGGGTCTCTTGAATTTCTTCATGTTTTGCAAGCAGAAGCACTGTCCTTTCTTATTCTTCTTAAGACTATCTTTTCAATGATGTTTGAGTAATGAATAACCTAGCCTTGGACAACAGAGACGTGTCTCCCTCCAGAGGAGGGTGGTGGTTTACTTACTATACTTGCAGTATAATAAAAATAATCACTCCCTTGTAGGCAAAGGTTAACCGGGTTTGTTTACTACACATTATGACTCCTTTAGTTTTCCCAAACCAAGGTTTTGAAAAACTGATGCTATACACAAACATTACTTGGGTTCCACGCTGTCGTTCCCATGAGACTTTGGAGGCAAGGTGAACTCACATGTGAAGCTCCTGTTACTTGCTTTGCTGTGAATAACAAAGTCCATTGTCTCTGACTCGGGAGTCTCAGGTCCTCTGGGAGCATCCATAAAACTACAGCAAACTAACACATTAACTTCTAATAGGGTAGATTGGACTGTTTACAATTCTTGACCATGCTCAGATTTACCTTTATGACAAGGGACTAACAAACTCAACAAACACAGCTATGCAGGTGTCATACAGAAAACTTCAGAAAACACAAGTGTTTTGGAAATTTTCTTTCAAAACACAAGAAATAGGCTTTGTATTTGAAAGAAAAAGAAAATTTTCTTTCAGAACACAAGAAATAGGCTTTGTATTAATTTCTGAATACTATTTTCTGGTTTGGGTGAGTCACAGATTTCTAGTAGCTTTACCACGTGAACAGAATACTTTATTTAACTTTGTTATATTTTCAAAACTGTCTAGATTTTAAAATTTCTATTAACACAGATAACATTTAAACATCCTTATGTCAAAAGGTTAAATATGGGGTTAATTTTTAAAAAACTAAGTTAATATTTTTAAAATTAAAAGTAGCAATTAATTGCTTAAAAACATTTTAAGTTAAAAGGACAAAAATCAAATTTTCGTATGTATGACTGTTCTTGTAATTCTTGTCATTTTATTTTTAAATCGTTGTCCATTACATGCGAATAAGCTTCATCCTTTGAAGAACACATATGGACTAAGTTAGCTGGCATTTTCCTTATCAAAAAATAAACAAGTCTGAACGTGGGTGTTCTGTCAATCAGAACACTTAGCCATGTTACAGGCTGCAACTGATGTACAAATCCATTACCCAGGCATAAAACGCTTTACCAAAAAAGAAATTAAATAGCTTTATAGCTCTTAGCTGGATACATTGCCAAAATATGCAAGGGATGAAATATATATGTGACTTCTTTAAGAGAAGAAATTGAAACCAGGAGCCAATTACTTCTCAGCAGTGCAAATTATACTCCAACTCTCTATTTTCATGTCTTGTCTTGTTTATCTTACTTAGATTGTAAACTTAAGGGAGGAGGGAAACAATCTGTCCCTTATATTCTATCAGCCGGTAGAGCATATTCCTATTAGTACTTCTATTGCAAATATATATTTATTGTCAAAAAGGGAATTTATTTTTTATAAAACAGAAATAAGCAAGGCATTCAGAAAGGCTTGATTCTTGGCCTACTGTGAAGATGTGGATAAGCCATTTCACCTTTCTTCTTATTTTCCTCTCTAATGAAATGAAAGTACCACTTCCCTTTTGCAGGCTGTGGTGTGAGGTTTCATGATACAATACCTGTGAAGTTAATTTTGGTTACTCGGAAGACGGGTGTTACATAAACAGCTAATATTATTACTCTCATTGGGTTGAGTTGTGTAACCTCCCAATGTTTCAACCAAAAAAAATTGAGAACGAGACATAAAATTTCACTTTATCTCATTAAAATTTGCTCTTTTTTCATCACGAGACTTAATACTGTCTATTATCATGAAGCAGTTCAGGTCTGTGCTTATGACAGAGAAATGCTTAATGAATCCTAGGCTACTCCATGCTGAGAAGAAACTTTACGTTTTTCCCCAACTCTCAGTTCCCTAGAAGACAAAGCGATGTTTCAAAGGAAATAATGCTCTTCAGAACTTTTAAAAACCTATTTCATTACCCTAGTGATTTCTAAAGTGTTAGTTTTTCCATAAATACTTCCAAGATCACATAAAATGTTCAAGTGAACTCGGGCTACTATAAAGAATTTTTTTTCAGGAGACCTCAAGGAGAAATTTCACTGATGTCCTAACCCAAAAGCTTTTCTCTCCCCACACCTAGCCATGTTTCAACTGACTTAACTTATATATATATGAGCTAATGTTTGACTTCTAACTCATTAAATAATAAAGACCATTAAATTACCTTACTTTTTTTCAAGTTCTCAAAAAATTATGACAATGTGAAAGAAATTTGCCTTTTAGAGAAAAAGATGAACTGTATTAGGCCTGGACACGGAGAAGGCAGAGAAAAGTCTTACAATTCTGAGGGGAGTTTGCCATCAACTGTTCATCTCCAGACCACACACTGTAAGGTCACTTGCCACTGCTGAGGCTCAAATGCAAAATCAACAGCAGGTCACACCATGTAGTCATTTTTTTTAATGACGAAATCTGGAATCTCAAGAATTTTTGCATTCATCTGGTTTTGTAACTGTTTTCTAGATTGAGCAAGGTACAGACAGCAGAAGGAAAACCCTTAAGCAAATTAAAAACTTTTAAAAATTGATGTGCTGAATATCAGTTTCCAAAAGATAATTTAACCTACCAAGAATACATCGTCTTCTGTCTTCTACTCTCCATCACTCAAAAATTTCATCAGAGAACACATTGCATATTACTTTACTGAGAGTCAGGAAAAAAATGTATCCTAAACCATCTCAATCAAATGACCTATAAGAATTGAAGACCAGGATTTTACGCACACATATGGTGAGACTAAAATAGAAACCATCCAGAAAACATACAGGCAAGATATGTGTACGACAATCCACAACAACAAGTCAAGGTATCCCTATTTCAAGCTAGCCTTCGGCTTCAATGTGCATTTTTCTTCTCCCTATAATATACATTTAGAAATTTTCCTTGAAAAATTCAATGATGAGCCAAAATTACAGATTTCGGAAATTCAAGAATTATTAATTACCTCGTTCATGCAGAAAAAGGAATGTTTGAACAGAAAGAATATTAGGAAAGACCAACTTATCTTCCTGACCAACTCTTCATCTTTCCAGAGAAAGCAACTGCCTGGCACAAAATGACCTCGTTAGTTAATAACAGAGCCAGAATCTGTTATTTGATCAGTTTGATGACTTTCACTGCTCCTATGCTATCTGTCCGGTAGTCCTCATGTCTTGCTGTGGCTGTCTGATTGTGCCAAATAAAAGGTATTAGATTCCTTTCTCCCGAATGATTTAAAATAAATTTAAACTTTTTCTGTTTGTAATCTGAGAAATTGGCAAACTACTGCACTGACTCAAACCTGGCCAGCAACCTGTTTTTCTACAAGCAGTTTTATTGAAACATAGTTTTTCTGGTTCATTTACATAATTTCTGTGATTGAATTTACGCTGGAAGAGCAGAGTTAAGCAGAAGTGGCTGAGACCTTATGGCCCCAGAGCTAAAATGACTTAATATCTCTCGCTCTGCAGACAGTTTCCAATCACTAGAACGGAGTCTACCACTAGACAAAGTTATCTAGCAAACAAAAACATTTTAGTTACATGGAATTTAAAAAAACAATTCTCCAATGAGATGAATTCTGAGGGAAGAATGAATAAGTCTCAGGTATTAATTTTTACTGTGGTAATCAGAAACACGAAGCCATTCAGATTCTCAATATTCCTTCAAATGTAAAAGACACCAAGACACTATACCATTTTTCACCCATACATCTCGTGTTTCGTAAAGTTTTTAGAGCCTCTTCTAAGAAATGATTCTTACACTCCAGCATTTGGTATAGAATCTGGTCCTGATAAACTCCATGTATGATTTTGGTACCAAAACAGATACTCTTTAAAATTGAATAGCTTTTAAACTACTGTTGATGGAGAAAAATAAATTACAACAAAATGGTAGCTGTTGGGACTTATATTAGACGTGAAGATTACTCTCCCAGGACTACTTCCTTTTCTGTGTCATTTGGCTGAGATACCACAGTCACTTTCAAATACACTGTGGTATTTTACATGCACTATCAATTAGAATCTACTCCCTGAGCTCATAATTGACAATAGACAATAATATCTAGGACAACACAACAAAGCAAGCTTCACAATAAATGGCCAACTTCAAGCTGCAGTATCTAGATTTTCAATTAAATAAGCAAAGGTGAGGGGATAGAACCATGGATCAAATTCTCTACAGGCAATAATGTAACACATTAACTGTCTACAGAAAGGAAATACATCTCAATTACTAAAAAAGTCTCCCATCACTCAGTTGTCTTGGTGCCATTCCTGCTTTTTAAAACAATTACCATGCCTTAGAATTAAACAGCTCTTTCTAACAAATAGATACTGTATTTTGTGATCATTACATATGATTATACTGCTTATACATTTTATTAAAAGACAGCTTAAAATGTGAGTGGCTTTCTTTTTTAAAAACATGAAAAAAAAGGGAAATTTCTCCTTTTAAAGTTCTTTACAGAGATGCGGGGGCAAAATCTAATCTCAGATTTAAGGTGCTCTCTTAAGGTTAAACAATGTGGCTCTGCCATCTAGTGGCCATTTCTGGGAACGCAACTCTGGAACACAGCTCTGATTACTATCATAAAACCCTAAATAGATTTATATTATTTAGCTCCCAAAACTTCCGTTTTACTAAAAACATTAAAAAAAATTACAAACACTATTAGAGGGTAAATATTTATAATTAATAGAGTGCACCTTAAATGCACCGAACTGCCTCACAATTGAAATTACACTAGAAACTAATGAGTTTTTTTTAAACTCATTAGTTAGCTCATTAATATTTGTTTAAAATACTCTGAGTTAAATCCATATAGATTTGTGGACTCTATTACCCTTGCTAATTTTTATAACTTCACAAATATATACATTTATAAATTAAATACTAAATAATGTATCAACAATTGTTTCCAAAGAAAAACATCATCATTTCAAAAAATCTCTGGTGATCTTTGAAAAACGGGCCAGTGGGCTGGGTGCAGTGGCTCATGCCTGTAATCCCAGCACTTTGGGAGGCCAAGGTGGAAGGATCATGAGGTCAGAAGATCGAGATCATCCTGGCCAACATGGTGAAACCCCATCTCTCCTAAAAGTACAAAAATTAACTGGGTGTGTTGGCACGTGCTGCAGTCTCAGCTACTCAGGAAGCTGAGGCAAGAGAATCTCTTGAACCTGGGAGGCAGAGGTTGCAGTGAGCCAAGATGGTGCCACTGCCCTCCAGCCTGAAGACAGTGAGACTCCGTCTCAAAAAAAAAATGTGTGTGTGTGTGTGTGTATGTGTGTGTGTGTGTGTGTGTGTGTGTGTGTGTAGGCAACTGACTGTCCCTTTCTGTACTTTTCTATCCCACCCTCGGTTACCAGATGATTTGCTTGCTCATTCCTACATCTTCCCTCCTCTCATCTTAAAATTTCCATAAATACTTAGAATATAAAACTTTTAGCTTTAGCAACATAACATTTCCTTCTAGAGAACCATTATTATTAGAATTTTATCACTAGAGTCATCTGACAACAAATTTTCAGGATAAATTATACATTAAACCTTCAAATGTCAACATTTTGCCAATTTTTCTTTTGTTTTCTCTCAGTAGTCTTATTTACATACTGCTTTTTGTCATAAGGTGCGTGAACAATTAAGTAAATATAAATATCTCTATAGTATACATATATAATTTACTTAATTATATATGTATACTATAATTTACTTAATTATATATGTATACTATGGAGATAAATATTATGGTATAAAAAGATACTCAGTTATGTGTAGTGTAAGAACTTCAGGTACAAGGAAATATTGTTTCACGGGATTTTAAGTGTAGAAATACATACCTATTAACAATAATATATATATTCATTTTCTGTTTATATAAATTAGTTTTTTCCATGTATCACTCATTATTATTTTATTGTTTTCCATCCTCTGACCATGTCTCAAATCCCACGGTCCTCATGAAAGGTAAGATTCAACTGAGTTTAGAAGAATTTGAAGATCCAGGTGAAAAAGATACAAATGGTAATCTCTTGAAACCCATTATTTATTTCCAAATTGATACTTATTCCTAAACCCTCAGCTCATTTGTAGACTCCTAAAGCCCATTTATATTCCCAAACCCATATGTGCCAACATATTTTATATACACTCATATGTTTCACAAACACAGTAAAATATCTTGAGATATGACTTTTAGAAACTTGGTGTCTTGAATAACTCTGATACAGTCTTGAATCTGTAAAATTGTTTCAGCTGGTAACTACAAGTATGAAAATATTTGGGTGTGGCAGCAAAGTGGCAAACACTACATTCTTACCTCCCAAAACTCTAAATATTACAATGTCCTTGTGCTTCCCAGCCCTAATGTTCTTTGAAATTAAGTATACATATTACTGTATACATATTATATCTAATTTTAATATAACTATTAATGCCGAATTCAAAAATCTAGCATCGACTATAGACTTCATCAGATTTTTTAATTAACAATAACTAAAATCCACTTCAAGGCTGGGTCGGCAAGATTTGCTTTCAAAGTTATTATTATATTACATTCTGATGTTTGGTTTATTTTGTTCCTTCACAACAGTCTTTACTTGCAACTAGAGGAACTACTCCAAGGAAACTTTTCACAGGCATAGAATGAGGACCTAGCTGATGCTGATACAAGAAAAACTCATGTTTACATAGGTTGGTGCAAAAGTCGCTGTGGCAGGAACCACACATGACTTCTGCACCACTATTCTTTAAACCACTGCAGATGTCTAACTGCTTCCTCCAAGTGCTGGTTATCAATAAAATAGATTACCTTTATGGGTAGGAGAAACAGTGAAATAATGAAGCACCACAAGAGCCACAAAACACAGTAATATCGGGGAGTCTCTTGCTTTAGATAGTATGAGGAGGTCAGTAACTTAAAACACTAGATTGTACTTTAAATAGAGGAAAACAAAAGAGAGAGAATATATTTTTAATCCCAACAATACCTAAATTGAATCAATATGTGTGTGGCATCTACGTAAGGAGTTACTGTCAAATTGCACCATGGCATACTTATTAAAAGTTCCAGGCACGCACTACATGCTTAATGGTAGAAAATGGTCAGATCAATTTGCAATAAAAATGTGTAATAGAGAACCCCACTGACTCACCACCAGGCCACCCTCCTCTATGTAAATGCTTACATTTTCCAAGCCCAGGAGCACAAGAAGTGGAATCGTCGTCATTCCTCCTTGAATCCACTCCTCCAGGGACACGGTTCCATCATGATCATAGTCAATTTCTTCCATCATTTCATGGAGAATCTGGAGTAGAGGAGATGAGGGAAAATTTGTGATCAATCAATAAAAGAAATTTCATAGGCTATAACATAGGAAATCGTGACTAAGAGCTAAGTAGAGACTTGGGATAAATGTCTTGGTAACTTGGTACTACATTAATTCTATTACTAATGAAGAAATGATTTTGCTAGGATTTCTAAACCCGGCCGCTTACACTGATCACTTTTTAGAAATAAGTGCTTAACTTTGTAATATTTTTCCAATGAACGGCATAGCTAAAACCAGAAGGTATCCTTAAGTGTGAAAGTGGTCTTTTAATCACTTTCGTCAGATTATTTTTTAGATTCGTATATATGCCAGAAAATGTCTGAACAAATTAACTTCATGGCAAAGAGCTCATGTAATTCTTTGCTAAGTAGTAAGGGGCAAGGGAATTTAGTTGCTTTTAATTGACTATCAGAATTTAATAGAGTCAAGAAGTTAAAGGATCAAATCATGTTTAATTAAACTTTGTTTCTAAAGATGACTTGCACGTAATGTCTGAAAGTGTTCTCTGCAGTGTCTGTTTGCATTACATTTACTTCTCTGTGGTATGGTGACAATATCAGAACTTATCTAGAAGGGTTCCTGTGAGGATTACACAGGTTAATGTATTATAAGCAGATGAGCCCGCTGGCATATAGAGAAAGTGCCATACAGTGTTGTGTTATTATTATTATTTATTGTTATTATTTTGCTTTCTTATTTATTTGATGATGATGTTAAGGGTTTAACGAAGCCTTCTTCATAAACTTTCAGAATAGCTTCACATACAAATCTGTATTGACCAGGTGTTTGGATCATCGTGGCTCGTTGATCTCTCTTTGTTCTTACTAATGGAAAATATATGTAAGTTCCAAACATATTACCCTCGGTTGCTGGGAAAGCAAAGTGCTTCCCATCCAATGCCATCAAGATGGCAGACATAGTAAGAATGCTAATGAAGAAAGGAACTCACCGTCTTTATATAACACCAAAATGTTAATCAATTTGGAAAAAGAAAGAAATACAGAGTGCATTGGAACAGAGATTGGAAAAGACACAATGCATGAAAAATCTGATTTGTAGGTAGAAGTATTGTCTGCCTAAACACTCTTGTGCTTGGCGTCTTTGCTCAGGAAGTACTGTATTTGAAAGTTAGCTTATTGTTCTTCCCCTGGCTTTCAAGAGCATGCTGATAAATTAGTAGAAATATATACACCACAAGAGAAGTGAAACGATGACATTGTTTCAGATGGGTGATGCTTTCCTTTTTGTACCTAATAAATCTAATGTTAAAGCCATCTTCTGACCACAAAGAATAAGATTGAACTGAGTGTAGGGCCTGGCTTAATTTGATAAATCTACCAGGGACACTTCAGTCTTCTCCCTACTACAATCAACCTCAAACATTCACTTCTCTTTATTTATATATGCAAACCTATCAGAAACCTGCTGATGTGTACATCTGTTTACAATGAGAACTATGGAAGCCTTAGGCAAGATGATGAGGCAGTTCCCAGGGCAGCAGACATAACGTGAGATTTGTACCGTTTCAGCTCCCTGGAATAGGAGCAGACTTAGCAGAAATGCACAGGTCAAGTAATGTTACAGATTACTTCTTGTATTCTCCAGTCAATAATCTGACAGTAGGTATTTGTTGTAGAAAGACTACTCAGTCACCAACTGTTTTCTTCCTCCTAGCATCCCTTTCTCAAGTCTACACAGGCACCCACACACACACCAAAAATACTTTTATTGGGAAGTGGTAGTGCCCACTGTTTTGAAACCTGAATAGAGAAACAAATCCCCCTCCCTACTCCCTCTAGTGAGCATAAACTGGCTTGATTGATAGACGACAAATCTGTACAGGTGGAAAGGTGAGTAGGGGAGGAGAAAACTGTTGTAGATTAGCATAACCAAAAAAAGCAATAGAACTAATAAGAAACCCCTGACTTTCAGTGAAAATAATATTACGGTGAGTGAAACAATACATTATTAGCCCATATACAAATGGCAACCTGTTAATGGCATCTGCCACTCCCTATAAGCACAGCATACACATTTCCCAATAGTTGATTTAAAACTGGAAAAATCCAAATCCTATTAAGAATAGGGAAATGCTATCAGAGTTCTTGCAGCATGTAATCATGCCATTATCCTGTTGTTTACTGCATAAATGTGAACAGAGGTTAAATATATACTTCTTGAGTTTTGATAAAATGCAAACAATTTAAATAAAATTTATTTGTATTTGCTTTATATACACTTTGCTAAAGATTTTTAAAATAATATAAACTCAGTATCTCTTATTAACTTTCCCCAAAATATTTTTTGTGGCCAAAGTTATAGTTTCAAGTCAAGTATATTTTAATATATATTTGAATAATGTTGAAATTTTGATGTTTATTCAAAACAAAAATTCTATTTTCTTATAAGTATTTTTAGATACTCTTTCTCTAAGCAATTTAATTAAAAATTCCTGACTCTTAACTAGCTGAAAAACTTTGGACAAGTAATTTTAACATATTTGGGTCTCAATTTACTCCTCTGAAAAATGAAAAAAAATAGTGTATCTACCTCAGAGAGCTGAAAGCATTGTATAACATATATATGCAGGGTAATACAATGTGCTGTGCATAGAAAACTACCATCTTCTTTTACGGCATGGCCTGACCTTGGCAGTGTCTATCAGCACCTTCTGCTTATCCACATGTTTGTAAGACCACCATTCAAAATAACTGCCACGAGGAAGAAAGCAAGAGTTACTTTTAAGAACTTCACATATACCTTGTTATCTTATTCAGAATCCACTTTGACTTCTAATTAGAAATAGTAACTTTGTCATAAAAAGCCAAAATAAAATGACAGGAATATATTAGGGTCCCAGAAAAGACAGACAGAGACAGACAGAAAGAAAGAAAGATGAAAGAAAGAAAGAAAGAAAGAGAGAGAGAGGGAGAGAAGGATGGGAGGGAGGGAGGAAGGAAGGGAGGGAGAGAGAAAAAAAGAGAGAGAGAAAGGAAGAGAGAGAGAAAAGGGAGGAGTAAGGGAGGGAGGGAGGGAGGAATAGAGAGAGGAAGGAAAGAAGGAAGGAAAGGAGAAAAAGAAAGAAAGACAAAAGAAAAAATAAAACGAGAAAAGAAAAAGAAGACAAAAAAATAAAGACAAAAGAAATAGAAAGAAAGACAGACTTCCATAATTTAGCCAATAGTGAAATCATTCATATACCTACTGGATTAAGTTCAGTGACATCCCACTCAAGGTATTCTGCAACATGCATCATCTGACTGATGATATTTTCTAGCTCCTGGACAAGAAAGAGAGAGAAAAAATATGAATCCAGGATCGTAATAACCTTTAAATCTTTCACTTACAGGAATTTTGTTCAATGTATAGATAAGAACTTTAAATGACTTATATGGAAATATATATATACATAATCCTTTTTAAAGGTCTAATTAACTATATAAAGAAAAGAGAATCCTAAATATCTATCTTGTGCATTGTCTAGAAATGTTCACCAGGAGAGGGCACAACTATACAAAAAATATATTCTCTTCAACTAAAAGAGAGTGTCTGAAGAAAGCAGGAGCAGATATACACTGCAACATATCATCTCTAAGTCACTGAATTCCCTGATCCTTTGGCTTGAAAACAGATGTGAAAGGGTGGAAAAAAGCAATTGAGAACAAGAAAGAAGTCTATTTTTATCCTGATATATTGAGAATGTATACTGACTGTTTTAGTGATGTATTGAATAATCTACTTTTGCCAGAAAGATGTTCAGGGTCAAGGTTTGCAGGACAAGTATACATAGCATTTATTTTGTAAGAGGATGAAATATTAGCTAGAATTTCCATATTATTCTGCTCAATTATCAATTCTTTGAAGAACTTCAAGTTAATACATATGATCTGGTTAAATTAAAACATTTTTCATATCTATTTACTTAATGATTTAATTTTTATCTATCTGCAGAAAAGATTAAACATGGCTTTGTGAAATCCTTGTAATTTTAAATGAAAACGTGACATAATTTGAAAAGTGGTTTTACAGTATGTTTTAAAATGTATGAAGTATAAAAGAGGAAAGCTTGGAAGTTCCTTAAAGATTATTCTAACCAAATCTCTAATCCAATATATGTAGTCAATTTTCACGGAATGGAGAAGAAATATGATAAAACAGCTTCTCTTCTGGGGAGCCATGGTTTCCTCCAAGGAACTAATAAAAGCTATACTTACACTCTCCAGAAAAAAATATAATTATGAATATGTTATTTAAGTAAGATAGGCTGTCCCAGAAGCAATACAAACAGAAATGTATTTATTACAGATTAACAAATTTTAAATCATAAATCCCTTTGAATTATAGGTTAAACGTGCATGCGTGCACGCAGACATTACTCATCTGTCACCTACTCTATCTTTGCTTACATATGCCTGAATGGTTTGGAAGTGTTAAAGTCCCTGGATATCTCTTAAGAACAGAAACTATTTTTAGTGGACTGTTAGGTTCGCAACTGATATTAGGTGAGTCATACCACCTAAGACTCAGTTTTCTCGTCAGTAAAATAGCTACTCTAACTTTACCTCCTTCATACAATTGCCGCAACGATTAAACATATTACTATACAAAATGTATTTATTTTGTTGTTTGGCATATTAAAAATGATAAACAAATCTTAACTACTATTAGAAATACTGACCATTGGCCTGGCACGGTGGCTCACACCTGTAATTCCAGCACTTTGAGAGGCTGAGGAGGGTAAATCACAAGGTCAGGAGTTTGAGACCAGCCTGGCCAACATGGTAAAATCCCATCTCTACCAAAACTACAAAAGTTAGCCAGGAGTGGTGGCACATGCCTGTAGTCCCAGCTGCTTGGGAGGATGAGGTAGGAGAATCGCTTGAACCCGGGAGGCAGAGGTGGCAGTGAGTGGAGATCACACCACTGCACTCCAGCTCCATTGAGCAAGATTCTGACTCAAAAAAAATAAAAAAAAGAAATACTAGTCATTTTTCAAAAGATCATTTCCTTTCTGTTTTGCCTCCAGTAGGTGAACTGCTACACCTTAAAGGTACAACACATGATGTCAGAAGGTGCAATGCAAACCTGACTGTGAAGGGAAAATACTGGAGTAGTAGGTATTGTGGAGAAAACCCTAGAAATGAAATCCAGACCTTTAATTACAAATAATAGAGACTAGTTTAGCCAAGACTAAACATATTTATCCCCAACTCATTGCTTAGTATTGGGACTATAGTTCTAAATATTTCTAGTCATCTGCTGTATATGCTAACAAAAAATGGCAAAAAAAAAAAGCATTTGGCTGAATTTTCAAATCAACTGCCAACCCATGGCTAAAGCCTAGTAAAGAATCATCATTGTAAAGTAATTAAAAAGCAAACATTACATATAACAACTCTGCATTAAAATATAATTTATATTAGTGTAGTCACAAGTGCTACAATAAGCATAGAAGGTATCAACATTTCTAGTGGTGAAATCGCAGCAGAAATTGAGCAAATTTATTATGTAGCTTGATATTTCTAATTGGGAAACTGCAGACTACTAGGCACTTAAAAATAATAGCATCTGAAAAATTACTGAGACTTAAACACAATAAATCCCACAATCACAACACTAATTCAGAGCAATGGTCATTTCCTACAGTAGGAGTTATATATTTTAATTTCGCTCTGGAGAAGCTAATATACCATTATCCTACTCAAAGTTACTAAATATGCTTCCAACTTCATTGCTTTGCTTTTAAAAGCCTATTTGAGCTGCCACAGGGAGGTCCATCAGATGAGGAGAAAAGCTCACTCATTTTCAGAGATCATGTCTATTTCAGTCATTATTAAATATATCAAAACATTTATTTTTTAAATGATATTAAATATATGTTTTACATGTGCACTTCAAAATTTCCATAATACGACACTTATTCTAATAGTATTCTTATCTTTCCTTGAAGAACAAGAAATAATATAACATGCAAAACATGTTACCAAACATAAGGTAGATTATTGGCTGGAAACTGAGATGGACTTTCGTGCAAGGCACTGATCTGTGCACTAGGCTAAGAACTATTTTCTGTTTCTCTGAAAGCAATGATTTCCATATATTACAAATAAACACTCAATTATTCCTTTCAGTTAATCATATAAAGATGGTATTTTCTTATCTTTTCTGACTACAACTATTGAATGTTAGTTGAATATTAAATTGGATGAGTTATTTAAAAGGCAAAATTTGTGAAAGCAATCTAAAATATATTTACCTATTTCAGCAGCATATAGGACTAAAGATACTGTGTAAAACTGGGAAAATAATGAGATAATTAAATGACTTTATAAATCCTTTAAATTCTACCAATAATCTCAAGTTGCCTTAATGTCAAATGTTACAGATAATTTTTCCTTCATTCTAAATCAATGGTTTCAACTTAATCTTATGTTTTATTCATATGAGGCTGGTGTCTTTCTTTTTTTTTTCCTAACTTCAGTGCAGGAAAAAAATAAGTCATGTCATGGTAGCAAAACTATCCAATAGAACAAACTGTACTCCTAACAGTTTCCTCAGATCACTCTCTTTCAAACAGTCAAAAGATAAAAACGCCATATGAGTGGATGTAAATTATATTAAGTGTGTCTTCTGTGGTAATAACTATAAATTTATTCATTGCATTTTTCAGAAGAAACTCTTTGAAATTTTCACAGATAATTTGAAAAAATATTTACCGAGCTGTCCAGAAAGCCATTCCCATCCGTGTCATAAAGTCGAAACATAACTAGAATAAAAGAGGTATTGGAAACAAGATTATAGGCAAATAAGATCAATGTTAGTTTAAAATATATTTATTAAAATTTAGTTTGCATTGAAAACAAATACTAAACTCCACCCTTGCTCCAAACAGTTAATTTGTGAGATTATTTCCCAAACTAAATTGAAAATGAATTAATCAACTAATAGAAATACTGGATAGCACATACAAAGTCCATCAAATTTTGTTTGTATCTAGGAGACATTGAAAGCACTATTATTTTTTCAAACTCTTTATTGGAAGATCATTATAAGTCAACTCAAAAATAAAAGAGAAGTTGAAATATTCAAAGCCTGGATATTAAAGAGAAGAGTGCATAAGGAAAAACAAGTAATGTGAAATTTTAGAAATTAATTATAATTTGAAATCCACCATTCACTATAACAAGAACTTGGTCAAAAACTCTTTTCTTTATCTGTAAAATGAGAATAATCATTCTACCATAACACACATTTACGGTGAAAGTTAAAGGAGGTGTAGACACAAAAGTGAATCAAAAGCTATAGATGATGATACAAATAGATACCATGGTCAGGATTGATCCCCAAGCAGTATGGGAGAGGAAGGAGGAGTGCACATTAATGGATTCTTTCTGATGGAGGAAGCCAACACAGAAAAACCGCATTATGATCATGGCTCTCATGGTTTATTTGTTTAAATCTGAAGTAAAGCTTCAGAGGATAACTGATCTTTGAATTAATCAAGTATGGAAAAGGAGAACATTGGCTCTCTGTTAGGGGGTTCAGGAAAGCAGATGACAGAGGTCCCTGATGGGCCTGAGGATTCCCTTGTATAATTCACGTATCTCCAGGAGGCTGTGGAAGAGGCCACAGGTGCCATTTTGAGATAAACAGAGAAGAAAGACACAGCTGTAAAAATAGAAGAATGGAAGTAGGGGTTTATCTTGGGTTTGTATAATTTACTGAATGATCTTGAAGTCTACATTAATAAAGATGGAGATCACTAAGAGGTATAATTATACAATGACCTTGATAGTCTATCTGTAGGTGATTATTTTTGTATTTAATGGTTACTGCATTTCAGCAACTCTACAAAGATAGTCTATGGCTAAAAAGAAAAAAGTTAGCAATATAACTATAATATTCTATTTATTGTAAAATGCAAACAAATGTTAAAGATGCTAAAGTGTAAGAAAACAAATGTCTGTCTATTGACTTAAGGGTGATAATACCAAGCCAGCTGAAAGACTTAAATATCTGTATTTGTAAATCACGGTAATTATTCCCCTTCATATAGTCAATACATGAAATAAAATGCAGAAGGAAAAAGCAATTTACAACATTGTGGATACTAAGCATTTCAAGAGATTGTGGTGCAGCAGCAAAGAGTAAAAAATACCTTCGTAAATGGCAAGAATTAAGTGACTACTCAGAGAAAGGATTAATTACCTCCAAAAGCCTAAATATATTTTAGATTGAGGGACATTTATAACTCTGTTAACCCTTATTGGAGTAAATGACTGCAAAACGACTATTTCACATCACTCAACTATGTGGAAACCCTGTTCCTGTTGGTTGACCTTGCTGGGAACATGAGCCCAAAGAACACACATGGGAAAGATATACAGATATTGAGCACTCATTATTGAAAGTGTCTGAAACTCCTTCCTACATTCTGAAAATCACACTTTATGAGGACCATTAAAAAATGACACCTTTGGATACCTTTTCTTTACTAGCCTGACTTGAAGCTAGACTGTGCATATGACCCAGGCTCCACCACACAGAAGCACAGCCCAGGTTATCAATAAGATGGTAGTGACCCAAGCAGAAAAGCTTGCACGGAATCCATTCTGGCGACCGGAGGTGGCAGTGATTTCGGGGAGAACGTCCAGGGTTCTGGACAAGGCAGGGGTGTTTCAAGGCGACCATTCCAGCCCAATTTAATACTCCCTTCATCATCATTCCTAAAGAAACAGCCTCTAGAATTTGTTCTCTACCTCTCCCAATGATTCCGTGTGCTCCTAAATATCACTCAAAAATAATAACATGCTTTATTAAAAACAACCAGTTAAAATAAACCTGATTCTGGGTCTTTCCTAAGGATCCTGTGTACTTAACATTGGTTTTAAAAATGAACTTACTATTGAAATATTACACTTACAGATGAATGCATTATTTAATACCTCATTAAAGTATACACGTCAATATAACTATTACCTCCAAGTCAAGAAATAGAATTGTTATTAAGACATCGGAACCCCTTTCAGCATCCCCATGATTAGTTCTTCTTCTCTCCCCAAAGATATAATTATCTTGATGTCTACATCCCTTCTTTTGAATTTAGCATCATTTACTGAATGGTTCTTGTAATCTCCATCTGTACTTTTGTGGACTGCATTAGCATATTCCTTTTCTTATCTGCATAATATTCTAATATATAAAAATATCACAATGTATTCATTGTAAACTGGTAAGATATTTTGGTTGTCTCCAGTTTCCTATTTCTAGCAATGAATGGGCTATTTTAATAATTCTGCTATATACCTTCTTGCAAATGGCTCAGGTGAATGAATGCCAGTTGATTATGAGTCTGGGTCATAGTAGATACTACCAAGATGTTAAAAGTGGTTTCACCAAACTTGTCTCTTAACAGTCTAAGAGGGTTTGAGTTGACCCACTTCCTCACCAATATTGGGTATTGCCAGCTGTCTAATTTAAGCCATCGTGGTGGAGGTATAGTGGTATATGACAGAGGTTTTAATTTGAATTCCCCTATTAGTGAGATTAAGCTAATTTTTATATACTTTATATGTTTTGGGAAGGCCTGAAACATACGCTTATATTTATGACACATAAATATGGTCTTTTGTGAGGTGACTATTAAAGTCTCTTGCCCAATTTTCCATTGGATTACTTGCTCATTTCTATTGATTCATATAAGTTTGTCACGTGTTTTGCACTTAAAACCTTTCCTAGATTACCTGTTGCAAATATACTCCCCCACTCTATTTTTTTACTTTTCCCTTGTTAATGCATTCTTTTGATGAACAAAAGATCATAATTGTAATGGAAGGATGATTCATCAAACTTTTCCTTATGTATAATTTTTATGTTCTGTATAAATATCCTTCTAAAATTTTTTTAACTTTTATTTTAGGTTCGGGATATCTGTGCAGGTTGGTTACACAGGTAAACACTTGTGAGTCAGGCGTATATATGACTAATGTACTAAGCATACCTTTCACCAAGGTCCTGAAGACCTCCTTTTGTATCTCCTAGAAACAGTAATATTGGAATCCAATTATGGGTATGGTTTGAGGTGGGGCTTACTTTAACATTTTTTTGTATATTTAATAGACTATTTGCTAAAGAGAGATTCAAAACTAACTATGCTCCTATATGTTTGTTTGTTTTTTGTATAATGTGATTTGATAGTTATCCCATCAAAAGATGAGGGTCTAGAGCCACTTCTCTTGAAGCAGAGTAGTGTATGTTTTGCTTGTATTAAATAACATGCAGCAAAGTTATGCTGTTCATTTATGAAGTTAATTCATAAAAGGTAAGGCAGATTCTACCTTACTTTGTGGAAAACTTGCATTGAAGAACTGAGCCACCATGGGAGTAGATCTGCCCTGAGGCTTTTTGGAATTCCAAACTATCCATCTTGGACAGACAAAAGGGAGTATCCTTGAGAATACATGGAGAGAAAGAGACAGACAGAGAGAGAGAGAGAGAGAGAGAGAGAGAGAGAGAGAGAGAGAGAGAGGAGAAACAAGAAGACAGAGCACACACCTGCACATTCTTAGGTATTCCAGACATCAACTGTTTCAGTTCAAATCTGTGTGACTGCAATCATATATAAGATCTACAGTCAGGTTGCCCAGTTAAGATTTCATTTCCCTAAATTTTGACCCACATACAAAAAAAAACATTAAAATTAGTGATGTCATCTTAAGCTACTAAGTTTTGAGGTAAGTTATTAATATGGACAATGGAACAATATGGATAACCAATCAACCAAGCACATTACTAGAGTGGTGAACTTGTTTCATTTTCCCCTTGTTTTTCTTTTTTGAAGACAGAATCTCAGCTCACTGCAACCTCCACCTCCTGAGTTCTAGTCATTCTCCCACCTCAGCCTCCCAATTAGCTGGAATTACATGCGTGTGCCACCATGCCTGGCTAAATTTTTGTATTTTTAGTAGAGATGGAGTTTCACCATGTTGGTCAGACTGGTCTTGAACTCCTGACCTCATGTGATCTGCCCACCTCAACCTCCCAAACTGCTGGGATTACAGGCATCAACCATGGTGCCCAGCCCTTTACTTGCTTTCCAGTGGCAGCTTTGCCATAATCTCACATCCATGTAAATTTGGGTCAGTTACTGGACTCCCTTTTCTGTACCAAGAGCTTCTCTGTCTATCACTATAAGCATACCGCACTGTCTAAATTATTTAAGCTTTTAAAAATATATTACATGTAATCACATATATCCCCGAATTTTGTCTAATTTTAAGACTGCTTTAGCTATATATGACTTTTACCTTTGTATATAACATTTAGAAAATGTTTGCCAACGTCCAATGGCAAAACAAAACAAAACCAAAACCAAAAATAACACTGCTGAATTTCTGTATTTTTATTTTCTTTTGTTTTCTTTTTTTCTTTCTTTTTTTAGACTGAGTCTTGCTCTTTGTTGCCCAGCCTGGAGTGCAATAGCATGATCTCTGCTCACTGCAAACTCCACCTCCCAGGTTCAAGCAATTCTCCTGCTTCAGCTTCCCAAGTAGCTGGGATTATAGGCATGACCCACCTTGACCAGCTAATTTTGTACTTTTAGGAGAGACTGGTTTTTTCCATGTTGGTCAGGCTGGTGTCAAACTCCTGAACTCAGTTGATGTGCCTAACTCAGCCTCCCAAAATGTTGGGATTGCAGGTGTGAGCCACCATGCCTGGCCAACACTGCTGGATCTCTAAGGAAATTGTACTGAATCTATGTATCTGTTTGGGATACATAGATTCTTTTAGATTCTTTAAAGATTCATACATGAATCTTTAAAATATGGAATCTTGAAATCTACAACCATGTTATAGTCCTCTTTATTTAGAGCTTTAATTTCTATCAATAGTTTCATATTGTTCTGTATAGATACCTTTCAAATAGTTTTTAAAGATTTATTTCCAGGTATTTAATATTTTGATTTGATAAAAGATAAAATTTCTGAAATTTTATTTACTTATTAGTTGGTGTCATATAGAAATACAAGTGATTTTTATTTCTACTTTGTAGGCACAGATCTTGCTAAACACACTTATTAATTCAAGTACTTGATCTATATGTAGATTACTGGGTAGTCTATCATAAACAATGAATTTCAACTTCTTCTTTCCCATCCTATAAACTACATGTATTTCTCTTGCCTTATTGCCATGGGCAATGATCTCCAACACAAAGTTGAATTACACTTGGAGTAGTCTCCATTCTTGTCTTGGTTCCAATATCAATGAAAGAAACTTCAGTATTTCACTCCTAGATATAAGACTGATGGGAGTTTCTTACATACACACATTATTCGATTAATGGAGTTCTTTACTACTTTTAGTTACCTAAGAGTTTTTGCTATTACAGTTGTTCTGTTTTTAATCATGACTAGAATACACCTGGAATATGATAAAATACTTTTATGATTTTCTTCTTTAGTCTCTTAATGTGGCAAAATACCTTGTTTGGTTTTCTAATGTTAAGCCAAATTTAAGTGCCTGTAATAATCCCAAATCGAATTTGGACATGTTATTTCAGCTCCTTTACATATATAACTGGACTTGATTGCTAATACCTTGCTTCCATTCTGTTTGTCATCTGGAAAAATATATGAATGACTTGTACTTTAATTTCTTAAATTAAATGGAAAAAGCTAGGCTTCCTTCTCCCCCAAATTTGTGCTAAAAATCCAACTTGCCCTCATAATTCCCCAAAACTTTTAAACAGGTTTTTAAAATATACATTCTGTCCAAATTTTCCAGTTGATTCCAGTAGAAGGTGTGTCTGAAAATTCCTACTTCATTAGTGCCTGAAGAATCTAATATTTTAAATCATTTATTCCTAAACACATTAACAAGAGTTAATGCTCTCTATAGATTTTGTCTAATTCATCAAGGAAGAAAGTTGGAGAGTTATAAGCTCTAGTTAATATAATAACGATAATAAAAATATCATATATGTATATTGAATACCAAGTCCCATATACTCTAAACATTACCAAGTCAAGGTGAAGGATAAAACTTTCCTTTCATCCAGGAGAAGAAAGAGAAAGTCTAAGACTTTAATTTTCAGTGATTAGTCTACTTTTCTAATTTAAAATTGTAGCTTGGTAATCAAAACATGAAGCATTATATTTACCTTGGTTTTCTATTGAAGTACCATTATAGTAACAGTAAGAGATGAAATAGGCATAAATCTATATGCAGAAAGAAAACATGAGAGAAAACACTAACAAAATTTCAGAAGGTGGAGAAACTATGTACACATGTATACTGACTTAGAGATCTTAGAAATACACATTTAAGCTGGTAGAGGATTAGCAGCATAGATTTGCATCGAAAGGGTGGTGAGTTGGAAAAATAACAGATTATCTTCACAGGAAGAGAGTATGTAAGCTTTCTTCTCCCACAGAAGACCAGGTCTTTGAGTTTTGCAAAAGTCAAATGAAAGGAATTCTGGGCTCAAAGCACTCAGGAATTCTAAGTGCAAGGACCCAATACAAAAACAAGGTAATTATGTGCAAGTGAATATGCTGAATAGTGAGAGAATAAGTTCCTTTCCTTATCCCCAGTAAGTCAATACTGTCAGCATGGGTTCTCATATACAACTACTACCATCAAAAAAGTTCTTTCAATAGAAGTAGTTTGGAAGAAACCAATAAAGCAGGGAAGAGGGGAAACTTTGTAACTAAAAGGAACATTACAATATATGATATACAAATAGATACATATAAGGATCAAGCTGAGAATAAAATGGCTTATCTTCATTAAAATGAAGTTAAATGTAAGAAAAAGTGAAAAAAAATCTCAGATATGGAGTGAAAAACATAAGAAAGAAAGAAGTTGGAAAATAGAAAAAGCAAGAAAAAATAATAATTCAGAGTTCTGTGTTGGATGTTCACATCCAAATCATAATGATTCTAGAAAGAGAATAACTAAAATAAAGGGAGAGAGTGATTATCAACACAAATAATCAAGAAAAAATGAAGGACACAAGCTTATAAACAAAAATTCATGGTGGAGAATTTGGGAATTGATTAATTAGTTATAGAAATAGAGAAAACGAGGCAGGCAAATCATTTGAGGTCAGGAGTTCAAGACCACCTGGACCGAGATGATGAAATCCCATCTCTTCTAAAATACAAAAATTAGCTGGGCATGGTGGTATGTACATGTAATCTCAGCTACTAGGGAGGCTGAGGCAGGAGAATCACTTGAACCCAGGAGGCAGAGGTTCCAGTCAGCCAAGATTGTGCCACTGCACTGCAGCATGGGCAACAGACTGAGACTGTCTCCAAACAAATAAATAAGAAATAGAGAAAAATAAGTAAAAAAATAATGCAATTATTAACCCTATGGAAAATAAAAGTTATTTGGCCTGGTGAGCTTATAAAACCTTTCCCTTTTAAAACTGTATTTAAAAATAATATTGACATTATTAATATTGAATCTTCAAATTATGTAAAAAGACTATTTCTATTTTATAAAATATTTTACTACTTTATAAAAATAAAGTCAGGCCCGAAAGTCAAGGGAATCACTGAACCAAAGGATCTTACTTTTTAAAACAAAATAAGCATATAGATGCTTGGCTGAAAAAATTTAAAAAGCCCAATGTTAAAATTATTCTGATAACATGACAGCTTCCAAATATGGGTACCTGCTTCAATGTTATAAACTAGTTTAACCCACATTTTTCCTATTTTTATGCTCATGTAATTTCACTTTATATAGAAACAATTATATGCCCACACATGTATTTAGTTAAAAGATCAGGGCAAAGGCATATTATGCAAGATAATTTTTTTATATCCGATTTTTTCAATTCCAAAAGATTTTCAAGTTTCTATCTTTTTTCTTATTGAATATCCTACTATGCATACTCTCGTGTTTTGCACTTGTCCTAATATGTTGTTAATATGAGGATTATATGATATATTAATATAAACAACATGAAATATATTTATAAAAGGCATTTACGCTGGAATTTTTTAATTTACTTTTTTCAACCCTTTTATATATTTCAATACTGATTTAATAAACTTTAAAACCAGAGGTGAAAACAATTAGCTGCTTAAGTGTGTTTGACATCCAGTGTAATGGAGTGATAGTTTCTCCTTTTATTCACAAGGGAAAAAACAATAAAAACAACAAAAGACAGCTTTTCAAAATAAAAAAAGCCCTATCAAATAGCTCAGAAATTTTAGGTTTTAGTCATAGCTAGATAAAGTGGTGGTATAATTAATAATCACCCTCTCTTGGTCTTTTTTTTCCATTGACAAACTACAAACCATAGGAAAGTTGACTAGGTGACCTTTAAGGTCTCTTCATTATTAAATTTCAGTGCTGCTAAGGTTAATACTGCACAGGGAAATAACTTTTAACATGTAGGTTATGTTCAGTATCTAGATGTTAGCTATCTACTTTCTGAATATCTTCCTACTGATTTTTACTTTAGTGATATATTTTAAGGAAATGTAAGATAATATAAAAATATTCTTGTTAAATCATTAATAACTTGATAAGCACAAATTCAAATGCAAGTATCGTCTATTTTAAAGTTAAAAATACATCGTATTATTTGATGTCTTAAATAATTGGCATTATTTTTAGCTTTTCAAGCACTCATTGGTGTTATTTGTTTTCACCCATTGACTTTAATACAGTTCCATTTCACTATCATTTACTGAGCATCTACCTGTTGAAACACACACACACACACACACACACACACACACACACACACTGATGGAGGTGTATAGGTACAAAAGAGAGCAAAATAAATCCAATTAGGGGATGGCAAAAGGATTCATGGTGCAGGATGATCCTCAAATGTGGACTGGACTCTGTCAAATATACACTGGGCAGGTGGGGGTGGGGGTGGGGGTAAAACCCAGCAATTGCACGTTGCAATCAAAGGCATGAACATGGAAAAGTTCAGCGTTTGTCAGATGATTGAACAGTTGACCCACGTGACTAGGACATGGTTTGCTCATGTGTGTGCTGGTCACTGCCAAAGCAAGCCTGGCAGAGTAGGTCGGGGTCAAACTGTGGAGTCAGATCAGTGTATACATGCCAAGTTAAGTGTTTCAATTTTACGCATTATGAAATCAGGAACTATCAAAACCACACTTTTTTATTCGGAATCAAAAGAGAGACAGAAAAAATATTAGTTAATAAGGTTTTAAGTAAAACAGTTAAAAGAATGTACACTTAATGAATAAGTGATTATTAAATAGGTAGGTGTTGGGGGTAAAAAACATCTGGATTAACTTTTAACTAGAAAACTATAGGAGAGAAACACTAGGCACCGAAGGCCAGCTAACGTTTTGAGTAGAGCCATAATCCATGGAATTATACTTTTATTTTACGAAGTCTCTACCACTCAGTATAGGAGCAAATAAGTTGAACGTCTGAAATTAAGTGTGATAAACTAATTGACATCATAGATTATGAGATTAGTTTAAATTTGAAAGGACAGGCAATCAAAAGTCAGCAGGCAAATTCAAGAGGGAGTAGAGGGGTCAAGGGTAAAACAATTTTAATGGACTTTTATTTTACCTAACAAGCATTTACATGAACTAATAAATGTGAAGGAATGTATGGGACCAACTATTAGTTTATCTAATCCTCATAGTTATCCTATGAAATAGACACTATTTAATGATCCTGAGTTTACAGCTGAGAAAACTTGAGTCCTGAGGAAGTTTTAAAAATGTACTCAGATCACTGAGACAGTTAATTCTCAACCTAGGGTTTGCATTCAATCATTACAAATCATGAGCCAAGGTTCTTAATTACTATACTATGCTACAATTAAAAAGTTGGAGTGAGAAGTTAAGGGAACACAGGCTGGGGTTAAAGTAAAATTGACAGTTTAGTTTTAGAATAATAGCAGTTCTTGACAGTTATGAGGCTTGGAGTATTGCAACAGAAGTGAAGGACTGAAAAATGGAGACAAAGTCAGAGAATTTGAGGTAAGACTAAGAGTGGTTGATGACTCTGCATAAAGTTCTACGGAGCACTTGAAGATAGAAGGGCAAATCAGTCGTGACACCATGTCCTCGTTCATTCACAGAGGTGGCTGGTAAATGGTACCAACAAGGAGAGATAAAAATGGAATTCTCCACAACCTCAACACACACACACACACACACACACACACCACACACACGCACATGCGCACATACACACACCCACACGCACGCATGCATGCAAAAGCACACATCCAAAGGCAACAAACACCTACCTGACAGAGCCTCCGGACAGGCAAGTTCCTCAGAGAGAAGAATTGGGTAAAGTAAATAAAGTTGAAGACATGGCTTATATATGGTAAGTCCTCAATCTGGTTGCTAGATACTGGGAAGCTGTGACTTCAAGCAAAACAATGTACAGAGGGTTCTCGAATAACAATCCTTTCCTTCTATGACATTTTGTTATAGCATTGATGAGCAAAAAAACTGGTTTTATTATGTACATTGTTCCACTTAAAGTCGCAGCTTCCAAAAACCTATTGAGGATGTTAAATGACGACTTCCTGTGATCAGTAAAACATTCGGGAACTTTTGTTTGTTGGCTTTTTTTTTTAATGGAATAAGCTTTATAATAAACATTGTGTAAACGCCTGGCAGAAAAGACACACAATGGAAAGTGGTGGGAGGCAATGAATAGATTTTAAAAACTTTATTTTGGGGAAACAAAGTACTACTTATGTAAACACTGACAACAGTGTAATGTTTTCATTTAATAAACCAGGTAAAAGCACCTAACAAACTGCCACAATTCATCAATTGCAAGAAAAACAACTGTCATTTCAGGTGAATTCTTTGTGCCTCTGTGTTTTCACTGGACAGATGAAATTGCATAATCCAGTGCTTCTCAAAATGTGGTACTTGGAATAATGGAATCAGCATAACCTGGAAACTTGTTAGAAATGCACATTTTCAGGTCCCATCCCAGGCCAGTTGAATCATATTATACCAGTCCTGCAGTTGATTCTGGTATGTGATAAAGTTTGAGATTCCAACCTTAATCAATGTGTGTATTTCTTTCTGCTTCGCCGCCTGGAACTAAGAGCCAAATTCAACATTAACCTACAAAACTTAATTTTAGGTGCTTGTTCACACCTATTTTTGTGCTAATTATAACTGCTTTTTATTCTTTTCATTCTTCTGCTCTATACTTCATTTAATAAGTTATAACCCTTTTGGAGTAAGTATATATTAAACTAACCACCAATACACATTTTTAAGGTCCTACTGAGAATTTGTTTTAAAAAATCTATAACTGTATAAGAATACAGGTTTGTAATTTTTACATATGCAATTTTAGAAGGATAAAAATAGATAGCAAATTGTTAAGAAAGTAGATGAGAAAGATGAATTGTTATTTAATTGACATGGTAAAGGGTCCAGTACTGGCATTTAAAAAGAAAAAGAAAGAAAAAAAAGTCATCCAAACTTCGGATGATTCTGATGTATTGTCACTAAGAATCCACAGATTAGAGGATAGTAGAAAAGAGACCTATAGCATCATGTACTTTGAAGAGTTTGGTGAAAATTGTAGCAATAATTCTGGGCCATAACAAGACTGCCTATAAGAAGAGTCTGAAGAAATGGTTAAGGAAAAGGAAATGCAATGCATCCAGTGGAAGCTTGGAAAAAAGCTGGGAAACTTAAAAAAAAAAAAAAAAAAAAAACAGAGAGAAGGGGGTTGATAGCACTAAAGAAAAGTAAATGGCAGGTCAATTGGACGAGATTCCTCCTGTGTTTTTGAATAGTGTGGTGAGTTAACATTCTGTCGGCAACTGTAGACAAAATCTATCTGGGTTCAACAATGCACACTGAAAACTCTAAAGCCTTCTTCTTAAAAGCAACATATTTCCAGTTGACCCAGAAATGGTTAAACTGCAAGACCAAATGCCATCTTAGGGAGGATGGATGGTGCCTTTATTCATTTTCAGATGCGGAAAAAATGTTTGTCTTTATATGTTTATAATCACCCCAACGTGCTCCTGATAACACCTGAGCAAACTTTCTCTCTGGCTATCACTTCAATAGAAATTCACTGAACAGTAATATTTACTTTGGAAAGAGACAGATTTCTGTAAGTTCTTAGGAATACAAAATAAATCCTGAAATGCAAATATTCAACCTTTATGAATAATAAATATATATTTAAAGAATGATATTCATATGGTTTATTTATAACCTAAGCAGGTGTGACTCTTAAATAATCACAATACAATAAATCCTTTATTGATAGAAGAAATGTTATCAAAAAGTTACTATTAAATTTTAGTAAAAATGCCTCCTAATAATTCTGAGACATCATGACAATTTATGTTTGCTTTAGAAATATTAAAGTTTGAATTTATTATCACTATCATTCTAGTAGCAAGAATTTTAATTAATTTTAACGTATCTTATGTACTCAAATTTATCAGATTATTGAGTAAGTTGCCAGAACTATATTTAGAAAGGGCTTCAGAGATAAAATAGACAAGCAAATGATCAGATTTAGAGTAAATGCTTGAAAAATATTTTCTTGTATTGCAATGAGTACAGTTTGCCACCAGAGAGAGCTCAGTCACTGCTTTATTAAAGAGAGTAATTATTTCCTTTCAACTGAAAAGAAATTCTCTACCTACCATATCCTAAAAGAAACAAAGCTATTGTTTAATTATTTACGATGCCCAGAATCAAATACTATAAATGCCATTCTCAGGTTTAGCATTTGAGAAATCATGTCTCTGCTAACAAGAGTGTTAGTGCTGAAGACTGCAAGGGAGATTTCCACCGGGGTAATGGTGCAGGTTTCATGTTTATAGGCAATTTTCTTGCTCAATAATAGGAATGCTTCTTCACACACTATAAATAAATACTTTATGAAAACAACTCAAAAGATACTTTCTAACAGCTTCTTGTTAACTCTAAAGAACTGAGGAACAGTTTTTAAAGTCATATGATAAACATAATCAAGAAATAATCAGTTATAAATGGAACTTGATAAAAAAGAAGCTGAAAGAAAAAGATCTTACTATCTTTTAATTGTCTGATTCTCAGTAGGAGGAAATTTTTACTATTAAGCAGGGTTGCTTTATTTAACAAAAATTACACAACCGTACTAGTGCAATTTTAAGTTAATCAATTTCCAGTCCTTTCTCTTGCCCCCAACCATGATAAGTAAACAAAATGAAAAAACACGTACACTCAAGTTTATCCTCAGGTCTTCCTCTTTCAAGCAGAGAGAGGTAACAGACAATGTCCTTCAGGTGGATTACTTCTGGGGAACATGTATTTGCAGGAGAAGTCCGGGGAGGGGTGATGGCGCCTTTATTCATTCTCAAACCTGGAAAAAAAAATTGTCTTTATATTTTGTTAATTATTTATAGTGATCTCAAACAGAAAACAAATTAAGAAAATAAAGAGATAACACACAGGCTACAGAGAAATTTATCCATTTTAGGTATAGAATAAGCAAATTCTCTGGAACATCAGTATAGCAGCTAGACATAGCCTATGGCTGTTGTAAATGAAGGAGAATTCTTTGGGATCCACACACATGGCACTCCTCTGTCACCCACTGGAGGATATTAGGGTCAAAATAATATTGCCTTAGGTGAGCTGGTACACATTTGAATGCATGAAGACCCACTTCCCTATCTACCTTTTTCTGCTATTGGCAGTGACAGCTATAAATTAGTTGAGAAGATATTTAAAATGGGCCTTTCACAAAATAAAGAAAAAAATGTGAGTCTTTCACAATATAATTTCCCTATTGATAACAAGTAATAATCTATTCATAAAGTCATGTATTTGTTTTAAATATTTGTCAGTACCATGAAGAAGACATCCTTTTTAATCATCAAGGGATCTGCCCATGAGTAAGAATAAAGAGAACATAAGCAAATCTCTGGATAAATATGATGGATGTTAGACAGGTAAAAACATGTGAGTAGTTTGGTTTTAAAATGGTTCTCACTTTATTTCTGAAACCCATTATCTATGTCTGTTCTATGTCAAGGGTATACATTGCTTATTACCTGTCTGGTGATAATCTAACTGAAACATATTCACAGTAACTTGTTAGTTCCGTCTTACCCAGAAGCCACTGAAGTCAGATTGTGTGTATCTAACAAGGCCTGAGGGTAAACCCCAATTATTCCTTGAGGTACATATGGCAGTTGAAGAGGTATTTGGGAGAAATATCTAATGGGTTGAATGGCTACTAGATTCCAAATCAACCAGGAGCTACTGTAGGGAATAATTTGAACCAAATACAGTTCTAAAAGCCTGTCCTTAGCACAGATCCACCTGACTGCATATCTCTCACTCTAGTCTAGTCTTTCAATTTGTAACTTTCTGCGAATACCCATCATCTCTTAAAGCCATCTCAAGATACCCAGGCATATAATTCAATGTGCTGTGAAATGTCTCAAGTTAGTTTTATCATGGGTGATGTTGTCACTAATAAAGGCAGCTATTTACTGAGTGCCTAATATGTGGCTGGAATCATGGTTCGAGCTTTAACACATATTATCTCACATTATTCTTACATGAACCCTGTGAGGTATGGTACATAATCCCCATTTTACAGACTAGGAACAGTCTTACAGATTTTAATTTTTCAGAGTTTCACAGCCAGCAAGACAAGTCCATCTTCTTGTTTCTACACGGGTAGCTGACAAGCTATTTTTGTTCAAGAGCAATCATAAACATGTAAGAAATATAAATTACATCTTAATGCAGCACACACATGCATACAAACACACAATCACTAGTGGAATTGAAACTTGCCCAGATATTTTCTTTTCTATATTAACCTACTCCTATTCTATTCTATTCTTAGAATTTTTCTCAAAGACATCTAAATTGAATTTACTAGCCACGAATGGATCAAAAATCACAGTTTGAAAAAACACTGCTTGGTATCTTTCCATGCCTTCCTTCTTAAATGAAGTCTTACTTAATACAAATGTGTCTTCCGGTTTTACAGCAATTCTACCCCTGTTTATAAAATTATCAATAGAGACATACATGGAATTTCCCTCTTAATAGAAGTATTAATGTATATCTAACACAAACTAATAGTTATTTATGAATCAAAGAAGGCAGGGAATTAAAGACAATCCTGAGCTTCAAAAAAAAATGACTAAAATAATTGAAACTAGCCAGCTAAAGCTTAGCCAGCTGCAGGAATAAGCAGTTCCACTTTATGATAAAACAAAATTTGGCGCTGACCCTTGACATGACCACAACTTTCAGACGTGGAGAACACAGCACTTGAATTACGGTTGGATAATCCATGACCTAACTCATCCTACTGATGAGCTAATCCTCTTTTCCAAGGTTTCCCCTTGTGGTACTGAAATGATTTAATCAGCTTGCTTTAACTGTTTCATAGAAAAATTCGGAACAAAACAAAAAAGAAAAGAACATGCTGTGACGTTTATTTGAAAGAAGTCCAAATATAGTATAGCTCTTCACTTATTGAGAACATGGCCTGATCATTTGTTTGTACATACAACTAAAGAACACGGCGTTTAATTATCAGCTTTCATCACACTGAACACAAAAAATTGAGAAAGACTACATAATTTTGTCTTCTCTGTATGTAATATATTGAACATGAGCATACACAAATAGTTTGTATTTAGCATCACTTTTTTGAAGGAATATGCTACTGTACTAAAATTATTTTTGATTGGAAAAATAAGTAATAGTTTCCATTTTTTGTGAAATACTGTTAACTGAACATTTAAAGCTGTATCATGTATTAATTACATAAAAGATATGGTTAACTGAATACATAAGTCTGTATCACATATTTAATTATGTCACAGTTCTACATTTAAATAGCTCAAAGCTTACATAAAAGAAATATGGGCATATATTCCAACTATATATTGAAGGACTAATCAACTCTTCTTCAAGTACAATAGCAGCCCAATTTGAGAGGTAAAATAGAATCCTCTTCCAATGATTTATACAGTGCACTGAAGTAGAAGATAAAATGTCACAGACCTTTTATCTTTATTACATGGCAAAAAGAAAACTGTATAACAGGATTGAATTTTTTAAATACTTTATTCTTTTTAAAAAAGTTTGAGGCTCACAACAAAATTAAGACTGTACAGAGATTTGAACACTGCTTGATATCCTTCCTACACTTGCTTTACTAAAGTCTTGCTTGCTTCAAATATCACTCTATGTTTCACATTAATTCTACTTTCGTTGATAAAGTTATTACCCACCATACATGCATATTCTTCTCTACTACCAACATTTCCCACCAAAGTAGTACATTAGTTACAATTGGTTAAAATACACTGACACCTCCTTACATAGTATACATAATACACATTAGCGTATATAATATACATTAGCGTTCTCCTTTTTGTTGTATATTCTATGAGTTTGGACAGGTATATAATGACATGTGTCCACCATTATAGTATCTTTCAGAGAAGTTTCACTGCCCTAAAATATTTCTACTCTGTTTATCTCTTCTCTCCCACCAACCTTAGAAGCTTTTATTTGCTTGCTAGCTTAGCCTTTCCCATAGTGTCATAGAGTTGAACTCATACATACTGGCTATTTAGACTGACTTTTTTCTCTTATAAATACGCATTTACACTTCCTCCATTTCTTCTTATGGCCTGTAGCTCATTTCTTTTTATCTGAATGACACTGCATCGTCTGAATATACCACAGTTTATTCATTTATTCATTCAACAACTTTATTAAATTTTGAGGTGTTTAATTCATTAATTAAAAAGCTCACCGGTTTTTTCATTAAAAAGCTCACAGCTTTATTCCTGCTCCTACCACCTCCCCAACATCAGCCCACTTTCTCTTATGTTTCTTTGTTTTCATTTAGTTTTCTGAAAGCAGCCCCTAGTCCTCAGTCTAACTCCATAGGGGTTATTTTTATACCTACTGTACCCTTTAATTTTTTTTTTTTTTGCCCTTTCCCTAAATCTGGCTGGAGCTCACTACTTATCTTCCTCGACTGCAGTTCACTACCCTGAAGAAAAGTCCTTTTTCCTTTTAAGCCGTTTGCACTAATCTAATGGTTATACAGAAGCTTAGGAGACAACATGTAAGGCCACCAAGAAGTTGCAATCTTGGCTTCTTGACTACAGCTGAGATGGTAAAATGATAACATGAAATAGTAACTGGGATCCTCTCCAGCAGCAATGGTCTCTGGTGAGAAAGCTCAAAATTCTATTTTTCATTAACAAAGGCCAATTTTACCCACCCAGTCATCAATGAAATTCTCTCTTTATATCAGAAATGAAACATAAAGCTGGACAAAACAAAAGGGTTGCTTTGTTTTCGGTCTCAAGTGGTCAGAACTAAAC
Organism: Leontopithecus rosalia; assembly: GCA_028533165.1. Classification (NCBI taxonomy): domain Eukaryota; kingdom Metazoa; phylum Chordata; class Mammalia; order Primates; family Cebidae; genus Leontopithecus; species Leontopithecus rosalia. The sequence goes on from CM052658.1 coordinate 78,487,232, forward strand.
ATTGTATTAAAGCTTCAGAGCTAAATATTGCAATTGACATTTAAAGTAGTATAACCTGCAGATTCTTCTACTTGCCCAAGGTTATACTACTTTAAACATTTCATCACAGAAGTGAAGCAAATGTGTGTGTATATAATAGATATATGCACATCTATATAGATGTATGTATATATTATAATATACATATGACAAAGTACAAAACAAAGTGAAAAATAAGCTTTGTAATTAGAGTGCATTAGGCTTATTAGGAATAATTATCTTGTACTTAGCATTTTCCCTGTTCAAATAATTTCATTATATATACACATACATATATATAAACACATTCTTTTCTTCAAAGCTTTAGTTACAAAAAGTAGTTAGCATTAGTCAAATGGAACGTTGCCTACTATTATCGTATTTCTAAGCACAGAATTTTCATTATAGTCCAATCTAGACAGTTCACTTCTTGAAACAATAACCTCAAAAGTTGTGTTTAATAGATAATTTTAATTCCAACCTTGTGTTCAATTATTAGCAGATAATTGAAATAAGCTTTGGGTACCTGTTAAATTAGTGCCTCTGCTCCAGTTTGTTTTATTTTCAAACACTTGCATTTCAGATAATGAAAATAGTGACATTATTTCTATTTTTTAATGAAATAGTCAAAAGCAATAACATGAATTACATTTCTAAATGTATAAGGCAGTAAAACACTCTAGCAGTTTAGCCTTTTCTTTAAAATATTAGTTCATTTTACAGAAATTTATCACACAGTGCACTTATATTTCCAGCATCCATATTACTGAGCATAATGAATAGCATAATCAAGAATAAAAATAGTTGATATTAGCATCATACACTTCGTGATTTTTACACTTAATCTTTCAACTATGCTTGTTGTAGTTTACGTATATAATAATTATCTTTTATTCTTTATGCTTATCCAAACCGGTAGCAAAATGAGGTAGATGGCATTTTCAGCAAATAAGAAATGTAATAGAGACAGTGATTCCTTATAAAGAGAAGACAGATTGTGAGATACAGACCCTGATATGAAGCTGGGATCAGACAAACCTGTCTAAGTACATACTCTGGTTTTCATCTGCTTGGACATTGGCAAAAACCCCAAACAAGCAATTAGAGGGAGGAGATAAAGTGTAGGGCTTTGGGAGTAATGTTTTGTAACCTCTGTGAAGGAACAATATTAGTAACACCTCTGGCTGTGTGCAAAACAACACTTTTGTATAGTGGTCTTATTTGACCCTACAATTCCATTTTAAAGATGAGAAGTTGGAAAGTCAGTAAGTAAAAGGCTCGTGGTCATATAGCAGTCATATAGAGATCTCTCTACACCAGTACTGTCCAATAAAATTTTCTGAACGCTGAATGCAGTGGCTCACACCTGTAATCCTAGTGTTTTGGGAGGCTGACACAAAAGGATAATTTGATGCCAGGAGTTCAAGCCCAACCTAGGGAAAATAGGGAAACTTCATCTCTATAAAAATTTTAAAAATTAGCCAGGTATGGTGGCATGCACTTGTAGCCCCAGCTACTTGGGGGACTGAGCAAGAGTGTCATTTCAGTCCAGGAATTCAAAGTTACAGTAAGCTATGATCACACCACTGCAGCCTGGACGACAGAGCAAGAGTCTGTCTCTTGAGAAAAATAAAAAACCTATAAGTTTCTGCACTGTTCAAGTAATAAAATTAACTATATATGACTGTTGACCACAATTACTATGTAATTTAAATTTAAATAGCAATGGATAATGATTGGATAGCATATCTTGTTGCTTAGCCTATTTACTACATGCAAGTGGATCATTGAAAGTTATTTAAATTACTCTCAGTAACTTGAATATATCTAAATATGGGACAAAAAGAATGAAATCACCACATATTAAAAGAACACATGATGCCAAATTGCCCATATTTACTACATTGAAAAGAAAATTCCAATAATCTCCTTAAATTTCACTGTACAGATATTATTCAGAATGTATAATATCTTCAAAAATAAGAATATGTTGATTTTTTTGAGGCAGGTTCTTACTCAAAAATGACCAGGCTGGAGTGCAGTGGCACGATCCCTACAACCTCCACCTCTGGTGTTCAAGAGATTCCCCACCTCAGCCTCCAAGAAGCTGGGGTTACAGGTGTATGCCACAACACCCAGCTAATTTTTGTATTTTTTGGTAGAGATGGAGGTTCACCGTATTGTCCAGGCTGATCTCAAACGCCTAACCTCAAGTAATCTGCATGCCTTGGCCTCCCCAAGTGCTGGATTACTGGCATGAGCCACCACACCTGTCCTGAATTAGAGTTTTACACTCTGAGCATGATTCTGAGTCTGGACAGAGAAAAATAAATCAAAGGAAACTGTTTCCTGCCTCTCAATAAAAGACCTTCATTTTAAGAATCTAGTTTTCAAGACTCTTAAAAGTGGATGCATTAAGCAATAAACATTTGAAAATAAATTAGAAATCATAGCCATAGCCGAGAACTTTAAATTTTCATTTTCTATCTGGCCCATGTCTTGAGTTATCCATCATAATGTATTTGTGAACATGTATTTATACGTGTCCTTGCATGTGTAAACATGCATGTCTATTTGCCAAATCTTTAGGTATGATTTCTATTATTGCTTATCTGTGTTTTTGATATATATACAACTAGTATGCCTGTTATTATCATAAACACAATAAATATTGAGGAACCTTAAGATTTGTCATGTAAAACCAGATTCCAGGTACTGAGGACAAAGCCTTGACCAAGGCAGGAAAATCCCATTTCCACAGAGCTTGCATTCCAAGGGATCAAAACAAGTGTCCTACACCATTGCATATTTTCCAGCTATGACTAGGGTTTCTATGAGTGAAATAATGTTATGACTGATTTGGTTCTCTGCAGAGTATTAAATCTCTTATTTCCTTTTACTAGAATATCACAAACTATATTTTTCAACATGAAAGTACAAAAATCTTAAGACCACGCTATTGCTTAGTATGCAATCATTAAGATGAAACTGAAAATACAGAAGCTCCAGTATGTTGGGTGAATAAATCTAATAATATAGTCAAGGTGGAAAATTTGAGGACCAAACTTTACTTGGAATATTCAGATGGAAGAAAAAAGAAACCTGATAAATCAAGTCTAATATATTTAAAACCATTTAATGATTAAAGGAGAGACTTGAAGAGAAATCTTCCCTTACTGGAAATAATTGTATTATAAACAGGAACACAAAATTATTGCCAGGAAGAGGTTGGTTGGATAAAATATTTTTTGAAGTAAAATAATTTGTGGACCATTACGTCTAATGATAACAATTAGAAGAATGAATTTGATACTACAGAGGTATATGAAATGTAAACATTGATATAAATAAATGTGAATTTGTCAGTAGACAGAATTTATTTCACCTTCATTTCTGGAGCATTTCTATGTCAGTAAGTTTGTTACCTCAACAGTAATAAGTATATCAACATTAATAAATATACCAATATATTTTAAATACTATGTGTCAGGAATTTCCCTATCTCATAGTCACAGAAGCTACGTAGTCTGTTCAGTTTGTGTTTTGGGGACCCTGTCTGTCCTTGTTTGCATTGTGGAAACTGAAATAACTTATTAGTTACAAAAGACCTGTGAAGGTACTGGACAGTAATAAAAAATACACATACACACATATATATTTAATATCCTTAAGACAGTCCTAATAAGAGAAATATCTTATTCTCAGCACAATTAATAAAGTATACCTTTCGGCAAGAACATTGAGTAAGGCCATTTGGCAAAAGAACATTTCTCCCAAGGACCAAGTATCTCATTCTATTGTACAATTTTCTGTTCTTAATTAACTTCCTTATAGACATAAAAGAATTCTTTTTCCTTTTCTACCTACAATAAGTACTTGGGGTGTGACTCAAATGCACCGAAAACATAAAATGACATAATCCTCCTGTTTATTTTATAACTTATTGCTATGTGCAGTTTAACAGTGCAAATTAACCATTGCCTCATCAAGCAAGTAATGAGACAGTTGGGGACCAACAAGCCACCTAATTTTTTTTTTCAGAGATAGCTGTTACTACTCTCAATCTGAAATATCTTCTGAACCCTTTTGTACCTTCAGTCTCATTCTCCTTCATGATAGCTTCCACATCACTGGCAGTGTGATTATTTTCTGGCTTAAAATCTCATAATGGCTTTCCGACTTCTTCCATATAAAATTCATAACTTAGCATGACAGGCAAAACTCTTCCCCACCTGGCCTTGGCTACCTCTCTTGCCTCTTCTGCAGCAGCACAACTGGAGTCCAGGCAAAGACCTCAACCTCTCAGTGCTCCTAAGAAGTCTATCTTCACCCTGTCTCCTAAGGTCCTCGGGGCTCTGACTTTGCTAGGCCCTCTTCCCTCATCCCACTCCAGGCCATGCCCTGTACTTACAAGGACATGAGCATCATCTGCTCTGGGACCAATAGAAATGGCCTTTTTGGACTCTTACCCAAGCGTAAGTGAATCTTGAGCAGCCCAGACTTCCAGTCATCCTCAGCCTCAAACTGCACTTTCCAGCCTCTTTCGTATACAATCCTGTCAATAGCACTTGCTACCATCCATCTGATATGGTACACATATTTACTTTTCTGTTTGTCTGACTCTCCCCATTAGAATATAAATGCCTTTGGGAAACAGGTTCCATTTTGCTCTCTGATGTATCCCTAACTTGAATAGTAAATACCAAATTGTAAATGATGAATTTTAAATCAATGAATACTGAATGTCTTACAGTTCATATACTGCCCTTTGATGGGACATTTAAAAAATACTGAAATGTATAAAAATGTGTATGTTGATTTCTCTTCTTGGAACTCCTTTCTTATCCATTCCCACCCATACCTACTCCCCTTCCGCAACTTTACCTGGATAACTCCTGCAAGTGTTTACCTCCTCTTCTCTAGTTTTATTTTTGGGCTCCTCACTGTTCTCTCCACATAGTCAGTTCAAAAGTGGGTCACAATATTTCTTTTAGTATAAAATAATTGATCACATAATTGTCTATCTTTCTGTTTGATTTTAAAGGATCCTCAGCCTTTCTGTGGAATTCCTACATATCGTAAGTTTAAATACATGGATGATGGGATGCATGAATTAATGAAGGTATAAAATAAATTACTAAATGGCACACCTATCAACCGAGTGCCTATTATTATTTACAGAATGATAGAAAAATCTTTCTTATAAAACAATTTGTAACAAACAACAACAAAAGCTGTTACACTGACCTAAAACACGTACCAGCCATTTTCTATTACAGATGCAACAACTGGACATTATAGAGTCCCACAGAAACACACCGTATGAGTGTTTAAATGAGTTTATATATTATATTGTATCCTTTTAAAATTACTATATTCTTCAAGACACTAACAGTTACTAATAATCGCTGTTGATTGCTATCCTCTATGAAAATAAAGAAATTTCGCTTTAGGCCGTTAATTCAGTTAATGGATACTAAAGGGTTGGAGTGGGCATGGTTGGGATGGAGAAGGGACAGGGATGCTACAAGGGACAAATGGTGTTGTGTTCTTTACAAGAGTGCCAGGGTTGCTTCCCTGTTGCACACTCCAGGTGTGCCATCTTACTGATCATGGAATTCCTGGTATGGAACACATTGTGTGCTATTTAGAGTGACACTCCTGCTGAGGCTTTAAGGAAGAGTTGGCTTTTGCTGCTATAAGGGCAAAGAAATATTATATAAGAAAACTCAATCCTGAGTGAGAAGAGCAGGTTTAAGTCATGGCAAATAGTTGGCTACGGGGTGCCTAAGGCAGGAAGATGGAGAGAATAGGGCTATAGGCAGATGCTATAGCCTACGCAGCATTGTGCTTCATGGCTGCGGAACTCAGATTTAATCACTTTCATCACCACAACTCTGGATTCTTGAGTCTCATTAAGGTAACTTCAGGTGGGAATGTCTCAAAAGGTGGGGGTGACTATGGCTCCATGTACTCATATATCTCCCGCAGCCATGCCCTTCACCAAAGCAACTCTACTTTAGTTAGCTTTACATAGTGAGGATTTAAGTTTTCTTGAAAAACAAGTTTAATTAAGAAATTCTATGAAAGTTTACAGTGAAGGTCTGAAATTTGGAAACCTAGAAGTAATATAATCAGGCTTCTGTTTGAAAGAACATTTTGGAGAGGGGAAGTCAGAGCTTGTTCTGAGAGCCGGCTAATTGATAGTTTACGATGTAATGATGAATTAAACTATGACACTGGCAGAACGTTTGGGAAGAAGTTAAATTGAGTACTAAAGAGTATTTTGTGATTAACTAAATATGGAAAGTGACATAGTGGAGGGTAGGGGAGTCCAGTATTTTAGGACTGGGAAATGAACAGATTCTTGGTTGCCAGTCACCAAAATAGAAGGTAGGAATAGTAGCAGGTTTGGGTAGAATCCAATGTATAAACTTTCAAACACATTTAGTTTGGTATCTTACCATTTGAAAGATTTGGACATCCAAAGATTTCCATCTTAAATACAGTAAATAAATATTATTTGTGAGCTGTGTGGGCTGTGTGGAGAGTTATTAAGCTACATTATTTCTGATAGTGCCAATTTTTTACATGATGCAAAAAAATACAGGTGTTGAAATGAGGTGACATATTTAAATAAACAAAGTTTTAAAAAGTTAACGTAATTGATCTATGATACAGTGGCAATAATAAATAATTTTTACAATTTTTTTTAAACTGAAGAGGTCTTAAGGTCATTTAAACATTGGGTAGTAGGAATCTACAGTGGCAGAAATCTGCGTATTTATGAAATTTCACTGAGGTTATATTAAGTGTTCAAGTTGTAGGGACTGATAGAGGAGATCACAATTTCGATTCATGGTTGAGGTTGTGAGCCTCTGACAACTTTCTGCAATCATGTTGCAGCAGAAGAAAGATTTCAACTGATTTAAAAAGTGTATAAAGAGGGTAATTCAAGTGGTGGATGCTAAGGATGAAAGCAAGATC
>CM052658.1:78494336-78576316 GCA_028533165.1 Leontopithecus rosalia
TTGTTGTTGTTGAAATGCCCTTATTTTTTAGTTGCTATATAGAGTAAAAGAATAGCTACTCTATTGCTGCTGGTATTGTGGTAATGAAATATGGTGAACTCTAATAGGATAAACAAAGCAGAGTATAGCCCCTATCTGTTCAAAAGTCTGGGTTTTTTTTCCATTTCATTTTATTTTATTTTTTTTAATTTATTTAATATTTTTGAGACAGAGTCTCACTCTGTCCCACAGGCTGGAGTGCAGTTGCATGATCTTGGCTCACTGCAACCTCTGCCTCCCAGGTTAGAGCAATTCTTCTTCCTCAGCCTCCCAAGCAGCTGGGATTACAGGTGTGCATCACCATGCCCAGCTAATTTTTGCTTTTTTGTAGAGACAGGTTTCACCATGTTGGCCAGGCTGCTCTTGAACTCCTCAGGTGGTCCACCCAACTCAGCCTCCCAGAGTGCTGGGATTACAGGCATGAGCCACTGTGCCCGGCTAAAGTCTGTTACTTTTCAGCTATAAAAACATCTTGTTATACATTAAATAACAGATTACTGCAAAGCAAGATTCTATGAATTGAAAGACATTTGTCAGTTTCTGAGTCAAATCTACCTCAGTCTTGAAAATTTTATAGTTTTCTATTGTTTCTTATTCCTCAGGAAAAAAAAAACTGTCAAAGGTGGGTCTGAAAAAATTATAGGGTTAGAAATAGTTCTGGAAAGGACACAATGTCCTTAGTTTTAATAAGTGGAGGCCAAGCTTTGAAAAGGAATCAGAGTTTAATTTATCATTGCTGCATGAGAGTTACACAGCCCATAATCCTTTTATGTCTGTGTAGAATGTATAATTGTCCCAAATCAAGTACAATCCGTTTTTCCTTATTTTTTTTTTTTTTACATTTTGAAACATGACTTGATTTTTACCCCTAGTAAGTCTGGCATCTCATATACAGTACTTAATATATGCTATTAGAAGAAATGGAAGTTTTAGGTTTGAATTTCTTACAAAACCACCTTAATTATCAGAATTGTTCTCTTTCTTCTGCGTGTGATACAGTTATTTACAGACAACATCATCCAGAAATATTTTCTCTTCTTTCTCAAAATTCAAGAACAGTATCACATGATGTAGAATTAAATACAGGACAACTTTCTTATTTAATTCAATTTAAGGTATGTGTAATACATTTATAACATGCAGCAGAGAACAGGAAAGTTTTAATTTCTGGATTAAAGGAATTGAATAATTTTTAAATGTTCAGCTCAAAACACTATTAAACTGTAATACTACTCCTTAAGAACAAATCCACTGAAATGCATTCTGAGAAAAACAGCTAGTGTGATGAGGCCTCTCAACTCATGATTGGAAGATAATTATTTCAAAAACTAAAAATATTTTATAAGAAGTGCAAAATGACAAACATATTAGTCATCACACACCTTGAAGGAATATGTGGAATATGTGAACTTGTGAAATATGTACAGTTGTTTTAAAAAAGCTTCTACTAACATGTGATTACTTTAGGAAAGATACGTTATAGTATTAACAGAAGGGAAGGCCAGGCACCATGGCTCATGCCTGTAATCTCAGCACTTTGGGAGACCAAGGCAGGTAGATCACTTAACGCCAGGAGTTTGAGACCAGCCTGGTCAACACTGCAAAACCCCATCTCTACTAATAATATAAAAATTGGCCAGGCATGTTGGCATGCACCTGTAGTTCTAACTACTTGGGAGGCTGGGACAGGAGGATCTCTTGAACCCAGGAGGTGGAGGCTGCACTGAGCCAAGATTAAGCCACTGTACTCCAGCCTGGGCAATAGAGTGAGATTCTGTCTCAAAAAAAAAAAAAAAAAAAAGGAGGTGGGGAAGTAGCACAACATAAGGCTAAGTACTTTTAACTCATTGTCTAAGTTTTGTTTATGGCTTAACCAGCTATTTCTTAATTACATGTTCTTGCATTTTTATTTATCAGAACGTCTGCTATTGAACTTATCTCTTTACCAATACTTCGTGTGTGTGTGCGTGTGTTTGCATGCGCACGCACACAAAGCGTCTGTGTGGAGTTTACTCTATCGCCCAGGCTGGAGTGCAGTGGCGTGATCATGGCTCACTGCAACCTCTGTCTCCTGGGTTCAAGTGATTCTCCTGTCTCAGCCTCCTGAGTAGCTAGGACTACAGGCACCTGCCACCATGCCCAGCTACTACCATGCCCAACCATGCTGGCCAGGCTACTCTCAGACTCCTGACCTTGTGACCTTCTGATTCGCCCACTGTGGCCTCCCAAAGTGCGGGGATTACAGATGTGAGCCACCACTGCTCCAGTCCTATTAACCAACACTTGCATATTCTACTTTGTGATGCTGGGTCTGTCTAGACCTATGGCTTTCCTGGGATCCCTGAACTCCTTGTAGGAGATTTTTAAGGTCAAAATAATTTCCATAATAATATTATCAGTTGCTTTTCTTACGCTCATTCTCTTTAGAGTGTACAGTGATGTTTTCAAGAGGCTATATGACATATGATACAGCAAGAGAAACAGCAGCAGATATAAGTACCTAGCTGTCTTCCATGAAGTCAGGCATTAAAGACATTTGCCATGACGCAAAACAATGTTACCAGTCTATTTTTTTTTTCATTTTTGAAAACAGTTACTTTTCATAAGAATGAGTTATTTTTTGTTAACAGGTAGTGGGTTGATTATTTTTGGAAGGTTTCTCCTTTAATACGGTGACATTTATTGGGTAATCAAGAGATATCGCCATATTAAATGCGAAATATAAATAAATATTAAATATGGTGATATCTATATCATTATGGTGATATCTGTATTAATATGGTGATATCAAGAGATATTGTGATATCTATTGGGTAATCAACAGATATTACCCACATAAAAATAAGTTTCTTCAGGTCTTCAATTTTTTTTTTAAGACTTCAAAGTGTCCTGTGATCAGCTAGTGAGAAACCTGCTGTAGGCATTTCTTCATTGCTAGGGTATTCCTGTTCCATCCATAGAGGGCACTAGAGAGATGAGAAGGCAAGGGGATTGGGGCAGCGGTGTGGTGCGCACGGGCGCGGGGGCGGGAGGAAGGGACTGGTTCCACCAAAGAGCCTGTTTCTCCTGTCTCAGCGTTTCAGGCCGGTAGCACGTTGTCCAGTGTAGGATCTAGTCTGCCGGCCAACAAAGGCACAATGAGCTCTCCGCTAAGCAGTTTGGACAGGCCATGGTGAGGCACCCTCCTCAGAGGTCTGAGTTCCTGGGCTATAGACCCATCTTGAATTCCTGAGCTAACAAGGCGGCCAGGAAGTATCTTTTCCACTGAAGCCCAAGGGCGAGGTCCGCCCGGCAACCCCCTCACCTCAGAACTGCATTCCGGCTTCAAGAAATCCTTCCGCAGGGCTTCTGGGTTTTGATTACTGCCATCTAGGGGCAGGGAAGGTTTCCTGTGGGTCTATCTACATCACCTGTGTTCTCTTTTTGCCTTTTCAATCATCCAAAACAGTTTAACCAATTTCCTGTTTTACATTCTTTGGGGTAATATAGTGAAACTGCTGTTTTCCTGACTGGAGGGAGATTAATACAACAGGTATTAACGTAATTATGTATCTCTAAAAACCACCCATAAAGAGAGAACCACCATTTCTATGGTGACACAAATTTAAGGTATCTAAAAAACCAAATCTCTCTTCCGAGCTTACAAATCTAAACATATGAAAGTATATTGGCAATTAGTACAATAGATATTAAATATTATACGTTTTTTATAGTTGCTTTGTGACCACATTTTCAAATACTCAGCAATCTATACTTGTCAAGTTATTTAAAAAGAGGTCTTTATATTTGATGAAAATATTTCTTCAAATTATTACCTAAACATAGAAATTTAAAGCAAGTGATAAAGATATATTTTTTTCTAATTAGCTATAATTATACTGGAAACATTTTAAATGATTTCCACAATCTTATTGTGAATGTCTAAATCCTGCAACAAAATAATTTTTATGCGAATCATCATTTCTCTTTTATGAAAACTATTTAGCCTTTGAGATGTTTACTACATATAAATATTTAAAGTAAGCATACTTACCGCCTGATAGAAGAGCAGGCTTACTTTTTACCATTGGACTAGAATGAGGAAACTTGTTGCTAAATGACATGAAAAGGTGTGCAGTGAAATCATCAGGAAGCTCGGCTTCCAGGAATGTCTTCATGAATAGTTTGAAACCTTCAAAATCTATTGTCTGGAAAAAAAATGTAAACATATATTTTAAGATCCAACCAAATGATAAAATTTTGTGCTGTGTTCAAAATTGTTAAAAGAAGAAATGACCTCAAACAATTTTTATATCCAAGTTTAGCAAGAGGAAGGTGCCTATTTGAGAAATATGATGGGCTGTCCTGGGCTAACATTGGCAAAGGGATATGCACCTCTTACCTGTGATGACATAGCAGGAAGAGAAAGAACTTTCTAGTTAGATATTTCTGTTTCCACAGTATCTGTAGTGCCTTGAAAATTTTACTCTTTGAAACTTTGTTTCCTCCTCACTAAGTTGGGATTCATAATCCCACCCCACATAGTTGTTGCAGTGATTAAATCAGGCTATCAATGTGAACTGGCCAATACAGAGTCATACACATACATACAGCAGGCACTCAGAGAGAAAGGAATTTTCCATCTTTTTTGCTTGTCACTAAAGGTGATTATTGCTTTTGACAATGTAAAAAGAGATTAACCTTAACATTTCAACTAAATGCCATGCTCAATTGATACAACCTTCAAAAACTTCATATGCACACTTTCCAAAGAAACATATTTTAAGATCTTACTCTGATACTCACTGTAGAACTATATAAATGATTATTTGGAGAGAATTGTGGTGGTGTTGAGGATCTCCACACCCATTAGGGGAAATTGTGATGGAAGACAACTTCCAGCCTTACACTTAATTAGAGCGTTTCACAGGAGCCATAGTGGAGAACTTAGTTTCTCCTTGCAGATGAACACAGTAGGCCAGAAACTGACTCCTACCAGGGAAACTGACAAGCATATGGGTATTCTGGGGACAAAGGCAAGAAAATTGTACTATTTTAAGTTGGCCAAAACTCCTTGTGACTGCAGGAACAATGGTGTATGAGTATTTTCTAGGAAATAGATGTAGACCACATGGAGAAGAAGGCCAGTGGAGTGGTCTTGGGTTCTATCCAGCAGGGCATCTGAAAGGACTAGAAGACCTACAGAGAGGAGGCTGGAATAAAGCCTCAGACGTCAGATCAAGAGCATGCAAGGGATGCGCCTTATAAGAAGCTCTTGAAGGGAAATATTTTTCACCCAGTTTAATGTGCTGAGATGCAACTAAAAATAGGGCAAGGAGGAAATTTGTGTGGCTGATGCTCTTGTTTTTTTTTTTTTTTTTTTTTTTTTTTTTCAAATTCCTGGCAGGTAAGAATAAAATTAATTTTGGAATAGAAAGTTTGTTCTTCCTATGTAATAATACTGGGGGAAATACATGGAGCATGACCACATTTATTATCGTATTATTTGTGACAAACCTAAAATTAAATACAATATTCAGGAATACCATTAGAGACAGTAAGGTTTTACAGATTTGATCATGTGCCAATTAAGTTTACGTATGATGTTTGCTTTTTTTACTTAATGTAATCTCAGGTAATAAAACAATGAAACCAAAACTTTATTTATTACTAGTTCCAAGACTCTGTATCTTAATCTAACTTCTTAATTTAGTTTCATTTTGCTTATTAATTTGCTTATTGATTAATTCAAGAACACTTCAGATACTTATTTTGGTGGCAGTAAAAAGACATCATTTTCTTCCATATTAAATAAATTACCACCATCACCACAGAATATTGTTAATTCTAAGAGTAGTGTGAACTACATAACTGAAAACTCTGAATAATATAAGAAATGTTAATAATAGCCTCACGTAGGAGAAGTACTTCTAAAAAAGCAATTCGTTGCAAGGAATGCAGCCAACATTTCAAAACATGGCGATTAGACCAACAGTCGGACACTGGATCCAAATAAAGTTTCTTTAAACAGAAGCACCTATTCTTACTAAGAATGCTCCTTAGAGACAGCCTAGTAAGTCAAGTATTCCACATTCATTTGGGTGAGTGACCAACATTGATAGCTAACCTTCAACTTGTATGAAGGCCCATGAGGAACCAGGAGTTGATTTTATTGCAAACTTGCAGGAAATCAGTGGGATCAAAATATTCACAAGCATTGTGGTTAGAAGCAAAGTTACTTATGGTAACTTCCTTTGGCTCCTAGGTCTTCCATAGTCAGCATTTTGTTCAGCAGTATAACAGATGATAAGCAGCACGGTCTTTGAAATCAGACTACCTGGATCAACTTTTGAATCCAACACAAGCTGTGTGGCTGTGAACAATTTAAGCTCTCCGTGCCTCAACTTCTTCATCTAGAAAATGAGAATAATACTACCTACTTGTTGATTTGTTAGGAGAAACACATTATTTACTATTTTTAAAGCATCAGAATGACATCTGGCACATAGTAAACACTATGTAATTAAGTAATTTTTTGTGTAAAGGATCTCTATTTTAAAAATTCATAATTCCAAATAATATTTGAAGAAGAAGCCTCAAAGCCACATTACGTCACATATTTTCATATGCATTTAACAAGTCACGCATGGTTCCTTGTTGTCCTTGTTGCTGTTTTAAAAGCTGGTAATAAAATGCGAACTTCTAGAAGAAGCAGAGGACTAGAAATTGCTGAAAGTTTTTCTCTGGATCTGCTTTTGGAACATAATTATACCTTAAAACAGCTCTTTCAAGCCAAGATTTTAACTTGGTAACATAAGAAACAAACAAAAACAAAGAGTTCACAATAAAAAAATTGTGTTAAAAATTCCAATACCTCCACTCACCACCTGACTGATACGGGGCAAGGAATTATCTGCTCTTTTAAAGGAAAAATCTGCCAAATCCTAAGCATGTGCTCTTTACACATCCTTTCAGAATCCATGCAGAAGCTCATTAAAATTGCCACTTGTAATTTAATGATGAAAGCCAGAAAAATAGCCAACCAAAAGGAAAAATGAACTTTAATACCTGATGATGGAGGCAGGACACAGACAAATGTCTAGTCAGATAAGGGAAGATTCACAGAGAACCTCCAATCTGCCCAGGTTATTATGCACAGGAGGCCTGTCTAAACATGCCCATGGTGAAAAATTCTGTCCCTTAACACATGCTCAGTAAGGGAAATAAATCAATATGGAGTGGCTCCACTAAGGGCCCACGTGTGCACTGGAAAAATGGGGTGGAGCCACCAGAAATTCATCCCTTAAGCAGAGAAGAATCCTGGCCTCTTCAGCTCATGTATGGTGGCCTGGTATTCAACTTGTGAGGTGGAAACCTGCATATAGTACTCCTCTCTTTGCCAAGAGCTTCCCTGTCTCTTAATAAATTCCACCCTCTTCACCCTTCAATGTGTCTGCATGCTTAATTTTTCCTGGTTGTGAGACAAGTACCTGGATTTAGCTGAAGTAAGGAGCAAATTTGGTAGCCTGCATCATTTGGTAGCCTATATGGGGACATGAGGAAGGGTGAGTAAAATGTGAACCCCAAATCTCTTTCACTTTTATTTCTGAGCCTTCCAGTCCTCAGGCTTTTTCTGAAGGCAGAGGAAACTGCACCCCACCCCCCGCCCCCCGTTGCTTTTGGGTTTGGGAATGTTGGTCCCAGTCTAACCCAGTCTTTGCTATGGCATTTTCCTTCTTCTTTTCAGGACTGTATTATTACCAATCTTTTCTTTTACAATATCAGGGGTGTTCCACCCCAACCCCAACAACTGTCACATAAGGAAAACAGGCAAGCAGTGGCGTCCTGCCCCCATCCCCTGTTCACTCCCTGCTGGGGCACATGGTTGTGACTGCTGCATGTACATTCAGCCTCCAACAGCCATGCAGGGTGGGACTAAGCCACAGGTGCTGCCGGGGCCCCAGGGCAATCTTGAGGTGTGCAGCCATCTGGCCAGTGTTCCCTGACACACATCCATATACTTCCCCTCCCCTGGCCAAGAGGTCCAGCTCAGTGGACAGCAATTAAAAGTTTCTCTCCCTGTTGGAGAAAGCCATTTGCATAGAAACAAGGTTTCTTCCTCAGGCATTTCACTGCCCTATGCTTAAACTGGATTTTTGGTGTTATTTTGTTTTTTTTTTCTTTTCTCCACCAGATCAGGAGTTAATGGATTGGTGTGAAGGTAGCTGCAGTTTTTGCTATTACCTAGATTGGAGGTGACCACAGTTGCTTTTGCAACAACCTAATAACACACCCCTGTGAGTATAGGGAGCTTCTCAATGCCAGAGGATTTTTCTTGAAAGGTGTTTTGTTAGGCCAGGACTCCAATTCACAAAACGCCCTTTTACCTCCCTTGTTTGAGAGGACCCAATTTTAGAGCTTCACCTGAGTATTTGGCTTATGATAGGGAGGTAATTCATTTGTCCCAAATTCAACTCTAAGCTTTGGGTTGAAGCTCTAGGAAAGAAAACTGGATCTCAGGGGTCTAAGACAGACGACAATGATAGTTAAAAGGCACACACCACAGATGAGCATAACTAGTTCCTGCAGACTAAGCCAAACCTCCTGTTTCACAGATTGAGGTCATGCAAGTATCCATGGCATATATGATGTTTAGGGAACTCAAAGGTTACTTACAGCAGGGGAAAGGCAATGTGTGGGGGAGCTGTAGGTAATTCCACACCCTAGGCCCTCCTGTTAACATGAGTAAAAGCCACATTGAATTGACACCCACTGGTGGCACCCGGTCGTGGTCACCAGGACTCAGGGGTATAAGGATGAAAGAAGGAAAGAGGATTCTTTTTCCTTCTCTTTCTTGTACTGCGGGCATTCGCTAGGAAGAGAAAGGAACCAGGGTTGCCTTGCTCCCCTCTTCCTAGATGGGTAGCCATTCTTCTTCAGTCTGGCCCGTTACTGCTGCATCCGGAGTCCTAGGGCTCCTTTGAAAAAAATGCCTTCTTTTCCCCCCTTGCTCCTCTCTTCACAGATGGGTAATTGTGTCTCCATACTATAGGACACTCCTCTCAGATGCATCCTTCAGACTAAAAAGTTAATTTCCCAAACCTTAAACTGGTTGGCTTATAATTGAGCTCAGGGGAGGGGAACCCAGAAGCCTGACACGCCAGCAAAGGGGTAACATATTTTTTAACAGTCAGACTTTTGGCATCCCTCTCCCTGTGCAAACCAGTAAAAGGAATGATAAGGATCACAGTTTATATTCCCTGAGAAAGGATTTATGAGGTTGGTCTCAAGCCATAGCCAACTGGTGTGCTTTGCATGTCTTTCTATATGGTTCTGTCACAAACAGGAGTACCTTAGGATGAGATAAGGACCTAAGACACCATAAGCCCACTGTTCAAGTCAGCCCGGTAAGCTGCCCAATAACAAACTATTCAGCAGGCCTCCATCTTGTTTTATGTCCTTGGGAGGGTGACCTGTTTTTGTCTCCACCATTTTACAATGGCGGCCTGTGTTCAATCCTGGCTTAGGGAATGAGTATTTTCTGGTAAGTATCCGTGTCACTTTTACCATTTGCTGATTCTCTTCCCCTCCCTTTATAATTTCTAGTGTCCTTTTGTAAATCTTCCTTTCTCTGAGCTACTTTAAAGGTTCTAGGTTTTGAAAAAATGCTTACCACCCCTTTGAAAATACCTCATACACTCACAGTTAAAGCATAACATTTTGAGACTTGTTGGTTTCAGCTGTGAGGTCACTTTTGGTAAAGTTCAAAAGCCAGAAATATTGGACATTTGGCATGGCTAAAGTTAGGTAACATGGGATTTAAAAGGATTTTCTTAAAGAACACTCAGCTTAATTCCGGTGGCTCAAGCCTGTAATCCCAGCACTTTGGGAGGCCAAGGCGGGTGGATCACGAGGTCAAAAGATCAAGACCATCTTGGTCAACCTGGTGAAATCCCATCTCTACTAAAAATACAAAAATATTAGCTGGGCATGGTGGCACGTGCCTGTAATGCCAGCTACTCAGGAGGCTGAGGCAGGAAAATTTGCCTGAACCCAGGAGGCGGAGGTTGTGGTGAGGCGAGATTGCACCATTGCACTCCAGCCTGGGTAACAAGAGCGAAACTCCGTCTTAAAAAAAAAAAGTGGATATCCAAGCTATAGGTATATTTAAAAGGCCTTTATGTTTTCCTCTTAGTGGATCTTGTTTTTCTGAAAATAATTCTTTTTTCCCCAGTCAACTGAATTGCCTTTCTCTATTTTGTCTTGGCACTTTTAATGTACTCGTGAGGGACCCCAAGATAATTTCTGATGGCTTGGGACTTCTTGGGAAAAACAGAAAAAATATAATGTATTCCATTTTTGGAGAAACCCCTGTTTCCTCATGGAACCCCAGTAATTAGAGGCAGATAGAACCCTTTCAAAATCTGTTTTTGTCTTCCACCTATATCTGCTTATTAGGTATTGTTACCCTGTTTCTGGATGGCTCCACCCTGAGGCCAATTATCCAGTTAGGACATTGGCAAATGAAAAATCTCACAACTACTTGATCTTCTGTCTGACTGTGTAGTTATATATGTGTTATGTGTATGATGTTTATATAAAAGCACTCTAATTAATTGGCCTAAAGAAAAATAAGTGCTTATATCAAATAATTTTTTCAGGGAAAATAAAAGCTGTAATACCTTTTAGTTCAATTCATACAGCTTTAATCTTTGAGAAATAAAAACAGTCTTAAAGATTATTGGCAAAATTCCAATGTCATTAGAATGCAAATAGGTGGTCTAAATTATGTAAGTCAGATACTAGATTTGCCAAATGTTTGAAGATTGTAAACTGCTTCTTTGGGCTTTGAGAACTGTTTGAGTTGCCTGCTTTACAACTTGGTAAGTTCTGAGGACATACAGAATTAACCAAGCCCTTGAACAGGCTGGACAGAATCAAACTTTATGTTGCCTACTGCATAATTAAAAGAACTTACTAGATTTTTACATTAAAGTTAAAAATTGCTAAGAGTTACCACTATAAAATGTAACTGAGACCACTAAAAATAGATCTACATGCAAGATGTGTAAGAACAGTAAAAGCGTTTTTCAGTGAAAGATTGTAAGAAGGCATGGAAATGTAAGTAAATTTTTGCCTAGGGTTAAGTGATTGTTTTAAATTAGATAAGATAAAATTGAAAGTGTAAAAAAGTTGTGGAAGTTTTTTAAATTTAATATTGCACAAGAAATTCTGTGTATGAACATTGACTAAATTCAAAGGATTATATGATTTTGTTCTGTAAATTGAGCAATGACATAAAAGCACAACAAGGTTTCCTTAAGGCACTAATTTGCTCTTTAGCATAATGTGTAATTCATTAAAAAAAGTTTTTAAGAATTTTACCTCATGGTCAAACTGGTTAAGGTTGGGTAGAATTATCTATAAAGTTTCTTTAGAAAATTCGGGTTAATAGTAAACTGATGTAAGGGTAAAATTTGGCTCTCTCCTCGTTCAAGATTTTTATGTAACAATAAAGGATAATGAAAGATTTTCATTTTCCTTATGAATAGACTGCCAAAGAAAAGAAAAAGGAGACAGCAGACAAATTTTTGGAAAGCTAAGTCGCCCCTCTTAATGAGCAAAGGTTTTTGCCCTGTATTAAAATTTTGGAGTCATCATTTTAACAAAATAACTAACTTATGGTAATCTGGGATTGTATTTCATAATATCAAGTGTTTTAAACCTCTAACACTTAAGGGACTTCCCAAAATCAAATTTCAGCTTCAACGTTGTCTTTCCTAACCCCTAACTTTTGGATGCTACAGAAGGTCCCTAGAGCAGCCAGAAGAGAGTTAAACAATATTATTTAACATGGTTAGGTACATGGGATTGCCAAAATGAATGTTTTATTTTCTTCTGGTTATATTTTAGTGAGTAATATAAATAGATATTCCAAAATTGTATGGGATTTCTAAATTCTAATGTTGAGCATATATTATTCATCACAATTAAGGTTGTTAAGTTACTGTAAACCACAGAGATAACCACTTTTTGTCCATCATGTTTCTGACTGTAACTATCCTGGTCATTTTGTTATTCACAGACAAGTGTTGTCTTCTCTTGATCATCTTCAAAAGATGGCTTTTAATCAGCTATAGAACGTTGACAGGTGTTCTCCAATACAAGTTTCTGATAACTTTGGAGAGTGTAACATTGAAATAAAGGAAAAACATACAGGACTCATGAGGAGCTGAAATGTTTATGAATATCAAGCAGAATAAGAGTTAACCGAATGGACTGCACTAATAAAAAAACTGAAGTAATCTATTTTTTTTAACCTTTTGCTTGAAACATTGCTGATCCTTGTTCTGTTATTCAGAGTCAAGAAAACTTTTATTTTGAACTATTTACAGTCTTTAATTATTGAGTAAGGTATACTCCTGTGAACAAAAATGGAAGCATACATTTTTCTTTCTGGCTGGTTTCTCTAGAATTTAAAATCTATCTGTGAATATTCTTGACTTATGGCAAATATGTTTATTTGCATCAGTGCAATAAGAATTCATTTTCTTTTGCAAGAGAACACAAATGGAGAAACCGATTGTTTTACCAAGACTTTGACTGGAGAGGTATGCTTTCCTTTAAGGAATCAAGCTCCACTTGCAAAGCTAATAAAAGCCCCTTGGAAAACTGGCCTCATACCTTGTCTACACAGTTCTTGTACAGGGTTGCTAACCTGTGATGAGTAAAGAATGTCACTTTCTAATAAGCTCAAGAACTCTATATTCTAGGAATACAGGAAGTCCTATCTGACATTCCTTATGGAACAGAATTCCATCAAAACCAATTTTAAAAGCTTATGCAAAAATAATTGTTCTTTCTGAATTTTATGCAAACAGGTCAAGTATAAAACTGAAGTCTATTTTGCAAACAACTCAGTCCCATCATGATTTGTTTTTAACAAAAATGAGGACTGGGGAGAGAAAAATTATGTTTCAAAACTTATCACACATTTGTCATGAAATTCTAGTCTCATTAGTTGTTTTCAATTTTTTTTGCCTACATTTTAGATTAACCCACTTATTCCTGTGAACCGTCCAGCAATCTCTGGCTACAACTCAGAATAAACAAAAGGCATGGCTAATGTAATAATCTGGATCAAGATTTTAATTCTGAGCCATTATCCTGCAAATCCTGCCAGGAGATAGGAGTAAATAGGGTTCCATAACCCAGAGGTTCCTATAAGATAAAGGGAGCTACACAAAGCCAAGCTCCATGAAACCAAATCTTAGCAGCGTAATTATAGCCACCAGTTATCTGAGCATGCTGGTAGCCTCGGGATTTTTAAGCTGCCCTTACCCACCCCTCTTTGTTGGGTTTTAATATATGTCTTCTAATAATCCTGTCTGTCTCTTCTTACCTTCAAAACATCAAACTCCAGGTGCTCATGCAACCAGAGCCTCAAACATGGCCTCTTTTAACAGAGACCCTTAAATATGCCTTTGAGAGAGTTCTGACTGCCATCTTTCCCAAACAGCGTGCCCTGTCAGTTAAGGTAGTTAAGATCAGTCCTCTTCCCTATTCTAATGGCAGTACCTCTTGTGAACCTCTCTAGAAGGGAGCATGATACAGGTAGGAGGCAGACAAATGCTTAGGCACATAAGGGAAGGTCCCTGGAGAACCTCTGACCTGCCCAGGACATTGTGCACAGGGCGCTTGCTTAAACATGGCCACAGAGAAAAAGTCTGTCCATTAACATATGCTCAGGAGGGAAATAAATAATTGTGGAGTGGCTCAGACTAAGGGCCTGGATGCACAATGGAAAGATGAAGCTGAGCCACCGGAAACTTGTGCTTTATGCAGGGGAAGAGCCTCGCCTCTTGAGCTCATGTGTGGTGGCCTGGTATTAAATTTGTGAGGTGAAAACCTGTGGGCAGAACCCCTCTCTTTTCTGAGTACTTTCTTTTCACATAATATATTCTGCCCTCCTCAGCCTTCAGTGTGTCCACATGCTTAATTTTTCCTGGTCATGAGACAAGAACCTGGATTTAGCTGAACTAAGGAGCAAAAAATCCTGCATTATTAGCATTTCTCCTTATAAGCAATACAATTCTTCTTTACTCTTCTTTTTTCAGCTCTCAGGAAGTTTTTCTGAAATTTCTAAACTACAGTTCTCTCTTGCTCAGGAAGCAAAACACTGTTTTATTTTCTTACAGCTCTGAGCCTTAATTCCCTCCATAGAAAGTGGTAGATGAAATCAATCATTCAGTCTGGGCATGGTGACTCATACCTGGCACTTTGGGAGGCCAAGCCAGGTAGAAATCACCTAAGGTCAGGAGTTTAAGACCAGTCTAGCCAACATGGCAAAAACCATCTCTATTAAAAATGAAAAAAAAATTAGCCAGGCGTGGGGCATGTGCCTGTTGTCCCAGCTACTTAGGAGGCAGAGGTTGCAGTGAATCAAGATTGCACCACTGCACTCCAACCTGGGTGACAGAGTGAGACTTCATATATAAAAAAAAGGAATCATTCAGAGTTATTTCAATGTAATAAAAATTGATGTGAAACACTTAACATACCCTTGGGCACATAAAACATTAAATAAATAAAAGGAATAAGTTAAAGGAAGCACTGTCTTAAGCTTAGATGCATTTTTAAGGTATCTCAATTCCCCCCCTCTTTTTGTTGACACAGTCTTACTCTTCTTTCCGACACTGGAGTGCAATGGCATGAACTTGGCTCACTGCAACTTCTGCCTCCTGGGTTCAAGCGATTCTTCTGCCTTGGCCTCCTTAACAGCTGACGTAACAGGTGCTCACCACCACACCCGACTAATTTTTGTATTTTTAGCAGGGACAAAGTTTCACCATATTGGCCAGGCTGGTGATGAACTCCTTACCTCAGGTGATCCGCTTGCCTCAGTCTCCCAAAATACTGGGATTACAGGTGGGAGCCACCCTGCCCAGCCAATTTGCCTTTTTACTGGTACAGAAAACTGTAAAGTTCGTTGCATCTTTCTGAGTAAAAACTTCAGGTTTTGTGTGTCTCAAATACGTTGCTATAATTGTTCTGTGTCATACAACAGTGACAAATTACCATTTCATAAGGCAACAATACAAAAAATATATATCTTATTTTGAAAAATAAAAGCCTATTATAGATATAAGAATGAAATCAAAATTTCCTTAGTTCTTACACTATTTCTATAAGGTGACATCATATTATTTATAGCTGAAGTTTTACTGACAATGTAAATTTTTTCTCAAACTTCTTCACTGTGTTCTTTGGAACAAAATTAATTTATCTCACATTTTCTGGCATTAGACAGGACTTACAATGCGGTAAAACCCAAACCTCATTTTTTGTTTTTTTCTGAGACAGGGTCAAATGGAGTGCATTGGGCCAATCATAGCTCACTACAGCCTCAATCTCATGAGCTCAAGCAATCCTTCACCTCAGTCTCCCAAGTATATGAGACCACAGGCTTGTGCCACCATGCCTTGCTATTTTTTTTTTAATTTTCTAACTCAGAGCTTTCAGTTCATTGAGAAATTTTTTTCAGTGTGTTTCCTGGTTAATGCATCCCCTTTCTTCTCTTGTTAGTAAAATCTTTTCAAATGTCTCCTAAAATTCGATGTTGTCCACACTATTAGACATTTCTGATAAATGGATGATATCCTCATCTACACACTTTCCTTTGATCACGACTTACAAGAAAATTTCTAAATTTAGGCATCAGAGTTTCTACTGCTGTCATGTAACAGCCTTAGAATTGCTTTTTGAAGACTGTGACCTTTAAATACAATGAGATCATTTATATGCATATCAATGAAGTCATTAATGATAAAATTTCAGTCAGACTTAACTGAATGACTATTCAAAAATTGAATTGTGTAGGTTCAAACACAGCAACGCATATCCATGCACACACACACACACACACACACACAAATGTTCAAAATTTTAAAAACTGCTTTTTCATTTTTTTTCTTCAAGGAGCACCCACAGACTATTTAGGGAGATAACAGAGAATTTTTAAAGAATACTGACTGAGGGAGCTGCTCAGATGTTCCTGCCAAATTGGCACAGATTCAAAGCACATTTCTATATGCCTTTCATTATTATTTCTAACCATCTGGATGCTTTGTTTATAAATCCCTGTTAATACTAAAGAAAAGACACTAGTAGTCATCCAAGCAGATTCAAAGTGAATGAAAAGAAATGTCATCACGCTATCATTAAATTCTTTTGGTAGTTTTCGGTTGTGGTTTTTCTCATATTCAGGAGCACCTATTCTGTAACTGTTCTAGGTGTTGAGGTAAAGATGATACTAGAACACGCAAATTTCTTTCCATGGGGGACCTTATCTTCTAATGAAGGGAATAAGAAAACAGCAACATTAATGTTCTCAATCTACAATGTCTAATTATATTAAGTGTTACAAAAAATAAAGAAGAGAAAGATTTCTGAGGGAATGTGCTTGCAGTTTCTTAAATCTAATGATCAAGAAATGAGAAGCTATTCCTTGAGTAAAGATTTAAAGGTGATGAGGGAGACAGCTTTGCACCTATTTGAAGAAAGCACATTTCAGGCAGAGAAGACAGCTAGCACAATGGCCTTGAGGTATAAGGATGTCCCTATTCTAGAGAAATTTACATTGGACCAATGAGAAGGAGCAGGAAACTAGAACAGGAATGAAGGACTAGAATGGCAGGAGACAAGGTCAAAGACTCAAGCTGTGGTGATGTGTGGACTAGGAAAGGCTGCACAGGGTATCAGATCATCAAAAGAGAGTTATGGCT
This sequence comes from Leontopithecus rosalia, assembly GCA_028533165.1. Classification (NCBI taxonomy): domain Eukaryota; kingdom Metazoa; phylum Chordata; class Mammalia; order Primates; family Cebidae; genus Leontopithecus; species Leontopithecus rosalia. The sequence continues at coordinate 78,511,139 of CM052658.1, forward strand.
TTAACATGAAGCGAGTTTTTAGTAGAAAATGCCATGATCTGACTCATATTTTAACAGAACTGTGTGACTATAAAAATACTTTTTGTATCAGACAAAAGATACCGTATGGTCAGTTTTAATGATTTTCTAACGAGCTTGTATTCAGCACTAATTAATAAATGACACCTAAAACACAAAAATGACACCTAAATCTACAACTATTCTAGATAAAGTAACTGTTTGAAACCACAAAGAAATTGCTTTATCTAATCAACAAATGTTGACTGACTACCTATATTTGTAAAATATTATGTGTCTCCTGGGCAAAGAATTCTGATGAAATTAGGTAGATAAAAATTTAAATTAAGCAGAATTGTTTGTTTGTTTGTTTGTTTTACAGTTTCCATTTCTATTCTGGATTCTACTTTATATGATTAACTACTTACATTAAATTAAAAAATTGATATCAAGGCCATTGAGCCAAAGCATATTTATTAAATATGCAACATGGCAATTTTTCTGAGATTTCAAAATATAATTTTTTATATTAAAATTCATTTAGAAAAATATATATTTTAAATATTGCATTTGCTTATCTTGCACTGCAATTGACTATTCATTACTTCAAATTTCAGAGAGTTCCTTGATAGTCCCCCAAAGCTGTCTTGTAAATACTTCCTTTGAAAAGAAAGAGTGCAAAGTGTGAAAACCTTGAATTTTAATTTTTAAACTAGTTTTGGCAAATGAAAAATATTTTACAACCTTAGAAGCACATACGCCATTAACTTTAGCTACCTAAGAATAGAATTTATGAAGACTTAGTAGAAAGACAATTAGAAATGCATTTTTTAGCAAAAAATAGCAAATGGCAAGAAAGAAAATGCTACTACATTCTAGTAATTACAAAATGCAAATCATGGATTGGAAAAATTTTAAGCAGAATATTTTACTATGATTTTTAATATGTAAAGGATCTATAGCTAACTGTTTTATACTTTAGCTAAAATCTATTTTAGTCTAATGTGACACTGTCTTGTCACAGCAGACAGTTTTCGGTGTTGTCACTAGGACAGGAGTGAGTGTTACTGAAACACACACGTAAATCCTCTATCATTATTTTCTCCTTGAAAAATAAAACCCAATAAAAATGTCTTGAACACCTTTGTATATATAATTTCAATTAATAAGACTAATTTTTAATTAGTCCTTACTTGTATGTTCACTTTTAAAGAAAATCTCCACAGGTGGGGTTTATAATGCACACATATGGGCAAGCAGATTCCATGCAAAACTTCTCTTTCCTGAAGGGCTATATGATCCAACAATACTTTGCATCACTAAGCATAAGACACCGTCTTTTACATTATAGGTCCTCATTATGTAACACCTTCCAAATGTTAGTATGTTTCAGGAACTGCACTAAGTATGTTACATGTATACTATCATTTAATCATCACAATACCTATAGACAAAGAAACTGAGGCTCAGAAAAATTCATTGAATTGCCCAACACCAAAAGCTTCTAATTGACACGGAAGACATACATATTTCTAACTTCAATGTGCATTATAAATTTATGGACAGATTTTGCAATATTAACACAAGGAATAAGGTAATTAGCCACTGGTTTATCAGTAATAGATGCATTTTTTTACTGGCATGTCAAATTGGTCTGCCATTTCAAAAAAAAGATATATATAAATAAGGTATAACAATTATAAGTAAAGGTATGATTATTCAGCTGCCCACTCTTGAAATCCCTGTGTTGACTGTAACTGTTTATGTACCCTTTGACATTCAAAACATAATCTATGACTTTTGGTTGTACATATGAAATGTGTTCAAATCTGCCCGCCCCCCATCTCCATTCTGATGCCCATTGTCATCTCATTGTTCTTACTTGATTGTACTTCTCCCATAACTCATCTGTAGTCTCCTCTTCTACCCAAGTCCATGGCCCACATTGCTACTGGATATATTTGTAAATTGGGAATTTAACTTTATTCACCTAAAAATATGGTATGTTTAACCTATAAAAATTAAAGTTCTTAGGCAGTCTAAGTCTTTTTACCAAAATGTCTAGATTTGTATTCCTTTAGCACCCTGCAGTGCTCTTTTGCTTGAAAAAGTTATTTCTATTTTTTTATTTTCAGACAGAGTCTCATTCTCTTGCCCGAGCTGGAGTGCAATGGTGTGATGTCAGCTCACTGCAACTTCCACCTCCAGGGTTCAAGTGATTCTCCTGCTTCAGCCTCCCAAGTATCTGGGATTATGGGCACCCACCACCACACCCAGATAATGTTTGTATTTTTAGTGGAGATGGTGTTTCACTGTGTTGGCCAGGCTGGTCTTAACTCCTAACCCTCAAGTGATCCACCTGACTTGGCATCACCAAGTGCTGGGATTACAGGTGTAATCACACTTGGCCAAAAAAGCTATTTCTAATGATGAAAAAGAAAAAGTACAAACAACAGATAAACCCTGAAAATAATATTTAGATGTGACAGAGTAATGTTGGTTTTAACTTATACTTGGAAATGTACAAAAAGATCACCAAAAACCCCAGCATTATTTTTTCATTAACCTAGTTTATAATTTTTATATCAATTGTTTAGCAAATGTTATTTTAAAAATTAAAGAACAAACATTCTACAATGTGGATTTAAAATACCACTTTTCAAAGTTGGCTTTCATTACTAAACTAATGAGAGTTAATTGTATATTTATTTCCCAAACATATTTATATTTGATTTCAAAACCTGTTTGTAAAGACAGCAGTTGATCACAACTGGTATAATTGTATTTTATAGTTGTAGGTAGATTTTATAAGAAGAGGAACATCACTGAAACTATATTGATAGTAATGGTGAAGAGAAGCAGAAATACTGGTTAACATGCTACTTCTGTTCCTTGCTAACTAACTGTCCTAGCACCACGCAGTTGCAGGAAGTGAGCAACACAAAAGACAGTATCTCTGCTACCAGGACAGCACTCAGGAGTGTGGCCAGGCTTGGAAGAAGAAGCAAATTACATGTCATGTCCCCTACTCCTACCACATGGTGGAAGGAAATTATTTTTGAATGTAAACGACATCAGAGTTATAGTTCCTCAATTTAAAATGAGAAAACGAGGTCCGGAGAAAATGAAGGAAACAGAATTTGTTGGTGGTATGTTTCCAACAGTCTCACTCTCATCTTTGACATGTGCTCTGGAACTTTTCTATGAAATTGCTTTGGTCACTAAAGTATGACCACAGTCACTGTCTCTAAACATTAATGGAACACCTGTTATGTGCAAGACACAGAACTAGTTATTGTACATATACCTTAGAATCTAACCCTTTTAACAGTCCAATAAAGCTGATACTCTTTTCATTTTATAGGTGAACAAACTGAAGATAGAAAACTTGTCCAAGGCCCATTAACATGAACTCAGTTCAGTCAGACTCCTCCGACCATATTTTCTCTCTTATACTTTACTTATGCTTTCCATCATGAAAGGGTTGAATTTGGTTCTAGAAGGATAATTATAGCTTACAGTAAAAAGGTTTTTATATCATTATTAATAATTATATCAGTGTCACTATCTTTGTTAAAGACATTTAAAATATTACTTTAGGCAGCAGCACTACAAAAGGTAGGTTTGGAATCCCCTGGTTCCTTATTAAGGGGTAAAAGCATACTGTCTGACAGTAAAGGGTATACACATTAAGGGAAACTACAATACAGAGAACCAAGTGCAAAAACAAAGCAAGCCCACGTGGAGCTATGTAAGCGTAACTCAGCCTCAGTCCAAGGAACATCTACTGACAAGAAACATATATGGAGAAAGTTCTACACTCAGAGAACGCTGATAAGACAAGAGCACACATAGAGCATTAACATGTGCAGGCTTTCCATTCCTTTTCCCCTTGACTACCCTCAGTTTTGTCAAGTCTTTCTATTCTGTAACTGCAATTGCTTGCCTGCTAAGCCATTGCACATGGAACAAAGACTGGGCAAGGAAAAGGAAGGACAAAACTCATTCTACTGACCCCTAAAGAAGCTAGAGGTTATTTTGACATGAGTTTCAGGGAGCCTCTAGTAAGGATGCAGATTGTGCAGAAGGGTGCATTTGTTGGGTGCTCAGTAAAAACCATTTAATAGCCAAGTCCTGAAAATGTAGACATTCTTGAAAATAATCATTTACTCCAAGGGATTGCCTCTTAAGTATCATAAAGCCCATGTCATCCATATTTGGGGAAACAATTTTCCAGAAAAGTCAGAGATGAAATCGGGAAAAGGCCATCCTTTGAAATGGAGGCTAGCCAAGGTTGCCAAAGTCAATGAGTTGCCATGTTAGCAGTGACTCATTATAGGAGATTGTAATATATAGGACCTGTATATTACAATCCACTGGTATCATTCTGATGTTATAATTGTAGTATGTGTGTTGGACATAAAATTACAGTGGCTGTTGTCATTAAAACTATCAAGCAACTTAAGAATAAGAAGCTAGTACATGTGTAAGACTGCTCAAAGGAGACGATTTTACAGTTTTAGACAACTCATGCATTTTAGTAAGTAATATTTCTGAAGTGGTGAAGGCTACTAATAAAGCTACTCTAGTGTGATTAAAAACATCCATTTAGAGCACCTGAAAATGTGTTGTAATTTTGTGCACCCAACTGAACTACTGATTTAAAACTTGGTTTACAAAACAGATTTTCAGGGGGAGAGGCTGAAGCAACAGATTGAATCATCTTCCCAGGAGGGCAAAATCAACAATTTTTTCATTATATTTTCCCCACAGTTTCCATCGCAGCACTGAGATAAAACAAAACAAAACAAAACAAAACACAAAAAGGCCATATCACTGCATTTTAAATGCAATTTTAAAATTTCCCCTGTAAATTAATAAATTAGGACTTTTACTAAATAAATTATAACAGCACAGCCTGGTGAAATTAGAAAAATAAATTCTAGAGTCTACAAAACTGAAGGCCACACTTGAGACCCTTTTTGTCTATTAAGGTACTAGCTCCTATTAAGGTACCAAATCCTTTGACTGATTAAAACGATTTAAAAATTTTGTTATATCCAACTCAATTATAACTTATGAGTATTACAGGCAATCTTGTTCACTATAGAAATCTTATTGGTACAGAAGTATAGTTCAGTGATATGGATGAGAAATTCATAAATCATATTAGAATAAAGAAAGAAAAGACAGACTTTAATAGAAAAGAAAATGTCTTACTTGGTTAAGAATGTCTTGTTTCTGTGCATGCAAGGAAAGAAAGAATACATGTGTTAATGTAAGATAATTTATACTCATTATCTAATATCTCTGATTATTTAGCTAAAAGTTCAAATTTACAGGTTGATTTTCAAACATACCCTAGATCCATAAATCTCAAAATGTGGTTTTGAAACAGTGGCAGCAACAGAAGCTGGGAAACTGACAGAAATGCAAATTCTTGAGCCCCACCCCAAAAACACTGAATCAAAAATTGCGGGGAGAAGGGGAGGCAGGCAGCAATCCATGTTTTAGTGTACCTACCCAGTTGATTCTGAGATACACTAATATTTGAGAATCAATGACTAGATCCATCTTTGTATATAATAAGCAAACTCTTCTGATATTAAATATAATGTAACACATATAGTATGATTAAAATCTTTTAGGGGATTAATAGAAATATAACCACGTATATAAAGGTATATTAGATTTTGAATATGTATCTCAAATTCCTAAGCTTTCCTTCTATTAGCATAACATACCTAGCGTCTCTCCATACTTTTAAAGATTAAAATATATTTATAAATACTTCTGCCACTTTCTTCCCATTTCCCAGTTGTAAAAGTTGAACAATTTGGAATTGAACTTGAAGTCCAAGACCAAAAGAAAATAAACGCATGAAATGCTAAACTGGCTCCTCCTTGTACTACCAAATTCTGCTGCTTTCAGAAGACTATTTATATAGCCTGACTATGTTCTACTGTGAATACTCTCTCACTGAGACTGGATCTCTGCTACAAACTAGCTGTAACAATATTCTTAACGTTATATTATTTACACAAGAGTAGGTGGAGCCTAATAAAACTCTCTTACCTTGTTAAGCATGGGTCATTATATGTATGTGTACTGGTAAGTGCCACACTCCTTACAAAAGCAATGTCTTCCCATATCTTCCCCTAACTTTTCTCTTTCTTATCTGAAAGGACATTCTTTTCCCCTATGATTTGGCCAATGAAGTGGAGAGCACAGAGCATTAGCCTTAATCTGGGATTCTAGTCAATTAGGTTTTCATTGTTGTTACTGTCATGAGCTAGCTGGTGAATCTTGGAAAAATCATTTCACTTTTCTTAAAATAGTTTATTTAACAACTTCGTAATTTTATTAGGTTGGGAATCTCAAGGCCTTTTAAAGGTTTTTATTCCTACCGAATCTTTAAGGCTATTGTTTATATTAATCTTATTCATTTCTTCAAGGAATAATTATCAAATGATCTTTAAAAGATATGTATGAAAAGTAAACAATTCATTCATACATTATACATAATATATTTTTCTCTATTAAAATAGACTTCAACAGGTCACATCTTTTTGGGTTAAATTTTGATCTACAGCACTTTAAAAATTCAGTAATTCAAGTGAGTTATAAACAGAATGGTACATCTACCATTTAAACAGCTTTACATTATAGAAGGATAAGCAATTTAACATATATTATCTTTGAAATTACATTTTATATATAAGCTATGTTCCTTTTAGAGAACAATGGAATAATTATTCATTTCAAATTCAGGCTGGATTACTCACTGGTCTAATTTTTCTTGTATAATTGAGCATCATTAACTTGTCATCAGTGCAAACAACTTTGGGGTCAAGTTGACCAGTCAATGGAGAGTGATAACTTCACATGCGAGTTGACATTAGCAATTCTGTCATATTGTAAAAGCAATATTTTATAAATTGAAAGATCATTTATTGAAGATAAACTTAAGGGCATAAAGAATTATTTCTCATCATTGAATATTCCCAATTAGTATTGATTGGCTTTTAGAAGATATATACTAGTTTTTTAAATGATTATATAAACCTTAAAATTTTCTTCTGAAGGAAAAATTTTATCAGAATTAATTAAGATCACAGAGTGATTTAGCTCTTAATTAAGAATTGTTCTTGGGTTATAATGAGATCTAATTTTTTGTTTTTCAACTGTTTATTATTTTAATGACACATTTCAACAATAGATCTGTACATTATGAAATGTATTACATTGTTGAAAAGGGTGATATGTGTGTCTAATAATGAATATAATAACTACCTTAATAGATGCAGCATATGGTGACTGGTAATTCTCATGAAATACATAACAGCAAGACTAAGTCTTGAGAGTCCTATAAATAAGAAATAATTGAAGGGAAAAGGCTGCTTTGCAAACAAAATCACTTAACTGAGTTTGTAGCCAGAAGCTATTATTAGGGAGAAAAAAGAGGTTTTATCTGTATATAGATTAGATAAGCATGTAAGTTTTTAGGCATTGCTGTGAATATAAATATTAATGACAATTTTTGTGTCATAGGAATTCAGTGTTATAATTCATCTTTACTTTTTCAACTCTTCTTTCTTAGACTTTGAGATTCTCAGTTCTATAGGTTCAGCTGCTAAATTTTTCTCCTCCTCTATGATATCTAGGAAAATAAAATATGAGGGAAGTATAGGTTAGACAGCTATTTTTTTCTAATAGAGAAAAATGGGAATGATTTTAAATAGTATTTATATTCTCCATCATTTATAGGCACCAAATATTAATTTTATTCTTTTAAGAGTAAGTTCTAGGCTAAAGAGTTTTAAAAGTTACAGTAATGTACCAGAATGTAGAGAGAATAAGAAAATATGACATGAAAAATAGCTAACTATGAGAAATACAGATAGAAAATTTCAAAACAATTTGAATATCTTGAGGGTTATGATAACTAAAATTAAGTTCTATAAATCCCTGGGAAGTACAATATTAAAAGATAGGTAAGAAGTGTGTTCTTGCAAACATACAGAAATGAAACAGTAACAAAAAACAGGTCACATTTTAGTAAGCAAACAAATCTGTCAAGTTAATACATCCAGACAAAAGGGTCTTTTGCAAAGAGACATTCGTTTTTCGCTCCAAAGCAATGTAAGTGGTGCCTGCTGAAGCTACAAATGAACTAACAGTAATAATGATCGAACATTTAAAGTGTAACATCTCTCAACTAATATTAAATAGAAGGTAATTTAACAAATAATTAGGAAGGAAAAGGCATTCATTCAAGCATGGTGTTCAAAAGAAATTGACAAGACATGCAAATTTTTAATAAGAAAATAATTTCAAGAAATCTTAAGCTTACTGGTAAAAGGTAAAATATAAGATTAAAAAATCCCTCCCTTTTTGTACAAGTTGGCTCCTTAAGGTGTCAAACCAGGTATAAGCAACACAAAATCCTTGTTTGGTCATGGAAATAATTTCCTGAAAGGAGTAACTCCCTACTCCTACACCAATATCCATTGATGGCTGAAATTTTGGGGTCATAGACTGAAAGCCAGGCATACCCTTTCTCTCTTCTGTCCAATACTATTTCCTGACTTCTAGGAAAAGAACTCAACACTATACTTAAATGATGCATATTCTTTCAAGCATACAATATAGAAGAGTTATCTGAATGAAAAATGTGGTACAACATTTAATGTATCTTCTAGAATAACACTGCATTATAAAATTCATTTTGTTTAGGTCATGGTATATGGTAAATGGTTTATGGTGAACATATAGATATATATACACACACATACACATACATATACATATATCTGTATCATACATATATAATGTATATGTGTACATATACATACACACACATACATTTTCCAAGATTTTTCATTAAGGAGTGCCCTTTTCTAAGCATATATATGAAACTGATATAAAGAAAAAGAAGTTTTACCCCTTCAGGATTATACTTTGCAAGCACACCATTACCATGGAATTCTTCAAGAACATCCTTTAATTTCTTTGTAGAATCTATAAAAAACAGAAAACACACAAATTGTTTATATGCACACACCGTGGTGTGTAGCCCAGTTCAGAAACAGAGGCCACTTAAAATGCAAATAAGCATCAGCAGAAACTAAATTTAAAAACCCATATAAAATGTCTCTTGCCATTTTTGAGAGGCTATTTAATTGGAAAAGAAATTACAAAGACACAAAAAGATCACTGCATTAAATATAATCAATACTGCTGGATAAGAAAAATAAAATCTGTAGCTAAGCGTCAATGGTGAATCCATTTAGAGGGAAGTTGTAGATTTTAGTATGTTGTAGATATTTTTTAATGAGAATTTTCTCTATATACATAACAAAACTAAATTAAAGCTTACTTTAGTAATTCAAGTCTTAGTAAGTAAGCTTTAATTTAGTTATGTTACATATTCTACCTTCTATATGCATTATAAATAACACTTCAGGTTTGTTATGTATAAATTAAAGCTCACTTTAATTCAATGAAGAAACAAAGCTTAGACATGTTACCAAAAGAATTATAAATTATTTTCTTCAAAAGTACTATTATTTTTAAACCTTTTATATTATTAGTTGGTAACAAAAATTTTAACTTAGTAAAATAATGTCATAAAATAATTATCAGTATTATTACAGTTAAAATACATTAAGATGACATATATTCACCAAGTCTACTAAAATAATGCTTATTATCCTTACTGAAATATAATTTTTGATTGAGAAATCTCAAAATTACAATGCATTTTAAAGTTAGAAGAAAATAATAGCTAACAAATATAGATAAATCATCTAAATATTTAATCCTTTGAATAATAAAAAAACATTGAAATTAAAATGTAGAAAATAAGCAGACTTTTCAGTTTTCTTTTATGGAACAGAGCATGGACAATTGTTTGCAACTATTTGGATATAATTCTTTTTGACTTTTCATAAGAGTCAGTTATATTTTGACTACCACAACATGTATCCCAGTTCCAGAAAACTAATTAACAAATGAACTTTTGAAACATCCTACTAGAAACTCTCATACATGCCCATTGAATATATCATACCTATAGTTTATGAATTGTACTTTCACTTGGAATGTACAATTTCCTTTCTTTATATTGTAATTTCGGTGGGTTTGTGTATGTACATGAAACAGTATTTTTTTTTTTAGATGGTGTTCTGCTCTTTTTGGCCAGGCTGGAGTGCAATGGCATGGTCTCAGCTCACTGAAACTTCTGCCTCCTGGGTTCAGTAGATTCTCCTCCCTCAGCCTCCCAAGCAGCAGGGATTACAGGCACCCACCATCATGAATGGCTAATTTTTATAATTTTAGTAGAGGCAGGGTTTCACCATGCTGGCCAGACTGGTTTTGGACTCCTCACCTCAGGTTATCTGGCTCCCTTGGCCTCCCAAAGCGCTGGGATTACAGGCATGAGCCACCACACCCAGCCTGTGACACACTATTTACAAGTAAGATAAAATTCATGCTACATAAAATAACTACATTATTTTCCAAGTGTACAATTCAGTAATAATTAGCATATTCATGACGTTATATAATTATTACCACTATTTAATTTCATAATACTTTCATCACCCTGAAAAGATACCTTTTACCCATTAAACAGTCACTCTGTATTTTCTCCCTTCTAACCTCTGGCTATCATTAATCTATTTTGTGCCTGAATATTTGCCTATTCTGGGCATTTCATGTAAATGGAATCATATAATAGGTTTCCTTTGAGTCTGGCTTCTTTCACTTAGCTTCGTGTTTTCAAGGTTCTTCCATGTTATAGCATGAATAAGTACTTCACTCCTTTTTATAGCAGAATAATATTCCATTGTAATGAATACACTACATTTTAAAAATCTATTTATCAGCTGATGTACATTCAGCATGTTTCCAGGTTTTGGCTGTTATGAATGCTGCTATGAACATTCAAGTATTTTTGTATAAACATATATTTTAATTCTCTTGACTATATGCCTGGGAATAAAATTGCCAGGTCATTCAGTAACTATATGTTTAATGTTTTGGGGACCTGCCAAATTGATTTTCACAGCAGCTGTACCATTTTACATAGCCATCAGTAAGGTAGAAGAGATTCAGTCTCTCCATATCCTTCCCAACACTAGTTATTTTCTCGCCATGTCTTCATTATAGCCATCCTAGTGGATGTGAAACAATTTGATTCATGTCTGATTAGTCATTTGCTAATGACCAACAATGTTGAGCATCTTTTGATATACATATTGGCCAACTTGTATATTCTTTGATGAAATGTTTATTCAAGTTCTTTGACCATTTTTTAACTGGACATTTTATCTTTTTGTTGTGGACATCCTCCGGGGTGTATATGCGTATGTGTGCACGTGCATTTGCTTGATGCCTACACAGCTTCCTCTGTATTTGTTTTTTCATATATAATTTGCTGGCATCTTCCATACTGTGATCAGAGTTGTTTTTTTTATGTCATATCCCTTGCTAGATTGAAGGTTGTTCTAGGGAAGAAAATGTGTGTTTTCATTTTTGCACACCTTTCAACTTTATCACAAAGCTGAAACAATAGAATTGCAATAAACATTAAGATTAAATTAATCAGAGCCATTCCTCAATGGCAACAAATTATAGTAATTGCTTCAAAATGAACTTTGTTTGAAACTTACAGGGCAGAGATCAAATTGTGTATTAAAAAGAGACATGAAGCTGATGATCCCTTATTCTCAAAACCTTCTTTGTGGATAATAAGGCACCATTCTAAGGTAGCAGAGCCGCTTTTACTTCTTTTTACTCATAATTGTAGGTGCAACGCATATACACATATATACAGATGCATATACATTCTGGAATATCATATCTCAATAGACTATGCATATTTCAACCATATCTTAGACTAATGATACAATTGTAGATGCAACCCATATACACACATACACAGAGATATGATACTATTGTAGATGCAATTGCATCATATCTCTGTGTATATGTGTATATCAGTGGTATCTACAATGCAACCATGCACAATACACAATGATACAATTGTATATGCAACCCATATACACACATAAACAGATGCATATACATTCTGGAATATTGTATCTCAATAGACTATGTATAATTCAACCATATCTTAGGCCAATGATACAATGGAAGGCAGAGAAAAACCGTTTTGGTTTCTTCCACATAGGCTTCTCACACAACTTTAGAGACACTGCCTAGACTGCTTTTTCATTTCAGGTTTCTATGAGAGTAAAAATCCAGTAATTATTGATAAATGACACAGAGAAAGGGAAAGCTCATGAAATTATTCCTATCATATTTTACTAGTTTACTGGTCATAGTTCATACTGAATATTCTTAGTAGGGAACTCATGAGCTAAATTAATAGCCAAAAACCCCTAGATATATGACTGCCCTTTCCATGAACTGGAGCTCAATAATGACTTGGTCTGAGACAATTTAAGGTACTCTGGTTGATATTCAGATGAATCACTATCAATTCAACTCACTGCCTCTCCAATTCTCAAATTTCAGTTCTAATATCTTAATATCTGAAACTATGGCCTGATCACCACTGCACAATCTAGTCTAAAAACTGCAGCATTATCCTGTTCTTATATTCCTGTCTCAATAACCTTTCTCGGGCCCAGTTTCTCTAAAGCTGAGGCCCTGACTTGACTGGTCAATCTTCTAAAGATTAGGATTTGCGTATGGAACACCAGAGAGTTCAGGATATCCATAACCTTTCAATAGCATTTTTTTCTTTTTTTTAAAAATTTATTTATATTTTAATTGCATTTTAGGTTTTGGGGTACCTGTACAGAACATGCAAGATAGTTGCATAGGTACACATGTGGCAGTGTGTTTTGCTGCCTTCTGCCCCTTCACCCAAATTTGGCATTTCTCCCCATGCCATCCCTCCCCTGCTGTCCCTCCCCTATTTCCCCCAATAGACCTCAGTGTGTGGTACTCCCTTCCCTGTGTCCATGTGTTCTCATTGTTCATCATCTGCCTATGAGTGAGTATATACGGTGTTTCCTTTTCTGTTCTTGTGTCAGTTTGCTGAGAATGATGTTCTCCAGATTCATCCATGTCCCTACAAAGGACACGAACTCATCATTTTTGATTGCTGCGTAATATTCCATGGTGTATATATGCCACATTTTCCCAGTCCAGTCTATCATCGATGGGCATTTGGATAAATAGCATTTTTTTTTTACATGCATTATCTACATGTCTTCTTGGGCACCCAAATTGCACTGGGCTTTGAAAATCCTACTATGTTTTACCTTCTTTCATGGGAGAGCACACATTTATCTTATTTGTAACTTAACGGCTTGTCCACATTTCTTCCTTTCACCTATCACCATAAGCACTCCTATATTTTTTTATCGTGCCAACTCTAAGTTACATTCTGCCCAAAACTACACTGGGGCAGTGGAAAGGGGGAAAGGATCTATAACTGGGCCTGACCTGCCTTCTAAGACAAAATAAACAGAGGAAGTTATACCTGGATGAACAGATAGTAAGACATGGCCTCAGTCATAATTCAGCTAATAATAGAGCTTCAAGAAAGAGCAGTGACAGATACTGGGCTGAGCAATGCTGAAAAATCCAGGCAAGCAGCCAGCCAGGCAGGCAGCTGTGAGCTGGGAGATCAGTTCAGTAAATACATGTCTGTAATGGGAGTAAGAACCAGGAAGATTAGCCAGTGAAGTGCTAGGCAGCCCAGTGCTGAGCAGCCAGGTTGAAAAGACCAGGTTCAGTTCTTGGGATAAGGGAGCTGCACAGACGCACAGTACAAAAGATTAAGTCCACTGGAAAGCAAAGGAAGGGTATGACTTGGGCAATTCTGAAACATCGGGCTAATTTCAGAGGTATCTGTACTTGGCTTGACCAGCAGGGCAGCATACTTGGAAAACAAGAGTCAATACAAATTACTACCCTTTGACTAACATACTCATTTTCCCAGCAAGTAATTTAATACTGTATCAATAACAACAGTGAGAAAATGGGCTGTCTTTTTCATCACTATCAGAATCACCTTAGAGCTGAAAATGGTACTGATCATGACAGTGGGGGGTGTTTTATTAAGCAAACATTCTTGTCATGAGCGAGGAAAGAACAAAGAAAATGTTTACCAGGAAATGAGTTGACTTTCTCCTATACTTTACCTTTCCATCACCTGCTGTGGCACTTCAGTAATTCCAGGGGTCCCCAAAAGTGCACACACCCTATCTTCTCATTTCAGCTGAGTCATGTAATAAACAATGCCAGGAAAGTTAAATGGGCTACATTTTGGGGATCAACATTAAATTTTTTTTCTTTTTTTTAATTGCATTTTAGGTTTTGGGGTACATGTGCAGAACATGCAAGATAGTTGCATAGGCACACACGTGGCAGTGTGTTTTGCTGCCTTCTGCCCCTTCTCCTACATTTGGCATTCTTCCCCAGGCTATCCCTCCCCCACATCCCCCCGGCTGTCCCTCCCCTATTCCCCCCAGTAGACCCCAGTGTGTAGTACTCCCTGTACGCCATGGAATATTAAGCAGCAATCAAAAATGATGAGTTCGTGTCCTTTGTAGGGACATGGATGAATCTGGAGAACATCATTCTCAGCAAACTGACACAAGAACAGAAAATGAAATACCGCATATTCTCGCTCATAGGTGGGTGATGAAAAATGAGAACACATTAAGTTTTTATTTACTTTTACAACATTCAGAGTTTTCATATGATTTCCAAGAAAAATTAAATCTCCTTTACTTCAGTCTGAAGTGAAAATAAATGACTAATTGCATTTGGTAATATTTAGAAAATAGCGAATGGATCCTGAAAAGTACTACATGAAAAATGAGACACGTTTAGTTCCTCTCACATCTCTTTAGGCATCTATTATATCCTGAGTGAGCTTCCTTTGTGATTTTCCTGTCTCTTTCCCTCTTTCTTCCAAAAAACTCCATACATACTTGTCAGATTAATCTCAAAGGCTCCACAAAGTAATGGACAGATTTAAAGCCAACTAGATTTAGATTTGAATCTTGGCTCCAGAATTCTTGGCTGAATGTCCCCAGATGTATTTTTAACCTCACTATGGTTCTGTTTTCTAATATTTAAAATTAGAACAGCCATAGGGATCTGGCAGTACTGTATCTAGCAAAGTGCCTGGTGCCCAATAAATCCTTGTTCCTTTGTTCCATCCTAAACGTGACTTTAAACAAATCATCACCGTTCAATAGTTTCCTGTTGTCTTCAGATTGAAACACAGACTCCTCCCCTTGGCACCACAGGTGTGTCAAAATAAGACCCAAACCTATCTTCCAATAGTTATTTTTGTATACCTACCATATTTACTATTCAATATCTAGTTATCCAATTCTGAAGCCATTCTATGACTTTAGAGCTCTTGCTGATTTGTGTGTGTGTGTGTGTGTGTGTTTGTGTGTGTGTGTGTGTGTGTGTCCAGGAATCCCTTCAATGTCAAGTGAAGATCAAACATAATGTATGGTATGCTTTATCTGTCACCTAATCCACAAAAATCTCTCAGGATCTCCTCAAACACAGTAGGTCATAACTCATCCTCCATGGGACACCCCATAATAACTCTCGAATCTCCATCTGATTTGTGCATTGAGCACCAGTAACACTATTCATTTTAGCTTAAATGCACAGAACATTTTAGAGTTTGCAAAGTGCTCTATTATCTCATTTAAAGCAATAACATTAACAAATATTCCCTCCACTTAATACATGAAGAAATCAAAGTTGAGAAAATCATTACCCACTTAGGATCACACAGCTAAAAGAGTTTGATGCAGTGATTCAAGCTATTGTATATGATCCAAACCCATTCTCATCAGTTTGGAAACTTGTATTTGGAAAAAGAACAAATACAAGTTTATAATTTGGCTTAGGAACCACGTTACCACACAGCTGAAATCACAGAACCAAAAGAGTGTACAGTCATGATTCAAACTCCTGCACAGTGAATATGCTTTAAAAGCCAAGGCTAATATTTTTGTCACCTAAATAGTAGTCATAGCTGCCATGAGAAGACTATCATATATTCTACTGTTAAAGTCAAGACTCAACTTATAAAATGCATTTGTCATTTTTATAAGTAATGTGTTTTTAGTGGACTGACTGTAGGTTCATTATCTGGTGTTTTGTTTACCAAAATAGATGCTGCCATGTTTCCCACTTTCAGTGAAGATATTGGCTTTCCAGGCAAAAATGATAGTTAATAGTCAGAGAGGCTCACTGGGACCATGGAAAAGTCATCTTTCATGTCTCTCAGTTCAGTGCTTTCAAAAGTTTCCTTTAAAATTTAAGCTTCCCCCATATCGCTTTTTCCTCTTATCACTAAAGATACTCATGGCCTAGAAGACCTTTCCTGTGCTCAGCAAAAGTATTTTTTCAGGAACTGCATTAACCCTATAGTAGAGAGGATTCTGCAATTCCACCTGTTTAAAGAGAAGACTGTTTAAAGAAGTGATAAATACTTTATCAATTATATTTAATTTTAAGTTAAATTCAAGTTATAATTAAAATATATAATTGTATAGTTAAATTGTATAACTGCTGTATAGACAACAGAGTAGCATTCAGTCCAATGTTACATTTCATAAAGTTTCCCTTAGCTATATAGTATTTAAAACAGTGAAATAGCACTTTATCTTCATCTAACCCAGTAATACTTAAACCTGCATCCATACGAGGATCATTCAGGGAGCTTTTAACATAACTGATGTCTGTGCTCAAAACACAGTGATACAGGTTTAATTGCTCTACATCTCCATGACTGGCTAGTCATGAGGACCTTTGAAAAAGCCTCTCAATTGAGTCTTATATGCCGCTGAGATGGAATTAATCACTGCTCTGATCCTTAAGTACATTCATAAAGAAAGTGAGAGTTAATCAACGATTTTTATCCTGCTAAATTTTCCTATGTATGAATATATATTTTGTCTGATTGCTATGCGGGGAACTTCTTGTAAGGAAAGACAAAAAAACCTCATGAGAACATTTTATTTAAAGATTTATTTACTCTCACCTCAGGTCACAATAATAAAAATACCAGCAGAGAGATCCAGAAAATAATATTGTCATTAAATGAAATTCCCCAGATGATATAAAAGAAGTTCAACTTATAACCGGCAGCAGAAAGGAAATACCTACAGGACTATAGAATAAGAGATTTAGAGAACTAGTCACTAAGAAACAGAAGTTTATATCTACTTGTCTGAAAATTTTAATAAAAGTACAAAGAGATTGAAAAAGAAATATGCAACAAATCTTAAAAATAATGAAAGACACATTGTAGCAGTTTATACGCTATTTGAAATCTATGCACCTGGAATTTTTTTTAATCCTAAAAAGTATATTCTAATGATACCAGTACACTCAGAAAAGCTGCACAGAAAAAAGCAAAACTTCTGTTCAGGTCTTTGCTCTGGGCTCACCACATGATTCTGGGCAAATCCTTTAAGTTGCTCTGAGTACAAGTCACTCTCTACATTTTCCTGCTAAGCTCTTGGGATCACTGTTAGCTTAAAAAGATAATCGGCATAGTATCTTTGAGCAAACTCTTATTCATACAGCAGTAGTATTTCTACTTAACAAGAACAAAAACGATTTAATTCCAAAATGACTACAGATTTGAGAATATGAAAAATATTCCCTTTCTCCATTTCATATTATCATTGTTAATCCTCTTAAATATCAGTTTTTATTAACTCTTTCTTGTATTTGCTAGTATTTTTTACTCCTTTATCTATCTACATTTAATGTTTTGATGTATGAATTTCATCCGATGCCTTGCACAAAATATTTGCCAAAGTGACTTTTTTTGAGACACGAATAACTGCTAATTTAGTCAGCAATCCTATCCAGACACTAGGAACCTATGAAATAATTTCCAACTTTATACATATTTATTTATTTTATTATACTTTAAGTTCTGGAATATATGTGCAGATCGTACAGGTGTGTTATGTAGCTATGTATGTGCCATGGTGGTAGTCTGCTGCATCCATTGCCCCATCATCTACATTAGGTATTTCTCCTAAAGCTATCCCTCCACAATGCCCCCATCCCCTGCTATTCTTCCTAGCCCCCTAGCCCCCAGGTCCCAGTGTGTGATGTTCCCCTCCCTGTGTCCTTGTGTTCTCATTGTTCAACACCCACTTATGAGTGAGAACACATGGTGTTTGGTTTTCTGTTCTTGTGTCAGGTTACTGAAAATGATGGTTCCCAGTTTCATCCAGTCCCTGTAAAGGACATGAACTCAACTTTTTTATGGTTGCATAGTGTTCCATGGTGTATATGTGCCATATTTTCTTTATCCAGTCTATTACTGATGGGCATTTGGGTTGTTTCTAAGTCTTTGCTTTTGTGAACAGTGCCACAATAAATATACATGTGCATGTGTCTTTATAAGAGAATAATTTATAATCTTTTGGACATATTTTATTTGTAGAAAATACATTAAGAAAAAGAGTATACTCACCTTTGAGACATTCCTCTATACTATAACTAAAAACTTCTATTGAAAATATAATTGATAATTAAGAAATATTATTAGGGACAGAATTGACTGGTGTGCACCATTAGTAGAATGGTAAATATTTAACAACTATTCAGTATGTGAAGTGGCTGACTGTAGTGTTTACCAATTGCTGTGTTGTAAATCTTTCCACCATGACAATTTCAAGCCTCCCACATGATATCATTAATGTGGAGTTGGGAAAGACTGCTAACATTCAACTCTGATAAGCAATAATTAATCAATCTATATGGGAGTTTTTGTATTTTAGAAAGAATAAATAGGTCTTTTAAGACAAATCTGGATATAAAGAACAGAAATAAAATCCTGCAGCTATGACTTAATCATTCTTTCAAATATTCTCAAGCCACATATTGAGAAAGTACTGTTCTAACTATTGGAATATATCATTGAACACAACAAGAAATATGCCTACTCCTGTGGTTCATTTTCTAATGCAAGAATGTAGAATACAAACATAATAAATAATGAAGACATTCTTACGTGAGTGCAGTATAGAGATGTAATGGCATGAAAGTGTTAGTGGTGGAGCAGGAAAGTTGAATTATTTTGAAAGGAGAATCAAAAGAATTTCCTGACTGATTGGATACAGGTTGTGAAAGTAATGTGTCAAGAGTCCCATAGTTGCATGTTTGAGCAATTGGAGAGACAAACTTCCCAAAAAGTAAAATGAGGGATACTGCAGATGAAGCATGTTTGGAGTGGGAGGTCCTAAATTATAGTGTGAGTCATTTTATATTTGACAAATCTATTAGATATCCAAGGCATAGTGATTAGAAAAGCAATTATTTATGTGTGGAATCCAGCAAAGAAGACTGGGCTGAAGAACTAAATTTGAGCGTCATTTCTATATAAATGATATTTAACTGGATGACATTACATGGAGAGTAACTGTATAGATAAGACAGCCCGGACTGAGTTTTGGAGCACTCTGAAGTTCAAATACCAGGAAAAGAGAAGCAATCTGCTAGGAACCTAAGAATGAATTACTAGTGAAATAGCAAGAATACCAGGAAAGTAATGTGTTCTAAAAGCAAAGTGTCATATAATATCAAGTTAAATGAGAAGCAGATTTAGCAGGATTTTTAAGTTTAGCAAGAAGGAAATCATTTATGTCCCTTTCAAGGAGTGTTTCAATTCAGTAGTTTGAAAAAAAACCAGAGTGAGTTTAAGAGAAGATATGATGAGAGGAATGGGAGGCAGCAAATACAGGCAACTCATTCAAAAACATTTGTTGCCATAGAAGGAAAAAAATGGGGCAGCAGCTAGACTGCGAGAAGTGAAGGCAAGATAATTTTTTTAAGAGAAGAGAAAATAACATAGCATGCTAATAGAAATTATCCAGTGGAGAGTACAAAACTGAAAATTAAAGAAAAAATTAAACCCACTAGATTATTGTCCTTTAGTGGGTAAAATAGAATGCAATCTTTTTCACAGCACAAAATCTGGCTTGGGATAGAGGCATGGACAATTCACCTAAGTAGGAAGGCAGATTAACAAGTGCTGTTTAATCCCCTTTCACAATTTGTGGTGGCATCATTGCTATTGGTAAGTGAATATAATAATAATATTTTCTTTGTCCTTAGGCTGGGATTAGTATCTGATGCATAGTATATATCCATTAGCAGTCAGCCCTTATAATCTGTGCCATCAGACTTAAGCTAAGCTCTGGGGATTTCATTTTTCTATACCCTTAATTTCAGATTATTCACACTTTTCTCAATTTTCTTTTACACGTTCACTAGATGTTTTTAACTTCCTCTCTTAAACCCACAACTTGACTACAATATAATATGTCTTCAAGTTATATTTAAAATAGAAATGGTATATTTTTTTGTGATGAAAAATTCACTTTTGTGAGCAATAGAATTAAATGCAGTCATTTTATGTGTTTAAATCAAAACGTTTAAAGAAATGCAAGTATGAGTTACATTTTTGAATGTGTACATTAAAAATATTTAAACCCACGCTAGTTCAGAAGATGACAATTTCATTTTATTTTATTTTTTAAGTTCTTATGTGGGTTGCAAAACACTTACTGTGAAACTAAACATTCTGGCAACAATTCCGTATTCTCTAGTCACAATGCTAATAATATCCTGTTTTAAGACAATACAAAATTACTAAAATCTCCAAT
Source organism: Leontopithecus rosalia (assembly GCA_028533165.1). NCBI lineage: Eukaryota > Metazoa > Chordata > Mammalia > Primates > Cebidae > Leontopithecus > Leontopithecus rosalia. The sequence continues at coordinate 78,531,847 of CM052658.1, forward strand.
TAGTTTCTGAATATAAAAAGATTCAGCTCTCTGTACACTTATCAACAGACACAGTATGAGGCAATATAGAGAAACCAAAGTCTATTTAACCTGTGAGCATAGACAGTTTAAGGAATATTATTTGTTCACATACGTATTTTAAAGAATATAAAACTAGAAAATATTGTCCCCGAATCCGACATTGAGACCAGAACTCAGGAAAGTCATATTTATCTCGTGGCTTTATGCATCAATGCATCTTTGTGGTATTTCAGGAGGTGTGAAGCTTTCACGTGAGAAGCAGGCTATAACTAACTGGACACATAATTAAAAGTAGTTAAAGGATTTGCTTCCAGATCTCGGCACTTAGAAGATCTATAGAATAGCCTTCTCACAGAGTAGACCTTCATTTTCTCTTTCTAATACTTCAAAGAAACAATACTTCAGCACTCTTCCAGCTACAGCATTCTCTGATTCTAGGACAATTAGTACCTCCAGATACTCGTACCTGCAGCCCCACACTTTCTAACCATTCCCTTCCTAGTATTCCTGTCTCTAATTTTCACTCCTCTAAATCCCTACCACACTTTTAAACAGCGAGTTTACATTGAGGAACTTGGCAATTTCTAAGCCCACCACCAGGTAAACTGAAAAATACAAAAAAGGAGAAAAAAAAATTCAGTTCAGAAAGAAGTCCATTTTCTGGCATGTTAAATTTCCCAATGATATCAGATTCTCTAGTGATAGTGGCACTGGTGTTATAGTTCAGGAATATCTTCAGAATTATAGTTATTACTCTAAAAACTAATTCTTTGATCAAGCTCTCTGAAAGTTTATATTGACTATATTAAGCTGTGAATGTTGCCTATAATGTGACGATCAATCTTTATATTTTTCAAAAATTTAGGGGAGGAGAACTGACTGGAGGCAAAACACTGCAGGTATGTATATTGTTTTCCAGTTCTAAAAAATCCCTGTGGAATAGTAACTAGAAGGGAAATCTATAATCTTGATTTGTACAAAATGGCACCTTTCACAATCTATGTTCTTACATTAGAATATTTGTTACAATAAACTTTGTCACAATTTGCTATCAAAGTTACAAAATAGCTGCCCAAATGCTAGCTAAATGTGTAGGGTATTTTAAGTGAGATGATTTATGATGTATCTTGGCTGTGTTTCAGACATTAACCTGGTAAAACCAAAGCTATTCCTATATTGTTTAAACATTTTTTAAAGGAAGGAAGGAAGAAAGGAAGGAAAGGAAGGAAGGAAGGAAGGAAGGAAGGAAGGGAGGGAGGGAGAAGAAAAGAAAGGAGGGAAGAAGAAAAGGAAGGAAGGAAGGAAATGATGATTTTGTAAAGAAGTTTAGTTGCAAACTCAGTATGAGATGGTTTTAGAATTTTATGGTCATTGCAACACTGCACAATCAGAACATCAAGGATGAACAGTTCCAATGAGTGAGGCTGCAGCAGTCTTCAAAGTGAATTGCAGAATTCCTTTGACCAATGTGCTTATATTACAAGAGAACATTCTCAGTCATGTTGATACTGAGATTATTTTTAACAAACACCATCTCACAAATTCATTTAGTAATGAAAAAAAAAATAACTGCCAAGAACATAAAGCATAAAATCTGCCGAAGGGAAACTAACACTATTTATTTGTTTCCTAGGGCTGCTATAAAAAGTTACCACAAACCTAGTGACTTAAAATTGCAGAAATTAACTTTTTCATAATTCTGGAGGCTGGAGGTCTGAAATCAACGTGTCTGCAGGTTGTTTTTTCTGAAGGTTTCATGAAGAATTTGTTCCATGCTGCTTCTCTAGTTTCTGGTGGCTGCTAAAAATCCCTGGCAACCTTTGGCTGGCAAACCCATCCTTCCAATCTCTGCCCTGTCTTCACATTATCTTCTCTTGTCTGTCTTTTATAAAAACACTGATCATTGGGCTTAGAGCCCATGAGAAATGTAGGACAATTGCATCTTGATATATTTAATTTGATTTCATTTACAAAGACTATTTTCCCAAATATAAAGTCACTTTACCAGTGTCAAGGGGTTAGGATTTGGACATATCCCTTTTAAAGGGGACACTAATTGAATTCAATAGGCAAAACTTTAAAGGTGATGTTCAACCAAACCTTCTCTGATGCACAGCCCTAAAATATCAGGGCCTAATGGAATTTTGTAAAACTGTTAATGTGGTATGTTCATTTAGGGCCTCTAAGAAGCACATGCAAGGAGCTGAAAGAAACGCCCGTGAAAGATAAAGAGGAGCAGGAGTAGGCAAGGAGCACCTTCAGACTGTGATGCTGGTCTAACAGCTGCAAGAGGGGACAAGAAGGACAAGGACTGAGTAGCAAGGCTTCAACTATGGCATAGCTCTGAGAATGTCTCCACCAGGCCAGTGAGGGGCTCTCCAGCAAACATCATGAGAATTCTGTTATAAAGAAATGTCCTGGATTTACCATCACAACTGCACTTGGTCACTGCCTAGGAGCAGTCCGGGGAGAGCAGGCCTCCACGTCAGTACTATAGCAAATCTAAAGTGTCATGCCTAAATGAATCGAGAGAGTCAAAGCTCATGAGCTAAGTTTTCTATAATAATTCACCAAAACTCCAAGAAAAGCTGAAGAAGAAAAATTTTGCAAACATAGTTCCTTTGATATCTCCAGGGAATTCTAGAACATTGCAGGACTTCCTTCTAGGATTGGTGATTATGAGATAATATCCAAGAGATCCTTATGTCTTCCAGCACTACCGTTATGATTACAGTCAAGAAGTATTGGCAACTGTGAACACATATTGTTGCAGACCAGGTCTCACTAACAGCTGAACAGACAGTTGTCCATTACAACTGTTTCAGCATTGACTGAGTTGTTAATTTAAATATTAAAAGCTGATAAAGCCAGTGCTCTTATACAAAGGGTGGAATGTAAGTAACCAAAGCCCACCTAGAGTTTTGCCGACGCCGTTCCTGGGCCATGAAGCATGAAAAGATAATGACAAAATTTTTAATAGGATTCATTTAGGATTAAACAAATTTTATTGGGGTATCTGAAGGAATTCCTCATACCTCCACCTCCACAAACAAGTTTTTTTTGGTTTGTTTTGAGGCAGCATTTCACTCTGTTGCACAGGCAGGAGTGCAGTGGCAGGATCTCAGCTCACTGCAAACTCCGCCTCCCAAGTTCAAGTGATTCGATTCTCTTGCCTCAGCCTCTCGAGTAGCAGTGATTATAGTCATATGCTACAATGCTCAGCTAATTTTCGTACTTTTAGTAGAGGCAGAGTTTCACCATGTTGGCCAGGATGGTCTCAATCTCTTGACCTCATGATCCGCCTGCCTCAGCCTCCAAAAGTGCTGAGATTACAGGCATAAGCCACTATGCCCGGCCCTAAACAAGTTTATTGGGGTCTAAATCAACTCCCCAAATCTCCATGATCTAGCATGAGCTAAATGAAGGTAATCATCCCTGACACCTGGACCCATCTGGATAAAGTAAATTTACTAAAGCTCCAGAGAAAGGTCTCAGGACTCAGACCTTAGTTATAGACTAGAAGTTAATCACTTATGTCTTTAGATGAATACAAACTTACATATAGACATATAGCTTAGAAGATATACCAGCTCTGGAAAACTCTAATTTTGAGTTGGTCCGGTGATATTTTCCGAGTATTTTTCTTGTCCCTGGTAGGAGAAATAAACTTTATTTTTCCCCAGTTCATCTGCATCCTGTTATTGGACAGCAAGAATAAGCAGCCTGACCCTCATTTTGTTCTGGAATAATATACCTTATGTTTGTGATGCAGTATCTGAATGGGGTGATTATGGAGATGACTTTGCTTTGATGAAGGATTAATTAAATGGTCCTGGTAGCAATGAGGACTAAGTTCTGATTTCTTGTCTTGCCCAAATTCTTTTATATGGGGCCTGGGGAGTCATGCCCTACAAACATAAATTCTCGTCAGATGGGTTTTATTTGACCCTGTATATCATGATTTACTTTCTAATCTGACTCTGGCATAACAAAAGAAAAAAATCAAACATATTTTCTCAAAAATATATTTCCTTGCCATACCTTGAAATTGCCCTGCCAAGTCTCTTGTGGGAAAAATCCACATTCTATAGAGAATCCCCTTCCTCCTGGGGAGTCATGCCCTACAAATCATAAATTCTCATCAGATGGGTTTTATTTAACCTGGTATATGTTGACTTACTTTCCAGTCTTATTCAGGCATAACAAAGAAAAAATCAAAATATAGTTTCCCCAAAATATATTTCCTTGCCACACCTTGAAATTGCCCTGCAAAGCCTCTTGTTGGAAAAATCTACTTTCTATAGAGAATCTCCTTCCCCCTTTGTTTTCCTTCCTTTATTTCCAGATCCAGGAGATAATGAACAAAGAGCCATCCACACCTCTAAGTCTGACAAGAAACAATTTATAACCTGCTCTCTCTCTGAAGTCTGCTGTCTAAGAGATTTCTGTGCACAATAAAACTTGATCTCTACCTGATTATTTATCTTAACCTGATTATTCCTTTCCATTGATCCAGGTCTTCAGATTAAGTCAATCAACTGTCAACCAGAAAGTGTTTAAATGTTCCTATTACCTGGAATTCCCTGCTTTGAGTTGTCCCACCTTTCTGTACCAAACCAATGTATTTCTTAAATGTATTTGATTGATGTATTGTGCCTCCCTAAAAATGGATAAAACCAGGCTGTACCCCAATGACCTGCAGCACATGTTCTCAGGACCTCCTGAGGGCTATGTCAAGGGCCATGGTACACATATTTGGCTCAGAATAAATCTCTTCAAACATTTTACAGAATTTGACTCTTTTTGTCAACAGCAAACAGGTTCTCAAATTGGTCAACTGGGCTACGAAATGAATCTCGTGCTTAACAATAAATAAAGTCTGAAAAAAGAAATGGTTCTAGAGTTTGTCACTAAACTTCCAAAATTTTTTCGAAAAGAACAACAGATAATGTGGTGTAGAGGCTTGCTTTACCACACTGGATAGTGAAAACGTTGAAGAATTTTTATGAAATACAATTACAGAAAAGAATTGCTAAACATAATTCTTGTGAATTAGAAGAAAGCACGCATAGTGCATGAAATCTTTAAAGTTTAGGTCATGTAGATAATGTGGTAACTGGATGTGACTATGACATGAATGTATCACCTGCTCTCCATACCACCTGTTACACTGACACCAGGAAAGTGAATAGAAGGAGACACAGAATGTGAATTTTAATCCTCCCATTGTTTTTGTCTTGGTATCAGTAGATAGTTGATAATGGACAGCCAACCATTTCCAGAGTAGAAAGAGCAAGAAGGAAACTGTCCATTGTTTCCTTGTATCTGGACATGGCCAGACCTCAAGCATTTATGTTCTTCCTTTCTCATCCCTCACCAGCTCCCTTCTGCTCATCCTTCCCCTTCAGCAAGCAGCAGCACTGACTACGTCTTCCAGCTCTGTCTTTTCACCACTGTATCTCAATTGGGATATCTTCAAGGCTTTAATTTTCAAAAGAAACAAAACATGCCTTGACTCCTTATGTTGTTTTGTTAAGAGTTAACAAAACTCTTAACAAAACTCTTCCTTGTGTCTTTAACATATTATTTATTCTTTAGGTTTCTGCTTAGAAGAAAAATGTAATTTGTATCTAATACTTTACAAGACATCATCATTGTACATTGCATGCATATGTACTAATAAGCACATAAAGTGCTAAATAATTAGGTGTTAAGTGATTAAATAATTGATGCTTTTGTGCTTTATATTATGCAAAAGTCTTTGTTGACTTTTATATACTTGTTTTAATACATATTATTACTTGGGAAAATTCAGTTGGGTGCTTTCATAGCTTGAGAATGCATTCTTATTTTCCCTGCTAAAAATAACGGTATACAGGCCTCTACAATTTAAAAAAAAAAAACAAGCAGGTCTTGAACTCTCGACCTCAGGTGATCCACCAGCCTTGGCCTCCCACAGTGCTGGGATTACAGGCGTGAGCCATTGTGTAAGGCAACATGGAGAAATCCCATCTCTACTAAAAAAAACACAAAATTAGCTTTGCATGGTGGTGCATACCTGTAATCCCAGCTACTCAGGAGGCTAAGTAAGGCAGGAGAATGGCCTGTACGTGGGAGGCAGAAGCTGCAGTGAGCCAAGATCATGCCATTGCACTTTTGCTCTTGGGCAACAAGAGCAGAGATTGGTCTCAAAAAAAAAAAAAATCAATGTTTCACATGTTTACATTAATCTATTAGATTCAGATAATGAAGGATATGCATTAAACTTATTATGTAGAACTAGAAGATATATAGTCAGCGAATTTAAATTAAATGAGGAATTACAGAGAAATTAATGAAGAGATGACAAGAGTGAGAAAAGCTAAAAATAGCACTGGAAGTTAACCAAGCAGATGGGACAGTCCAACTAAACCTGAACAGTGTAGTCCCCTATGTTAGCTGCTCTAAATAAGCCATTCTATCTTCATGTGTATAATAATATAATCAATAATGAGGGGCACAAAAACACATGATCAAAACCCTCTTCCTTAGAAAAAGTTCCAGAGGAGAGTGAGATGGCTTTTGCTGTAGGCAAAAGCTGAGATCACCAGAACATGTAAATGGGTCACAAATTAAAAAATATATATATATACTTGTCCTACATTTGTGGGAAATTCTTTTACATTGCAACGGGTCATACACTATGATAGAGGCATGTTAGTGCTAAATAGTTACATTTTCGTGAACCCACATTGCCTTTTTTTTGGAGTCTCTCTGCAAAGGGAAAAAAAAAACTCCTAGACAATCAGCTTTTGCAAATGGACTTAAATTACTAGAATTCATGACAGCCAGCTGCCTTGGGTTTTTGTCTGAGTGTTTGTTTTTGCCTTGACACTCCATTAGTTTTATTTATTCTCACTCCTTGTCTTGGGAGGAGTAGAAAGACAAGTTAAAAATCTGTCTGAATGACTGGGCAGAAAAGATTTCTAAACCATACAGAAATTTCATAGGCATTGTTGTTTCTGTAATAGGAAGAGCCTGAGAAAAGACTTGGAAAGTTATCTATTCCAAAGTTACAGTTGGTTTGGAGAAAAGCCATCTAAATAAAGAGTATTTCAAGAAATTACATAAACTTTGATTGTTACCTTGCAAGAGCTTTGACTACGGCACATTGTCCAAGCACATACAAAAATATAAAGAAGATTTTAACTTGATTGGATATTTGTTCCACTTGAAATGTGAAGTTACAGAAAAGCCAAAAAGAGATGCATGAAATGGAAAATGTCAACAATCTTAGGTCTCCTTTTATTCACATATAATTATCACTATTATTTTGCTATAGCATACTGATGATTTTACTTGAATGCTGATATAAATGACATTATCTAATTGATGACAAACCACTGATGCTTTGAAAATGTTATTTAAAACTTAATTAGATCATAATTGAATATCAATTATTCTTTTTTCAACCTTAGAACAGATATAGTCATGTGCAACAGTCTTCTCCCAATTATTAGATTTTCTCAGGAAATCCAGGTTAATAAGACAGATGGTGAACTAAGTAAAATTGGCAGCAAATTAATCTCAATTTGTGAGATTTTTAAAAAACAATTTGTTATTGTTTTAGAATCCTCCAGTTTCTTTCCTGCCTGTCTTTATCTTCTTTTGATCACAGATTTCTTTGCATGCCTTGTCTGTATTGTCCAGATTGACATCATATTAAGTGGCATGTGTTTCTTTGCTTTTAAGCTGGAAGTGGCTTTTATGTTTAAGAGCAAGATCATTGCATTTTTTATGACTGTATAATTAACAATGCCCATTTCATAAAACAGTGCTTAAATATTAAAATATATAATAATCCATGATTTCTCTACCTGGAAATGACTACCATTATAACTGTATTGATAGCCTTCTAAAATATTTTGTGTGCAAAAATACCTATTTAGAAAATTGGGATCCAAAATTACAAAAATTGAATTAGGGATTAAATGGCATTTTCAAGCTACTTTTTAATTTAATATATTTAAATTTCTTTTACTGTTAATACACATATACTTATACCATCAACAGTATTATTTGAATGATAGTTCCTTTATAGCTGTATCATAATTTCATTTACTTACTACCTTCTTATTTGAATCATTTCTATTACTGTTAAATTTTCCTTTATAGCTGTATCATAATTTCATTTACTTACTACGTTCTTATTTGAATCATTTCTATTACTGTTAAATTTTTATTAACTTTAAAAGTAAAATAAACATGATATACATACACTGATAGGATTTGGCTGTGTCCCCACACAAACCTCATCTTGAATTGTATTAGGTTGGTGCAAACGTAATTGCAGTTTGGCCATTATTTTCAATGGCCAAAACTGCAATTACGTTTGCACCAACCTAATAGTTCCCATAATCCCCACAAGTTGTGGGAGGGAACTAGTGGGAGATAACTGAATCATGGGAATAGTTACCTCCATGTGGTTTTCATCATAGTGAGTTCTCCTAAGACCTGGTGGTTTTATAAGAAGCTTCTCCCTCACTTCTCTCTGCACTTCTCCTTGCTGACACCATGTGAAGAAGGGTGTGTTTGATTCTTTTACTGCCAGGATTGTAAGTTTCCTGAGGCCTCCCCAGCCCTGCAAAATTTTAAGTCATTAAAACTCTTTCCTTTATAACTTGCCCAGAGTCAGGTATGTCTTTATCTGTAGCATGAGAAAAGACCAATACAGTTAATTAATTGGTACTGGGAGGAATGGAGTCCTGCTGTAAAGATCTCTGAAAATGTAGAACCAACTTTGGAACTGGGTAACAGGAAGAGGTTGGAAGAGTTTAGAGGGCTCAGAGAAGTCAGAAGAATGTGGGAAAATTTGGAATTTTCTAGAGACTTATTGAATGGCTTTGACCAAATTGCCAACAGTGTTATGCACAACGAAGTTCAAGCTGAGGTGGTCTCAGATGGAGATGAGGAACTGTTGGGAACTGGAGTAAAGATCACTCTTGCCATGCAAAGAGACTAGTGGCATTTTGCCCCTGCCCTAGAGATCTGTGGAACTCTGACCTTGAGAGAAATGATTTAGGGTATCTGCTAAAAGAAATTTCTTTTTTTTTTTTGAGACTGAGTTTCTCTCTTGTTACCCAGGCTGGAGTGCAACGGTGCGATCTCGGCTCACCGCAACCTCCGCCTCCTGGGTTCAGGCAATTCTCCTGCCTCAGCCTCCTGAGTAGCTGGGATTACAGGCATGTGCCACCATGCCCAGCTAACTTTTTTGTATTTTTAGTAGAGATGAGGTTTCACCATGTTGACCAGGATGGTTTCGATCTCTTGACCTCTTGATCCACCCACCTCGGCCTCCCAAAGTGCTGGGATTACAGGCTTGAGCCACCACACCTGGCCATGCTAAAAGAAATTTCTAAACAGCGAAGCATTCAAGAGGAAGCAGAGCATAAAAGTTTGAAAATATTGCAGCCTGACGATGCCATACAAAAGAAAAACCCATATTCTGACGCCAAATTCTAGCCAGCTGCAGGAATTTGCATAAATAACAAGGAGATAAATATTAATCACTAAGACCATGGGAAAAACGTCCCCAGGGCTTATAATAGACCTTCATGGCAGATGTGTCCATCACAGGCCCAGAGGCCTTGGAGGAAAAGATGGCTTCCAAGACTGGGCTCAGGGCCCACCTGCTGTGTGCACCCTAGGGACTTGGTGCCCTACATCCCAGCTCCTCCACTCATGGCTAAAATGGGCCAAGGTATGGCTCAGGCCTTGGCTTCAGAGGATGCAAGCCCCAAGCCTTGGCAGCCTCTATGTGGTGTTGGTCCTGTGGATACACAGAAGTCAAGAATTGAGGTTTGGAAACCTCTGCTGGGTTTCAGAGAATATATGGAAGTGCCTGGATGTCCAGGCAGAAGTCTGCTGCAGAGGCAAGGCCCGAACCTGGTAGGGCAGTGGAGAAGGGAAATATGGGATTGGAGTGCTCACACAGCACAGAGTTCCTACCAGAGCACAACCTAGTGGAGCTATGAGAAGAGGGTCACACCATCCTCCAGACTCCAGAATGGTAGATCCATCAATAGCCTGTATAACGTTCCTGGAAAAGTCACACACATTCAATGCCAGTTGTGAAATCATCCAGGATGGGGGCTGTATTGTGCAAGCCACAGGTCTGGAGATTTTCAAGGCTGTGTGTATTCTACCTCTTGCATCAGAACGGCCTGGATGTGAGACATGGAGTCAAAGGAGATCATTTTTGAATTTTGGGGTTTAATAAGCACCCTGTTGGACCACATACTTGCATGGGCCCTGTAGACCCTTTGTTTTGGCCAGTTTCTCCTATTTGGAAGAGGTGTATTTACCCAATGCCTGTACCCCCATTGTATCTAGGAAGTAACTCCCTTTTGATTTTACAGGCTTATAGGCAAAAGGGACTTGCCTTGTCTCAGATGAGACTTTGGACTTGCACTTTTGAGTTAATGTTGGAATAAGTTAAGACTTTAGGGGACTCTTGGGAAGGCATGGTTGTATTTTGAAATGTGAGGACATGAGCTTTGGAAGAGCCAAGAGCAGAATGATATGGTTTGGTTATGTCACCATCCAAATCTCATGTTGAATTGTAATTCCCATAATCACCACATGTTGTGGAATAGACCAGGTGGGAGGTAACTGAATCATGGCAGCAGTTACCTCTGTAATGTTCTCATAATTGTGAGTGAGTTCTCAAAAGATCTGATGGTTCTAAAAGGGACTTTTTTCCCTCTTCGCTCTGCACTTCTCCTTGCTGCCGCCATGTAAATGAGGACCTGTTTGCTTCTCCTTCTGCCATAATTGTAAGTTTCCTGAGGCCCACCTAGCCATGCTGAACTGTGCATCCATTAAACCTCTTTCCTTTATAATTACAGTCTCAGGTAAGTCTTCATTAGTAGTGTGAGAACAGACTAATACATAAACATTTAAATCATATTTTATCTGAACCTTACCATAAATTCTTAAAGGTAGTGTGAATGGGTCAAAGGGCTCACAGAATTTAAGGTGTTTTTTCTTTTTTAATATCCTGCTTAATTTGCACTTCAGCAAGTTTGAACTAATTTAATTTGTCATAGCAGTATATTAGAGGGAAATATTGGCTGTTGTGTATAGAATCTGGAAATAATTCTAATGTGAAGCAAATCTATTTAAATCTAGCTACAATAATCACAAGCTTAAGTAAAAATGTCACATTAATTCAGATTTCATATTGCTGTGAATTAAAGAGACATCAGTATTAGTAAATTTTCTGTTTTACTTGCATTGTAATAGTGTGACTAGTGAATACCATGTTCTTAAAGATAAAAGACTAAAAAAGAAAAATGCTTTGAAGCCAAAAGAGGACAGGATTCAGAGTTAGAAGACCTGTGCAAGTGGGGCAAATACATTCCTTGGACCTTATTGTTATTTTATCTGTAAATAAAGATGACAGACTGAGCTATCTCAAGGACTTTCCAGTTCTAAAACATTCCCTGTAATGCTATATTGAAGTCTCCATTAAGCTAATAATGACGATCTGTTTTCTTAATTTTTTGCATAGAACCTAGGGCATAAAGTACCTTGCATCAAATTGTCATTGTTATGAGCTACATGCACCACATTACAACCTATTTTTAAGTGAGCATGCTAGGCTGCTTATTAATCAGATTTCATTTCATAGGACTGTAAAAATAAAGTAAGAATTGATTTTCCAGTATTAATTACTCTGTAGCCTTTGGCAGATGGAATCATTCTTCCAGTTTCTTGATTTTTTTAAAAGGCAAAGATAAACTAGAAGGCAAAGAAAAACTAGTTAATTGAGCTCTCATGCAAAGTTTATTAATAGGAAAATATGCCTAAACTAAGAAAGGATTGGTTTTATGCAGCTAGAAGAGAGGGCTGAAGAGGGAGTTGACTTGTAACCTTGACTCTTATAGAAAACCAAGTATTTTAAATGTAATTATGAGTTCATTTTTGTGACTCTTAAGTATAATATGAATCACATAGTTTAAAGAAGAAAGTATTCTTTTTTATTTTTATTCCAATTGTTAAATTAATAAAAATAAATTATGGGCCAGGCATGGAGGCTCACACCTGTAATCCCAGCACTTTGGGAGGCCAAGGCAAGCAGAATACCTAAGGTCAGAAGTTCGAGACCAGACTGGCCAACATGGTGAAACCCCACTTCCATTAAAAATACAAAAATCAGCTGGGCATGGTGGTGCATGACTGTTGTCCAAGCTACTCGGGAGGCTGAGGCAAGAGAATTGCTTGAACACAGGAGGTGGAGGCTGCAGTGAGCCAAGATTGTGTCACTGCACTTCAGCCTGGGTGACAGAGTGAGACTTCATCTCAAAAATAAATAAATAAAATATGAAAGATATGTCATCTTTATTTAAGACAGAAAACTACTCTGTTTTAACATTATTCTATTTTTAATTGTAAAAGCAGGTGGAGGGGGTGGGGCTCACGCCTGTAATATCAGAACTTTGGGTGGCTGAAGCTGGTAAACTGCTTGAGTCCAGGAGTTCAAGATGAGCCTGGGAAACATGGGGAAACCTTGTCTCTACAAAAAAAGCACATAAATTAGCTGGGTCTGGTAGCACACACCTGTAATCCCAACTACTCTGGAGGTTGAGGCCGAGGATGGCTTGAGCCTAGGAGTTTGAGGCTGCAGTGAGCCAACACAGTGCCACTGTATTATAGTCTAGGCAACAGAAAAAAAATATATATATATATGTAATTATAATCATCATTTAAGATTCAGCTAATTTAAGCAAAATAATCAAAATATTCAAAAATAACAAAAGGTATAAAAAAGTAAAGGCTCCCACAAATTCCAGAATTGAATATTTTATCCATTTCTGTTCTGTATAGCCATTTGTTTCTTGTCACAATATCTATATATTTCCTGCTATAAAGGTGAGAAATATATATCCAACACATAGAGATTCAAAATTTTACTGGTTATGTTTCTAATTTTATTCTTCTTATTGGTACTTTAAACTGTAAATATTTTACTAAGAACTCTAGTTGTTATTTCTGCAACTCCAGAGTATCTATTGTCTGTTCTCTACTAAGTCGGCAAAAAATGGTTTGACATAGCTTTTTTTTCCTTTCACCACTCTTTTCCCACCTTTTCTTAAGTATACCTTTATTTTTACATTTGCATTCCTCCAGGGAGATTCCTCTTCTATATTTAATTTTGTTGCTGGGTGCATGGCCAGTTTAGATGTAGAAGTTGGGCGTGGAATATATGGAAGTGATCTGTGCTGATTCTAAGCTGGGACACTTAGTGATGTGCCTTCTGCATGCTTTCTCTGCCTGCTTTTGCCAGCTGGAAAATGAGTAGGACCTAGACCCAGCCGAAAGCACATGATGAAAGTAACATGAGTCTATAAATGACCCTGTGATGGAGAGCCACCCACAGATCTGGAACATTCTCCAGCTGACTCTTTTGTGCAGGAAGGATATAAATGTCTTTGTTCTTTAAATCTCGGAATTTTTGGTCTCTCTGCTTTAGCATCTTCGCCCACCCTAACAAACACATTTTTGTATTTTGCTTACTTTTTGATTCTACAATTTCAAAACCACTTAGCACCATTTACAACAATAGACATGGAATAGTATCATTTATTTCTTAACTAAATAGTGTGGCTGGCCCTGAGGGGAGCAGTTGTGATTCTAGGTTAATTCTGTGCCACTTGGAGACTGTTCCAAGCATCAGGTAGATTCCATTTTCTTATTCGTACATTCAATCAGTAGCTCAGCCCATGCTGTGTTTTAGTTTGCATCGCATTTTGAACATGATATTCTACAGATTTCTTTTTCAAAATGTCTATGTGTCTTTCTTTATTCTTGCTAAGGTGCTAACTATGTGAACACTCGACCTTCCATATTTCTCATATTATGCTTTATGTTCAAAATAGATCCAGGGTTTATAGTCAGATAATTAAGCTCTTACTCACCCATGTAAGTTGCATTATTTGACATTCTTTATGATAGCATCACCTCAGCATACACTCGCCCTTTTTATGATGCAGCTCTAACAATAATATGTTGAAATGCATTTCGCTTTCCAATGAGCTCTTTTCCTCATTATGTGTTTGTCCCAATTCAGCTCTGTCACTTTTTATTTTGATGTTTCTCTTTCTGGCTGCTCATTTTCTTCAAATATTTTGTGATTCTTGATTAAACATTTCAACTTGATGGCAATAAGAACCTATGGTTTATTTCTTTCACAATTTTGTAAGTCTGTTTAACCACAAAAGGCTGGTTCTATCAAAAGGTATGTTCCCCTTAAAAAGTGTGGTTGAGCAAGGGGCAGACTAGCTCATAGCCTTCGAAAATAACAAGGGTGAAGGGCAATATTCTGATATAAATTGCTTTTGTATATTTCACTCCTACATGCAATGTGCTTCATTCCACTTATCTTTCAATTCAGCATTCACCTTCTGGGTCCTCCATACGTACACTTTGATTTTCAATTATAAATTATTGTTGTTTACACCAGCTAAATGCAAATGCTTCACATCCAACTTCTCTGATTACACTGGAAGGCAGAGAACTGCTGCAACTCACCACCATTATCCCTACTGTGAACTATTCTGGTTGCCTCCCCACAGCTCTCCTCACCTGCTAACGTTCTGTCTAAAGTCAGTGGTTTCTATATTCACTTTTTCCAAATTACAATTTTTCCTCGGTTTTCTTTTCTTTGCTCTGGGCTGTCAATTTAATCACATTTATTTTGCAGTTGAAATAGAAATTTCTCAGAGACTTGTTTTTAATCAGGAAATTTGAGCTTGCCTGTCTTTATTTAAACAAAGTATTCCAAAGTATTCTACTTGAAAAGCATAGTAGTTATGTTTAAGCACCATTCTTATATGTAATATTTATATTATAACATATAACTCTGGGCTTATCCTCATTAATATAACCTCAGATAATCTTTATTAATATGCCCTAAGAGCATACATGTATCCAGGTTACATCCTTGCAATCCTTTTGAATAATGCAGTTTTTATATAAGGTCATAACCAGCTAAATCAGAAAATGGTGTTTTCTTTCCTCCCTGCCTCCTTCTTTTTCTTCTCTTCTTCCTTCTGAGAAGGCACAGAGTTTTATCATCTGTAATGCTTAGTGTTTAGCACAATACCTGGCCAAAAGTAGAAAGCGTTTTTTTAAAAACCATGATTGATGGAATTATTTCATTTTATTTCATTGAGACAGAATTTTGCTCTGTCACCCAGGCTGAAGTGCAGTGGTGAGATCTCGGTTCACTGCAACCTCTACCTCTCAGGCTTAAGCAATTCTCATATCTCACCCTCCCGAGTAGCTTGACTACAGGCCTGCACTACCAAACCCAGGAAATCTTTTGTATTTTTGTACAGAATGGGTTTTGCCATGTTGGCCAGGTTGGTCTTGAGCTCCTGGCCTCTAGGAATCAGCCCTCCTCAGCCTCTCAAAGTGCTGAGATTACAGGTATGAGCCACTTTGCCCATGACCTGAATTTATAAATGAATGAGTGAAGTAATGAATACTAAGATTACATGATACCTGACTTTATTACTGTTTTTCTTCAAAGCTGGAAAAAAACTTTCACTAATTGGGTATATCACATATGTGATAATTTTATTTTTTTCAAGAATATTTATTCAGTGTCTACGCTATCCTTTGCTCTAGGTAATGTGGAATAAAAGCATAAGAAACAAAAATATTTACTTTTTGGAAAAAAATTCATGGGGAGGGGATTGAAGGAATAGAAGACAAATATTACACCAATAATGATAAAATTGTAAGAGAGAGTTATACACGATGAAGGAAAGAGTGAGTGTACAGTGGAGAGTGAATTAAATAGGGGGAATTGGAGAATGTCGTTCTGAAGAAATGACAGTTCTGGAAAGATCTAAAGGAGAAATCCCCAGAGAAGGTGGGAAAGTCTATTCTAGGTTAGGGTAAAGGCAAACAGTAAGGAGGCTGGTGTTACTGTACCTCAATTTGCTCACAGAATATATGTTTTATTAAGAGAGATGGGGTCTGGTTCTGTGGCCCACCCTGGAATGCAGTGATGATCATAGCTCCTTTCAACCTCAAACTTCTGGGCTCAAGAAATCCTCTAGGCTCAGCCTCCCAAGTCAGTAAGATTACAGATGTGAGCCATCGTGTCCGGCTAAGCGAACATATTCTTTTATACTATTCTCTATAAGAGTTCATGAAATTTGCCTTTCTTTTTTAACTTTTCATTTGGCTATTATGTAAATCTTCTATAAGTTTTTTGAAGGCTTAGATCATTTCAATCCTTCCATCATCCCTGGTAAGTAAGAAACACATAGTAACAAGATTAAATATTACTTGAAATAATGGACAAAAGAGTTGATTGTCTACCTGACCAAATTAATTTTAGGCACATGTACATGAAATGGTTATTCAAAATATGGCTCATTCTTCTAGCAAAGAGAACACATTCAGCAATCATTTGAAAACTCAGATTCATTTGTCATACCACATAAATGAAAGAGGAAGAAATATGTACTCATGAATTACTGTTCACAAGATATTTCAAAGATTTTTGCAAGTTTTGAAACACTTGTAAGTATGAATGTGGAAGAAAGTTAATTTGCCTTCCCAGTGTAACTTGCCCTTACACCTGAATTTCTTCTCATTTATTGAAGGCATTTCATTCTGCTTTCACTGCCTGATTTTGCTGTGTGACATCAGGCAACTAATGGAGTGGTTATGTATGGTCATTTCTATCTGCAATAAAGTTTGCTAACTATAAAATTCCAGTGCAAGAATTATTATTGACATTGACAAGTGCAAATATTTTGGCCTTTCTTTTGTCATCATTAAATTTGGCAATTACCTTTCCCCACAGACTGTACATTTATAAGGAAAGGCAAAAAGTAAATACCAAGGTTGTTTAGTGCAATTTATTTTCATGTGAGAAAATAGGACTTGATAGATTTGATGATTTCCTGATGGCTTCCAAAGTAGGTAATGAAAGACATTGGGTATTCTTCATAGTAATTATTTTTATTATAAAATATTTCACATACATAGAAGAATAAGCATAAAAATGATCCATTGTTAAATTTTTCTGCTAAATACTTATAATCCATTTGAGGAAATATTCTTGTTTTCCTGGTTTAAAAAGAATTTTATAGCTTATATATTCAATATTGAATTTTGAATCATGAATATAATGTTGAGTTTATTGAATGCTTTTAATGTTTTTAACATGACTCTTTAAATGTAAGTTGTGGTTGTTGCATTTTAAGTGCTAAAACACCCTTGCATTCTTGAAGAAAATATAATTAGATTATGATATATGTTGCATTTTTGTTTCTATAATCTATTAACTTATCCTCTTCAGCTGAAGATCTTTTTTGTTATTTTACTTTACTGCCTTGTATATTCTATTCTCTAAGCTTTTCTTTGGTTATACTAAAGACAACAATATATATTCTTACATTATTAAGTCTATTTTAATCAAATCAGAGCCCTATAAAAACCTTTTGGACCATACTCACCTTCCTTCCAAATTATATGCTTTTTTTTTTTTTGGAGTCTCAGTCTGCAGCCCAAGCTCCCAAGCTGGAATGCAGTGGCAAGATCTCAGTTCAATGCAGCCTCTGCCTCCTGGGTTCAAAGAATTCTCCCACCTCAGCCTCCACAGTAGCTGGGTACAGGTGCACACCACCACGCCAAGCTAATTTTATACTTTTAGTAGAGACATGGTTTCATCATGTTGGTCAGGTTGGTCTCAAGCACCTCCTGGCCTTAAGCAATCCTCCCACTTCAGCCTCCCAAAGTGCTGAGATTATAGGTGTAAGGCACTGCGCCCAGTTTACATGTTATTTTGGATTAGGATTTTGGTTATCTAGTCTCAGACATTTTAAGAAATTATTACAATTACTTATGCTTAAGGTCTGTTTAATTTTGTTTGCCCCAAGGCAACCTGGCTTCACTGTTCTTTTACCTTCTGTGTCAACAGCTGTTTTTCTTTTGTTTAATTGTTTTTCGGCCTTTGGTAATTTTTACTTCTTGTGAGCCCAACAATATATTTCTACGTATGTTTGTTGCTGATATACTTTTCAATATGTCTAGTCTGCCACGCTACTGGTCTCTCATTCTTTTATGACAGCGCAGCTATTATAAACTAAGGTTGTGTATGTATCACACTAATATGCCCATTCTCTCTGTCAGCTGTGAGAAGGAGGTCACAACATGCCTTCTATGAAAAAAGGGCAAGAAAGGGTCAACTAAATAACATGAACGATTTTATCTATATTTTTCATTTTCCCTTGACATTTTCTACTTATTTTATCACATAACTTTCAAAGTCTCAGAAAAAAATATAAAGAAAAAAATAATGTTGTATAAAAATATGGTACTTTAAGGGTTTATAAATAACAAATTGGCATTTTAGAATCATTTTCAGGTATCTTATTACAAGTATTTTGTGAAAAGTATAGAAAATGGCAGGCAAACTCACGAGCTCATTGAAATAGTCTCAGTGTCATTATCTAATATTCTTGTCATTTGATTTATTTTGGCTCTTAATATCTATTAGGTCATAGAGTAGTTCATTAAAATCATATGGATACCTGCATGATATACATGTATATAATCATATACATACATGGCATAAACTTTATGTCACGATTAAATAAAATTAAATCCATTCACTGCTGTACTTTTGTCTGCAGAACTAAAAGAGACAGAGGTTTTCTTAGAACTAAATTAAAAATTCAAGGCCACCTGCATCAAAAACATGTGGGAGAAAGCATATAACTGGAATAGCGTGCCACAAAGAAATGTAAGCCTGCTCTGCCAAGCTGAAATTAGGAAATAGAAAATTAAATATTGAAACATAACCTTGAAATACACAGCCATTGTGCATTCAAAAGCCATAAGCGCTATTATTTCTGAAACACCATATTAAATTATTTATTTTACATTGCAAAAGTAGACTACATCAAATTTATTTGAATATTATTAGAAAGTACAATTTTTCAGATATGAAAAAGTTTTTCTTTTATTTTTTGCAAGAGCTGTAAGATCTATGGATAAAGAAAGTGATCTTTCAAGTTTTTATATCACAAGCTTAAAGAATTATTTACAAAATAGTTTTTGTATTCCTTGGCAAAAAATCCTTTTTGAAAATCAGCCATCTTTCCTCTTTTTGATCTTCATGACATTTATAAGCAATTGTACAGAGATTTCCTGTGTCACAAACTTCATAGGAATCAAAGATTAGAAAAATTTCCAGGAATGCACCCCCCACACAGCCTTACAATATTACATTCTAGTATATAGTGACTAGTTTCCTATGAACTTAGATATGTACAAATAACTAATTTCTAAATAACTCTAACTTCTTATAATTGATTAAATGTGAGCATGTTTGCGGGTGTGTTTATATTTTACCAATCAGGTTGTAATGTCTTTGGAGCATTTTTGCCATTCCTCCATATTTAAACTGAAAATACTTAAAGACCATGTCAATTACTTCCCAAAACAGACTAATCAACTTCCGTAAAATTGATGACAACTGCTCCCATCTGGAGTGGCTGCTGCAAAGGAGTGGGCTGCATCTGGGGAGGCACGGCCAGGACTGTGTGCTCCTTGGAGCTGGCGGAAGCCAGGAACAAGTGGAATACTCATGCCCCTAAGAGTTGAATATTTGAATATTATTAGAAATAATATTCTAATTATAGAAGAGCCCCACACTCACAGACACAGCTATGGCTGCCCAGCTACAGCTGCTGACCCAGACATCCCTATGCCCAGAAGTACCTGCTCCCACTACCTGGCTTATCCTAACTCCCAGTACCCACTCTGAATTTCAGAGCAAAGTTGTGGCCAAGTCTGTGTACTGTCACAACCTGACCGGGTGTGCATGCACTTGGGGTGGTGCTGACATGTTATCCCCCTGCCACCTCAGCCCTCTCTGGACTTTGGGTGCTGATGATCATGGGAGGGAGGCCAAGGGGCCACTGAGGGTGGCACAGCATAGGTCTACAGGTGCCTCTTTGCATGAACAGCTAAAAACCTGAGACTCAGCCAGATTTGGGCAGAGGATGGGGTGACCTGCCTGTGGAAAAGACCTACCCACTGTGGATCTCCTCTCCATTGAGAGCTTCAGAGACATCAGGACCACCTGACTGTGGAGAGGAGCTACCCACGGTGAGTCTCTTCTTAGCTGAGAGCTCAGCAGATGTCGGGATGACCTGAACAGGAGCTACACAGTTTGGGTGTCCTGAGAGCTGAACTATCACTCAATAAAGCACCTCTTTGCCTTAGTCACCCTCCAGTTGTCTGCATACTTCATTCTTCCTGGATGTGGAACAAGAACTCAGGACTAGGTGTATAGTGGGACTGAAAGAGGTCTAACACAAACGGGACTGAGACACATCTCCCTTGCCACATTGCACGTGACAATGAAGGAGAGAAGAGAGAAGGTGAGAAAAGCTGCAGCCCAGCTTTTCAGGAGGTCCAGACCTAGAAGCTCCCTGAGCTGGGGCTGTGACACCCTTTTTGAGGCTTTGTGGTTTCTGGCATTCCGTGTGCCACTGTGCTCCCTGGTGCCAGCAGTGGAAGCTGCTTGTGGTATGCCTGGTCCAGCTGCAGCCTCGCAGGAGTTGGTACCTTTGCGGGCACCTGGAGCTGCCTGCCCCACCACAGCCAGCATGGCCTAATGAGCCCAGCGGACCTGAGCAAAACTCAGGCGAGGGCATTACCATCCACAGAGCTTTCTGGCTAGCAAAGCAACACCTCCAGGATCCTGTGACAAAAATCCAGCTATTATCACTGTATTATGAAATTCAAAGTAATTCTATTTGGTACATTTAATAAAATATATGTAGATCTTTATCAGAAGTAGCATATTTTCAAAATTTACAAAATTTAAAATACCTAACATTCCACTTCAAAACAACTCTACTGGATTCAGAAAACCATTAACGATAACATCAACTTTTACAAAGATGTATTATACTTGTCGAGAAGGATTTACAGTAAAAATAACAATTGTTCTTTCTACACTGTGTATTGTAAAAGCAACACTATGTTTGGACAAAAGTATCTCAAGTTTTCATGTACATTTTGCACAGTCTACATAACAGCATAAAGGACAAGATAGTAGTTTAAATGAACAATGTTTATACCACTACCTGATGTGATGAAATGCCAGCCTTTGCAATGAGCACAGTATTGCTTACGTAATAACAATAGGACAAAATTTTATAGAGGAATATTGGGGAAGAAGACATACCATTTCAATGATTTATATATTAGCAATTTATGTCAAAATAAATTAGCATTTCACCAGCAATACAATTATTTAGAAATCAAGCTAAGTTCAGAGTTCTACTTCTACTTACTACGTAGGAACTTGCAAGAGAATGTCACTCCCATCAAACAAAATAAAAAGGCATTTAGTCTAAAACATTGTATATCTTTTATTTTAATCTCATAAGTAAGCTGAGACTTCAAGGCAATATGGTAAAATTAATTCCAGATAGTGACAAGATCTTTGAAGGACACATACATAGTTTCATCACTGACAGAGGCCAAGAAGAAAGAGTGATAAACATAGAGATGCATAAAAAGAAAATAACAGATATATTTTTTAAATTCTTAAAGGCAAAGTGTGGTCGGGGTGACAGTTTAGTCTGGAGAACCCAGATTCACCAGCTCTTCTCCACCCCCCTCTGCAGGTGCTGACAAGAAATAATGTGGGCAGGCAAGAGATTGAGAGTCGCCCTAGTGATTGATTTTTTTGCTGGAGATCAAATACAAATCCTGCAAAGATTCTTCACACAGAGCAAAAGCCGTCTGTTACTGGAGAAGGGACAGGAAAACCTCTCCTGTCTGCATCCTGCAATGAAACAAAGCAGTTTTCGGCTGCTGGGAAAGTGGATGAAACTCCCTCTCATCCAAGATCTACCACCGTAACATGTCAGCATTTGACTGCCTTTGAGGCTGAGGCGCATAAGGCCTGGCTAAGAATGAAGCTATGACAAGAGAGTGAAGACATGACCGGGGCCTTGAAGCATCGCGCTGAGTAACAAGCCACAGCAGGGTGGCTGTTGGGAAAGGGTCGCCTCTGGTATCTTTATCCCAGACAAAACCTTCTTGCTATTGGAGGATGGGCACAAACAGCTCTAAAGCCTGTGGCATTGCCCTGATACAAAACAGAGATCTGTTTGCATCTGGAGACTGAAAGAGCCCCATCCCTGAAGGTCAGGTGTACAGAATCTTTCTAAGTCTGAGGATGTGGCAGAAGATCTGAAAGCCTCCACCACCACAAACCCCACCAAAGCCTTGCATGTTAAGCCTGCCTTTTGTTTTCTGTGTTTTCATGCTTTGACATCTTGGGGTCTTGCTAATGCTGGGGAAAATGTTCCACTCAGGTTACCTAATTCCTAGGAACAGCAAAATAGTTGCCTGTGAGCATTCTTATCAAACACAAACCCATGAATCCAGAGTCTACACTCCAACACCTTTTTAAACTGGGCTTTCACACTCTCTGCCACTATCTACCTGCCATAATCACTTCAGGACCAGGTACCAGAAAAATAGAGGTAGCACATATCACTGGAAACCTGCAGACATTATTCAAACTAGCCCATCCCAACCCTGCTTAGCCTCTTACTTTCCCTGGAAACACAATCAAGTTTCATGCCCACCTTTCTCCCCACCCTCTCTCCTCCTGGTCTGCTCTGATGCTTCCCTGGGTACTGCCTGCCCTATGGCATAGTGGATCCCTTTCTCTTGGGATTTATGAGTACAATAAACTACCTTCCCAATGGCAGTCAGCTCCTAATCTGTTGGCCTTGGGATACCTAAATAATAAAACTTGTTTTTTAAAACACCCTATGCCCAGGAAAATACAATAGCAGTCTTCTCCCAAAAGGTGGGAGGCAGCACAGATAAAGTTCTCTCTGTGCCACAGGCGGTCTTGGTCTGCTGAAGGAGATCAGTGGAGCAGGAACACAGAAAATGCAGTACTCCAGATCTAACCTCAAGCACAAAAAGCTGCAACTTACTACTGGAGGGAATTTTAAAAATTAAATGTTGAAATTTGAGATAATTGCAAATTCACTTATAGACATAAGGCATAGAGATCTCATGTGTCCTTCCCTCATTTTCTGTAAATGTTAATAACTTGTGAAATCATAGTAAAATATTATAAGCAGAATATTGACATTGATATGGTCAATATACAGCTCTGCATCATCACCACAAGGGTCCTTCATGCTGCCCTTTAGGAGTCATACGCTATTCCCTCTGTCTCTCACTTCCTCCTCAGACCCTGGCAAACATACATCTGTTCTTCATTTCTACAATTGCATCATTTCAAAAATGCTACGTGCATTCGGGTGGTTGCATTTATCAATGATCCATCCATTTTTTATCATCAAATACTATTCTGTGGTATAGAGCATGCTACTATGTTCAAGAATTCACCAGTTGTAGAATATCTAAGTTGTTTTCAGTGTGGGGCTATTATAAATGAAGCTCTTTTAAAGATTTATTTATAGGCCTTTTAATCTTTTGATGAGACAGTCTCATCCTGTCTCATATAAAATGACACGATCTTAGCTCACTGAAGCCTCCATCTCCTGACTCAAGAGATCCTCCTGCCTCAGCCTCCCCTGTACCTGGGACATACAGATGCATGTTGCCGTATCTGGCTATTTTTAAAAATTTTTTGTAGAGATAGGGTCTCATACAGGCTTTTGTATGAACATATTTTCATTTCTCCCAGAGTGCATTTCCTGAGTCATATAGTAGGGCCATGTTTAGTTTGTAAAGAAATGGCCCAAATGTTTTCTAGATGGCTGGAAAACCATTTTGAATTCTCACCAGCAGAAGATGGCCAAAACACTGTCTACATCCTTTCCAGAAGTTGATGTTGTTACTACATTCTGTTTAGCTATTCTAACAGCTGAGTAATGATAACTCATTTTGCTTTCGATTTGCATTTGCCTAATGGGTAATGATGTTTAATTGCATTCTATGTGCTTATTTACCATCTGAATATTCTCTTTAAGAAAATATCTGTTCATGTCTTGCTCATTTTCTAATCAGATTTTTTATTTTGTTTTTTACTTCTGAATTTGTGAGTTCATTATATATTTTATATGCTAGTCCTGTGTTTCATATTTGTTTTGCAAATATTTTTTCCCGAGGTCTACCTTTTTCTTCATTTCTCTTAACAGATGCTATTGAGGACCACAAGTTTTTAATTTTTTTTCCTTTTATGGATTACACTTTTGGTATCAAGTCTAAGAAATCTTTACCTAACCCTAGTTCCCAAAGATTTTCTTTTCTGTTACATTTTTCATCTAAAAATTGTTCAGTTTTATGTTTTAAGTATAAGGTCACAGTCCATTTTGATTAATTTTTCTGAGGTGCACATTCAGACTCTTTATTTGTTGTTGTCTGGTTTATTTATTTAACAGAGGTCCAATTACTCACGCACATTTGTTTAAAAGGGTATCTTTCTAATATTGAACTCTTGTCCTTTTGTCAGAAATTAGTTGGGCATATTTTTGTGGGTTTATTTTAGGATTCTCTCTGTCATTGTTGATCTATGCTTTCATCCTGCAAATATCACAGGCTTGATGTAGCTTGTACATAGTAAGTTCTTAAAATTGGGTAGGCAAATTCCTCCCACTTTATTCTTATTTTTCTAAATCATTTTGGCCATTCTAGTTTCTTTGCCTTTTTTTAAATAAAAACTTCAAATAATCTTGTCTATAAATACAAAAAAAAAATGCTCGCATTTTGATTGCCATTAAAGTCTGTATATTATTTTAAGGAGAATTACTATCTTTTCTAAGTTTAGAATCACAAACATGAACTGTATATCTATCCATTTATTTAGATTTTATTAGATATCCTTTATTAGAATTTGTTATTTTTATTTTTTTTGTAAAGAAGGGGGTCTATGTTGCCAACACTGGTCATAAACTCCTGCGCTCAAGTGATCCTCCCACTTCTGCCTTGTTAAATGCTGAGATTAGAGGCATGAGTCACTGTGCCTGGCAGATTTTTTAGATTTTACCGTACAAGTCTTGTACATATTTTGTTAGGCTTACACATAAGTATTTTTCGAGAATTATAATTGATATTGTATTTTGAATTTCACTGTCCATATATAGAAATACAATTGACTCTGGGATTTTATCTTCTATCCTGCAAACTTTCTAAACTCAGTAATTCTAAAGAGATATTTTTTGAGACTCCTGGAGATTTTCAAAATAATCATGTCATCTGTAAACAGTGGTACTTTTATTTATTTCTGATATAAATGCTTTTTAATTTTATTTACTTCTCTTATGGCACTGGCTAGAAATTACAGCACTATGTTGACTTAAAAAGGGGAAAATGGGCCGGGCGCTGTGGCTCACGCCTGTAATCCCAGCACTTTGGGAGGCCGAGGCGGGTGAATCACGAGGTCAAGAGATCGAGACCATCCTGGTCAACATGGTGAAACCCCGTCTCTACCAAAAATACAAAAAATTAGCTGGGCATGGTGGCGTGTGCCTGTAATCCCAGCTACTCAGGAGGCTGAGGCAGGAGAATTGCCTGAACCCAGGAGGCAGAGGTTGCGGCGAGCCGAGATTGTGCCGTTGCACTCCAGCCTGGCTAATGAGCGAAACTCCATCTCAAAAAAAAAAAAATGGACATCTTTCTCTTGTTCCCAATCTTATGAGAAAAGCCTTCTTTTATCATTAAGTAGATGTTAGTTGTGGGTATTGTATAGTTGCTCGTTGTCAAGTTGAGGAAATACTCTTCTTTGTTTTGTTTCTTGTTATTTTACAAATGGATGTTGGATTTTGTCAGATACATTTGCTCTACTACTTAATATAATTATAAAATTTTGATTTTTATCCTGTTAATATGAAAGATCACATTGACTGATTTTTTAATATTGAACTAACCTCCCATATCCCTGCACTTACCCATAATTGGACATGACATATCATTATTTTATGTATTGCTGAACTCTGTATTAGGCATTTTGTTTGGAATTTTTGCACTGTATCCATGAGGGATGTTGGTCTGTAGTTTTCTACATTTTTACTCTGGTTCTGGTATCAGGGTAATACTTTAGAAGATGAATTGCTAATTATTCCCCTCCCTTCTATTTATTGGTAGAAACTGTGTAAAACTGATATTAATTGTTCTTTAAATTTCTGATAAAATTCCTCAGTGAAACTATCTGTGCCCAGAGATTTCTTTTTTATAAGATATTAAACTATTAATTTGCTTAATTGTTGTAGGACTATTCAAATTCTCAGTGTCATACTGGGTTAGTCATGGTGGTATTTTTTATTTTCAAGAATTGGTATATTTTATATGTCATCAAATTTCTGTGTATTGTTTATAATATTCCCTTATCCTCTTTTTGTGTAAACAATCTGTAGTGATATACCGTGCTTCATCCTTGGTATAATTCCTGCTTCTCTCTTTTTACTTTGTCACTCTTCCCAGAGGTTTGTGAATTTTATTGATGTATTCAAAGAATCGTCTTTTTTAAAAATTTAATTTCCCTAATGCCCTTCTGTTTTTAATTTCGTGGATTTCTGTTCTTACCTTTACTGTTTCATCCCTACTCCTTGCTTTTAGATTATTTAGCTCTTGTTTTTCTAGGTTCTTGCAATGAGAGCTTACAGTACAGATTTAGAATTTTCTTTTTTTAAAACATATATATTTAGCGCTATAAATATCCCCCTCAATACTTCATTACCTTTCTTCCACAAATATTGATATATTTGCATTTTAATTCAGTTCAATATGTGTCATTTCACTTGAGAGTTCCTCTTTGACTAGCTGTGTATTTAGAAGTGTTTGCTTAGTTTTCAATCTTTTTAAGATTTCTTATTATATTGCTGTTAATGATTTCCAGTTTGATTTCATTGTTGTTAGGAAAACACAATGTTTATTTCAATTCTTTTGTTAAGGTTTGTTTTGTGGCCCAGGATATGACTATTGATATGATCTAGGGCCACTTGAAACAAATGTGTATTCTTCTATCATCTCATGGACAATTCAATAAATAGAGTTTGCATCCTTGTTTCTTTGTTATATAATTGTTCTATCAACTGTTGAGGACGGAGTATTGAATTCTTCAACTGCAATAGCAGGTGTGTGTTTGGAATTTCAGTTCTTTCAGTTTTTCCTTTACATTTTAAAAATGATTTTTAAATTCACAGATAAAATTTTATGTATTTGCCATGTACAATGAGTTTTGAAGTACATATACATTGTGGAATGACTAAGTCTAGCTAATCAACATATGCATTACCTCATATAATTACCACTTCTGTGGTGAGAACACTTTACATTCACGTTCTTTGCATTTCTCAAGAGTAAACATATATTCTTAACTATACTCACCATGTTGTATTAAAGACTTCTTGAATTTACTGGTCCTATATAACTGAAATTCTGTATCATTTGACAAATATCTCTACAACCCCCGACTCCAACCACCCAATCCCTGGTAACCACCATTCTACTCTCTACTTCTATGACATTCATGATTTTAGAGTCTACATATGAGTCAGATCATGTGGTACTTGATTATCTGTGCTTGGCTTATATCACTTAACATAACGTCCTCCAGGTTTATCCATGTTGTTGCAAATGACAAAATTTCCTTCTTTTAATGGCTGAATCCCATTCTGTATATATATGATATATATTTTTGACATTTCCTTTGTTGGACACTTAAGTTGATTACAAATCTTGGTTATTGTGAATAAAGCTCATATGAACATGAAAATACAAATAGCTTTTAGACATGTTGATTTCATTTTCTTTATATATATACCTAATAGTGTTTTTGCTGGAGCATATGCTAATTTTTAATTTTTTGAAAAACCTCCATAGAGTTTTATGTAATGGCTGCTCTATTATAATTTATATCCCCAACAACAGTTTACAAATATTCCCTTATTAACCCCTTATTGGAGGGGTTATTAATACAGATATTAACCCCTTATTGGAGGCACAGTTGATAAATATTTTCTCCCATTCTACAGACTGTCTCTTTATGTTGTTGATGGCTATCTTCACTGGGGAGAGTCCTTTTAGTTTCATGTAATCCCCTTTGCCTATTCTTGCTTTTGTTGCTTGTACTTTCAGGGTCATATCTGTAAACTCATTGCCTAGATTAATGTCATGGAGCTTTTCCCCTAAGTTTTCCTATAATAGTTTTACAGTTTTAAGTCTTACATTTAAGTCTTTAATCCACTTTGAATGAACTTTTGTATGTCGTGTGAGAAAAATATCTAATTTCATTCTTTTGCAAACAGATAAAATTGACTTTTGTATGTGATGTGAAAAAAATACCTAATTTCATTCTTTTGCAAATGGCTATCTAATTTTCTCAGCACCATGTATCGAAAAGACTCATTTTCTTATTGTGTATTCTTGTGCTTTTATCAAAAATCAGTTGGCTGCAAATGTGTGGATTTAGTTCTTGGTTCTCTATTCTGTTCTATACCTTCTCTTATATCTCTTTACCATCCCTCATTAATAATTGCTTTAAATATTTACTCTGCATATCTTTATGTACTTGCCAAGGGAAATGAAAATGTTTATAGATACAAAGACTTGTACTTAAATGTTCAAAGCAGCATTATTCATAATTGTAGGAAAGGAAACAGAAGCAGTAAGGCTAGAATTGAACAGGCTGATCTGTAAGTCTTCTATTTATCATTCACTTATAATCTTTATACTAGTATGCTATTCTATGCTGTATATGGTTTATAAAACTTCACACCTGAAGTAGAGTGGGTGCACCATGTAAGTCAACAAATCCAACCATGTCTTTTAAGATGGCTTTTACAGGGAAGGCTACAGGAGCAATGGGGTGAGACATTAACACTGACAGGCCTACGGAGGCACAAACCAGTCCTTGAAGACAAGTAAGAAAAACACAATAAAGGTAGAATAATCAGTTTATTTTGCTGATATGTATGCATCTAGTTTAAATAAATTTAAAAACAAATCTGTTTGGCACATCTTAGAAATTAGGTATTTAATCTACTTTTATGAATAGTTCACAGAGGTTATTTTCAGCTTTATATAAAGCATCTAATACAATCTATTGGAAATTAAATATGAGGACATCATTCTTCTTATTGGCTATTCTTTTGCCAAATGTTTCAAAGTGATCCCTTTTTGTGGCAAAAAAAAAAGACAGTAATATGGAACAGAGATCAAAGGGCATCTAACCAGGTGGAATTATCTAAAGAATATTCTGACAAAGTTTTCAGTAGTGTGTTCCTTAAAATAGTCAGGGAGGTGGGCGGGGTTATTATTACACTTCTAGAAATAGATTTGCTTACAAAAGTCAGGGAGCCTTGACAGAATTCTGATTGATAGTTTTACAGCCACTTACCTTGTTTCAGACCTATCATTTGTTTTGCCTTCCCAGAACAAAATGTTCTAACCATCACCAAATATAAGAATGAGGAAGCCCTGATGTTTATTCATGCCACCCTAATCCCCAAATCCAATTAGCATTCAGCCTGGCCTGATAGGTACCCTTCTAATGCTTTTTCAGCTATGTGCAGTTCTGGAGCTCTGATTAAAAACAGTGGGTGGCCTTGATCACTTACGATGCCTCTTATAAAATCACTGGGAGCCTAGCAGAGAATAAGACCTAACAGAAGGACAGAGACTATGTAATAGATGAAAAGGAGACCACATTGATATATTCCAAGAAAGACATTTTTGCCTTAAAGAAATCATTGATAAAATTACACAAGAGGGAAAATCATATAATAGTCATATTATTAAAATAACAAATTAAAAAACATGATCTAGAAAGAAAAAACATAATTATGTACCTACTATATATCACATACTGTTTAGAATTATATTAATCATCTTGTTCATCCTCACAATGATCCTCTAAGTTACGTGTTGTTTTCCCCATTTCATAGAGGAGATAAATGAAAAATCGAAGAGGCTAAACAACTTATCTATGTTTGTGGATCTGGTAAGAAGCAGAGAAGACTTTAAATATAGGTTTCTTTAACACCCAGGTGTGATAAAGACCAAGGTGTGGTTAAGATAGTTATGGTTGGTATTCCATATCTACTTTATGTATTTCTATCTTTTAATTTATCAGTTAAATTCTTTGCTTCTCAATCATTTTATCTTATTTCAGTAACCCTGATGCATCTTTGAGATATCTATTTTAAATTACTTTATAATGAACAATGAATTCATTTAATGTGAATTTATTTGATCTTCTAAGATACATGTCATTTTCTCAATTTTACAAAGAGGACAGCCTCTTTCATTTTTATTTACCTCCTGTGTAAAATTAATTTGATAACTGTCATAAGTCAAAGAAGGATACTGTCCAATTAACAAAACAAATATATATAGCTTTGTGGATACTCAACAAAGGTTTGTAAGACAGAAAATTCCATTAAGTAATAATGAATACAATGTAGCCATAAAGAAAATATGAGAATGGATTTTGTAGACTGCTATAAGAATAGTTCCAGGATTTAAGTAAAAAAGCAAAGTGAGAGAGAATATCTACCTTATAAAAGTTGTCTTTAAAAAGGGGAAAATATAATAATATATTTTAGACTTTGTTTATATTATCAGGACAAAATATTGGAATGATAAATAAGAAACTAAGAAAAAAAGTTACCAACAGAGAACCAGAGGTGAGGAAAGGGATGAATGGGGAAACCCCCTTGTTGCTATGGCAATGAGACTTGCCATAGCTAATTTCTTGTTTCACTCAAATGAATGGTTAGGAGCCATAGTTGAGATCTCAGTTGGAACCAGATGGAACACTAGATCAAACAACTCTGAGTTTAAAATCTACCTCTAGTGTTTTCTAGCTACATAACATCTACAAGTTACTCAGCATCTCTGTGAGCTTCAACTGTACTATTTGCAGTAATTATGCCATTGAATTCAAAAGGATGTAATGAAAGTCAAATAAAACAATGAATTAAGGTATTTGATATATATTAAGTACTTGATTGGAGTTTTAAAATATCAATTATTATCACCATCACTCTTATCCTTTGTTCCTAAATTCAGGTAATAGAAGTAGAAAATAAAGTAGAAAGGAAATAGATGATATCTCTCGGAAGCCACTCAGGGAAGGCCTGGGACTAGAAAAGTCTCAACTCAAGTGGGTAGACAGTGATAGGAAGAACTAAGAAAAGGTAGTCTTCTGTTTTGGGCAAAATGAATCTTTTTTTTCTAATCATTGTGTAAATGACAACCCTGGTTCCCTGAAATATCTTCATACCTACAGTAAAAATAGGCTGGCAGAGAGTCAAGTGAAAACATGCACACTAAACCAAACAAGAGATACCTGCTGAGCAAAGTTTGAAATTTACTTTGCAAATGTAAGTTAAACTATGTTTTGCTTGTTTTATGTAGTTACACTTCATCTTTTTGTATAATCTTTTAGGAGAAGACACCATATCTACAGTATGATTATTATCTCCTGACATTTTGTTCTATTCAAATACTTCCATTTCAATCCACTTGGAGAATGTATCTCGTGATACTAGTCCCATTAAAAAAAACTCTAAAGGAAATTCTACTTCAAGTTTTTTGAATTCATCAATTAGTAAACATAAATTAAATCTATAAAGAAAAATGCTCTTTTGACATAAGGACTAATATGTGAATTAAATAGAGAAGAAAAACACCAGTATATGCAAATATACACAGATATAAAAGGTCACATGAGGCACGATCACCAAATGAGATGTTTGCAAAAAGACTGCCCGTGCCAAACATATGTGTATGTAATGCACATTTTAGAGAAAAAAGAGTAAAAACAGAAGCCACAGACTTACTAGAATGCCTAAAGGGTTTAATAGCTATTCAACATAAATATTACAATGATACTTAAGAAAAATACTGACATTTTTCACACAGAAGTATATTAGAAATATATTCTATAAGATAGAAATGTCATATAAAATTATTTAAATTCAAAAAAGACAAGTGCTGAATTGCTCCCCCAATCCTGCCTGATTGGAACATGCATTCCTACCACTGCTACCCCAATCAAACATTCCTGCCTTTTCCCCTACATATCTCAGCTACAGCAATCAAATACCATATTGCTCCTATTTCCTGAAAGCATTGAAGATGCTTTGCCTTCTGCCTGCTTTGCATTCTATGCCTAGGTTCCTGAGCCTCAGGATCTTCAGCTGCTAGAAATCTGAGATGACTACATACTTTTTAAAGTATCACTTAAATATTTTCTGTAATTAATACTTAACAGTTTTAATGATGATAATTAATACTGCTTGACAGGAGGAGAAGGAAGTACATACATCTCTGTTTTTATGAAGAGAATATGTATAAGCTGACAAAAATTATGACTTAACTCTGAGAAATTATCCATTTCATCTATGATGGTTAGTTTTGTATGTCAACTTGACTGGCCATGGGATACCCAGATCAAGAATTATTTCTGGGTGTCTCTCTGGAGGAGTTTTGGTATGAGATCAGCATCTAAATCTGTGGACTCGATAAAGCAGATTGTCCTCCCCACTGTGAATGAGCATTACCCAAAACACTGAGGGTCTGAGTAAGACAGAAGTTTCGGGAAGAGAGAACTTGCTTCTTCATGTTTCCTGCCTGCCTAACTGAAATACATTCTTACCATTCTACCTCAAGATTAGATAAACTCGCCCACCCTGCATCATAATTTAGTTCGCAGGGATCTTGATCACCTTTTCCTTCTATAAGATACC
Organism: Leontopithecus rosalia; assembly: GCA_028533165.1. Classification (NCBI taxonomy): domain Eukaryota; kingdom Metazoa; phylum Chordata; class Mammalia; order Primates; family Cebidae; genus Leontopithecus; species Leontopithecus rosalia. The sequence goes on from CM052658.1 coordinate 78,564,639, forward strand.
ACAGCAGTCCATTAAATTGATGACATCATGCTGACTGAATGAAGAGGGCAAGTATTAGTAACTACTCTAGATTTATTAACAGAACACTTGTATTTCAGGGGATAAAAAGTAAATCTGACTAAATTTCAAGGTCCTTCTGTCTCAATGGGATTTTTAGAGGTCCAATAGTATGGGGTAATTCAAGATATCCCTTCTAAGGTGAAGAAAAAGTTGTTGCATTTGGCTCTCCCTACAACTAAGAAAGAGGTACATCTAATGCACCTATTTAGATTTTAGAGGGAACATGTTCTTCATTTGGATGTGTTACTTCGGCTCATTTAATGAATGACTTGAAAAGCTGCTAGTTTTAAATGGGGCCTGGAATAAGAGAAGGCTTTGTTGCAGGTATAGGCTGCTGTGCAAGCTGCCATGCCAACTGGCATATGAACTAAAAGATTGGGATACTGTGAGGAGTCTTTGGTAGAATTCTATTGGGAAAGCACATTGTGGGCCTTTAGTATATTGAAGAAAGGGCCTGCCATCATCTGCAAATCTGCAAATAATTATTCTCCTTTTCTTTCTTCTTCTTCTTCTTTTTTTTTTTTTTGATACAAAATCTCACTCTGTCACCTAGACTGGAGTGCAGTGGCATGATCTCAGCTCACTGTAACCTCTGCCTCCCAGGTTCAAGCGATTCTCCTGCCTCAGCCTCCTGAGTAGCTGGGACTACAGGTGTGTGTCACTACTCCCAGCTAATTTTTTGTAGTTTTAGTAGAGATGGGGTTTCACCGTGTTAGCCAGGATAATCTCGATCTCCTGACCTTGTGATCTGCCCTCCTTGGCCTCCCAAAGTGCTGGAATTACAGGCGTGAGCCACTACGCCTGGCATATTTTCCTTTTCAAAACAGCTCTGGTCCTGCTACTAGGCCTGAGTGTGATGGTTAATAATCAGTGTCAACTTGACTGAAGGATACAAAATATTGATCCTGGGTATGTCTGTGAGGGTGTTGCCCAAAGAAATTAACACTTGAGCCAGTGGGCTGGGGAAGACAGATCCACCCTTAATCTGTTGGGCAAAATCTAACCAGTTGTCAGCAAATATAAAGCAGGCAGAAAAACATGAAAAGGAGAGACTGGCCTAGCCTCCCAGCCTACATCTTTCTCCCATGCTGGATTCTTCCTGCACTTGAACATCAGACTCCAAGTTCTTCAGTTTTGGGATTTAGACTGGCTCTCCTTGCTCCTCAGCTTGCAGACAGCCTATTGTGGGACCTTGTGATTGTATACATTTATTCCTAGTAAACTCCCATATACATATATATATATATATAAACCTTATATATATCTCATATATATACACCTTATATATATCTCATATATATACCACACACACACACACACATATGTCCTGTTGGTTCTGTGATTCTGGAGAACCCTGACTAATACACTAAGTAAAGACTAAACACTTAACCATGTGTCACCAAGCTACCATACAACCCGAGATGCCCATGAACCGGGTGTTACCTTACTCATGAAGCCACAAAGTTGGCATTTACAGCAACACTTCATTACATGATCAGACTTGAGGAGGTCTTGACCCAAGTGTCCAAGTTCCCCATTTCTGCTACACTGTTTTCTATTTCCCAGCCTGCATCTATGGCCACATGGGGAGTTCCCTAAGATAAGCCGGTACAGTTAGAAAAGATTCCAGCCTGATTTACATATGCAGGATATGCAGGCACCTGGCAAAAGTGGACAGCTATAGCACTATCCCACATCACTGGAATATTCCTGAATGGCAGTAGTAAAGGGAAATCTTTGCCGGGGCAGAACTTTGAGCAGCGTACCTTGATGCTCACTTCATTAGATCAAGAAATGGCCAGTATTGTGATTATATACCAACTCAAGGGCTGCAGTCAGTAATTTGGCTGGATGGTCAAGAACTTGGAAGGTATAGGCTTTGAAAATGTGTGACAAAGAATTTTTGGTGAAGAGGTATGTGGATAGTCCTTGAATGGGCAAAAAAAATGAAGATATTTGTGTCCCACATGAATGCTTACCAAAGGGTGACCGCAGCACAGGAAGATTTAAATAATAAAGTGGATAGGCTGACCATTTCTGTGGATATTAGTCAGCCTCTGTTTCACACCACGCCTGTCATCACTCAACAGGCACATAGATGAGGTGGCTGCGTGGGAGGGATGGAGATTTTGTATAGACTCTGCAAGAAGGGCTTCCACTCACCCAGGCCAGCTCAACTGCGGCCACCAGTGAGTGCCCAATCCACCAGCAGCAGAGATCAACACTGAGTCCATAATACGGCACCTTTCCCCTGGGTAATCAGCCAGCTACCTGGTGGTAGATTGATTATATTTGACTGCTTCCATCTTGAGAGTGCAGAATTTTGCTCTAAAGAGAATAAACACTTATTCTGAAATGGATTTGCCTTCACTATATACAATACTTTTGCCCAAACTACCATCTGTGAACTTACAGAATGCCTTCTCTACCATCAGGGTAGTCCACAACACCAAGCTTCTGATCAAGGAACTTATTTAACAGCAAGGGAAATGTGGCAATGAACCCATCCACACTCCATTCACTGCTTTTACCATGTTTCCCACCATCCTGAAGGAACTGGCTTTATATAATGGTGTAGTGACCTTTTAAAGATTTATTTATGGGCCAGGCGCGGTGGCTCACGCCTATAATCCCAGCACTTTAGGAGGCTGAGGCGGGCAGATCACAAGGTCAAAAGATCAAGACCATCCTGGCCAACATGGTGAAACCCCCGTCTCTAGTAAAAATACAAAAATTAGCTGGGCGTGGTAGCACACGCCTGTAGTTCCAGCTACTTGGGAGGCTGAAGCAGGAGAATTGCTTGAATCTAGGAGGTGGAGATTGCAGTGAGCCGAGATCCCACCACTGTACTCCAGCCTGGCACCTGGTGACAGAACAAGAAAGACTCTGTCTCAAAAAAAAAAAAAAGATTTAGTTATGACATCAGCTGTATAACAATACTTTGCAGGGCTGGGGCAATGTATTTCAGAAGGCTGTATATGCTCTGAATCAATGTCCAATAAAGATGTCCTTTCTCTCATGGCCAGGATTCTTGGGTCTGTGAATCAAGAGGTGGAAATGTGAGTGGTATTACTCACTCTTACTTTTAAGACTCACTAGCAAAAATTTTTCTTTCTGTTCTGATCTTATGCTCTGCTGGTCTAGAGGTTTTGGTTCTAGAGGGAGAAATGCTTTTACAAGGAGACCCAGTGTTTCTACTAAACCAGAACTTAAGACTGCCAGGCCACTTGGACTTTTCCTGCCTTTGCATCTACAGGCAAATAATTGATTTACAATGATAGCTTAGCATTACCATGCCCTGTAATTAAGGTCAATGGAAAACTACAACAATCCCATCCAAGTAGAAACAGTAATGGCCCCAATCCTTCAGGAGTGGAAGTTTGAGTCATCCCACCAGGTAAAGAGCAATGACCATTCAAGGTACATGTTGAAAGCAAAGGGAATACATCATGAGTAGCAGAAGAAGGTAGCTACAAATACCTCTTATGACTATGTGATCAGCTATAGAAACAAGGAAACAAGGACTGTAATGGTCGTAAATGTTTCCTTCTTATATGGTTATGAATAAATGCATGTCTGTGTGTGCATATGTATATTTGATTCCTTCTCTTTTTTATCCCCTTATCATGTGGCATAAGACGTATTAATTCTACATCACAGGACTTAAGTTACAGGATACCAAGGAGAACAGTAAACATTACTCATGAACTTTACTTTTTATTCTGGGATAAGGTCAGTGTATTTTCAGTTGTATGCTGGAAAGTTGCATCATATTAGGTGGAATTATGATCTTGTTACTGTCTTTAGAGATTAAGAATGGTTTAAGGGACATTCATGGGTGCTCAGCTGATAAGAGGTGGATGTGTGATGGTTAGTTTTGTGTGTCAGCTTGACTGGGCATGGCTTGCCCAAATTAAACATTGTTTCTGAGTGTGTCTGTGAATATGTTTTCATATGAGACTAGCATTTGAACTGGTAGATTTAGTAAAATAGACTGCCCTCCCCAATATGGTGGGCATCATCCAGTCCACTCAGAGCTTTAATAGAAGAAAAGGTGTAGGAAGGAAGAATTTGCCCCTTTTTTTCTGTCTGCCTAATTGAGCTGGAACATCTTGTCTCATTTGCTCTAGCCTTGGGACTAACAGTTACACAATCAGTTCTCCCCATCTCAAGCCTTTGAACTAGGTCTGAATTAATTACACCACCACCTTTCCTGGATCACCAGCCCCCAGAAGGCACATTGAGAGACTTTACAGCCTCCATAATCTTAGAAGCCTATTACTCATAATAAATTAGGTTTTCTGTCTCCTCCCCATATATGTATATGTGCCTGTGTGTATATATTTATAATAGACATGTGTGTGTGTATACACACACACACACACACATACACACACACACACACGATTCTGGTTCAGTTTTTCCAGAGATCCCTGACTAATATGTAATATTATGACTGCCGTCCAAGTCTGGGAATGTCCCATTTATTTATAGTCCTTTTAAAGTAAGAGTTTTCTTACTTTAACTTTTATTACAAACAATTAAGATAATTTTAATCATTTCTAATCTTGATTTAATTTCCAATTTTTCCAAATTACTGCCAACACTAATACTGAAATTGAAAATTTTAAGTAGTAGTTATATCTATAACTCATTTTTGGCTTTCTCTTGTTCTCTTTTCTTATTAATTTTACAAAGGCAAACATGTTTCTAGAAATGTCCACTACAGAGAGTAGGCTATAGTGGGCGTTATAACATTGCAAAGAGTAGACCCACTAAAAATCCACCAGCTTAATCATGTCACTATTATGTTTTCTGGCTTCCCTCAGACTAATTTTTGAATATTTTGCAAGTATTATTTTTTATTTCTGCAAACGTCTTTAAACATTTTAAAAATCTTGCTAATATTTTGGATATAATTCAATTTAAAAATGAATGCTGAATTGAAGCTTTACCAAATTATGATAGATGAAATTATCATCCTATTAGAAATATTTCAAATATAGAGAAAAGTTTAGAGAAAATCATGAATACTTGTGAACCTACCACATAGATTTAACAAATGTTAAAATGTTCATTTTTCAGTTCATTTATTAAAAATCAACATAAAAATCACAGATCTACTAATATCTGCATATGCATTCCTCTCATCTTCCCCGAAAATAACTACATTCCTAAAAGTGAAATGTCTCTTCGCCATCCCATCTTTTTATACGTTTGCTGCATATTTATGTGCTCACATAGAGAACGCTTATTTTCCTAATATTTACATAAATGGTTATAAAGTTTTCCAAAACTATGTCACTCATTCAATTAAAAAGCATAAAACACAATTTTAAAAAATATTAGAAAATGAGAGTGCTGTAATAGACAAAGCAGATAAAGAAAATTTGGAGTTTGTGAACTGGGAGTAGACTGCAATTTAAATAGAGGCGTGAATGTAAGCCTCTTGGAAAAGGTGTCATTTGCACAAACTTTTTTTTTCCCCATTCACTCATTTATTTATTTTAGAGACAGGGTCTTATTAAGTTGCCCAGGCTGGTTTTGAACTCCTGGCCTCAAGCAATCCTCCTGCCTCATCCTCCTGAGTAGATGAACTTATAAGTGTGTCACAGCACCAGGCTTGAGCAAGCAATTGAAGGAGAAGAGAGAAAATGATTTATTTTCCTCGTCTGTTATTACATTGGTCTGGGGATCCAAATACAAGGATAAAACCCTCTTTTTCCGCATTGATGCTTTTATTTTTAATCATTGTATCTAATATTAATGATATTATACCAGCTAATGCTATGTGAGTGTGTTTGTGTTTAAGATGTAAGAAGTGTAAACAGTGATTACAACGTAACTAAATATGTACCAGCATTATTTTATTTTTACCTGTTTGTTTTTTTTATTCTGATTTGTTAGTTTTTGGTTGAAAGAATCAAACGGCTTTCTGTTTGTTCGACACTGTTAAAACACTGTCCCTTCCGGGCTGAGCTGGGTATGTTTGAGTTTATTATGAATGCATTTTAATGTAATTGATTTCTGTCACCTGTTGTATATGCATGTGATTTGGTTGACTAAGATCTTTCTTCGCCCATTTTCCTCTCTGGCTTCTGAAGACAGATAAAGCTTTCTGTATGTTCTTAGTATTTACTATGGTCTTTGAAAACTGGGTATACCACTTCTCAAATTAATTACCCTTATATGTTTACTACGAATAATCAATATAATTTTTAACAAAGTCTAAAGTATTTCAACACTTTATTTCTGTTCCAAAGGATTCTTAGTGTCGTAAATGAACATCTCCCCTAGCTTCTGTGCAATCATTATCCAAAATTTTAGTACTTTCTTTTAAAATGTAAATAAATTACTTATTGTTCATAGAAATCAATAACTCACTAAATTTGCCAGTTGTTTCTTTCCATTGAGTTCAGGTATGTGTGTGCTTAGCAATCTATTCATTAAAAGCCTACTGATACTGAACTTGTGACTGCATGCTTTATTTCCCTCCATTCCTGAACTGATTGTCAATTTACAGAATTATATTTTACAGTTAATTTGCTTGACAATTTTGGATTTTTTTCCATTGTCTTCTGATGTCTCTTATTGCAGGGATATCTTCTGTCTTTAGAAAACATAGGTAACATTTCCTCTAGTCACGGTTAAGATTTTTTCTGCTTATCCCATATATATTACAGTTTCAGCATGATAGTCTAAGTATATATTTTCTATGCTTATATTTTTATCTTTCTATTTATCTACAAACATGAATACTTGTATGTATTATTATTTTGACCTATTTCTATTAATTCATCCATCCATCATTCATCTTTCATGTCTATCTTTCCAGGCCAGCACTAGGTATTCACTTTTAGGTAGAAAACATGTGTCCTCCTTCAATTCTGGACAATTCATGAAAATCTTCTTTTGAACATCAACTCTCAACCTCCATTCTCTTTACTTGGCCCTCCTAATAATCTTATTTTGCCTATTTTCAGTCTATTGTTGGTCTCTGTTAACTGTTCTTTGTTACTTCAACTTCATCTTTGCTACTTTTGGAGAATAATCCTCTACTCTCTTTCAATTCACTAATCACTTTGATTGTTTCTAATATAGGCATTTTTTCCATCTAATGAGGTTATAGCATCTCAGTGACTATATTTTCTTGGATTTGTCTCTTTTCAAGTTCACCTGTTATTGTCTCATACCGTTTAATTTAATTCATTATTTTTATTTATTATTATATTTTTTATTTCTTATTGCTGTTAAGTTTTATCTCTCAAAATGTTTGGTTATTATAACATTATTATTAATTCTTGTCTTATAGCTGATTATTATTGTCTGATTTTCATTCAGTTGGTTTTATTAGCTATTGTGCTTTGATATTTTAGTCACATGTTGAGTAGAAGATATTCTTCTCCTTGTATTATTCTCACTTCTTCCTTTATAGAAATTTTTTAGTTAGCCCCATTCAATCCTAAATCCAACTGATAAGAAACAAAATTTATGTTAGTTAATTGTTATTTCCAGGCCTGCGGCATAGTGCTATCACTACACAACTCCAATGGGGCCATTTAACTGGACTCCAGAGTGAGTGATCGCCCTGAGAAATGTGTAATATAGCATCTACACACTGCAGGATGCTGCCTTAGGGGAAACCATCCAACAGTAAAAAAGGGAATATGCCTGTGAGGGGATTTGTTTAAGATTCTAGCTGCTTCTTTATTTTTCTCTGTATGTACTGTCCCAAGCAGCAGAAACTTCATTTTTAAAGTTCCTTTCACTAACTGGTTAAATTCATCATAGTACCTAGATTCAACCTCTGAAACTACTTCTGGTGTCTCACCTTTCATGATTGTTTTCAGTTGCCATGGATTTAAAGCAATGAAGCTTCAGCTTCCTTTATTTGAGCAAAGGGCAAAGTCCAGCATACCTGCATATTTGGTTTACACATATTATTTTTTATTTCTCCCAAGTTTTTGTCCATGGAGATGTCTATCTTATTCTTCAGAGAAACTTTTTTTCCAATTTTTAATATATCTAGCTTATTAACATAGTAAATATTTGTAATAAAATTATATAAACTTGCAATTCTATCTGGACAAGAATCTCAAGGAATTTATTCTTCTTGTTTCTGGTTCTCAAATTTTCTATGCAGAAACTTCCATATAGAGTAATTTTACCAAAAATTTAGAGAATTTAAATCTAAAGTGTATTTATATCCTTTAATTAAAATATGTTTGATATTTCTAATATTTTAGAAAAGGTCCTATACCAATTCAAATGGTTTCAGATTATTCTAAACTTGAGTTTTTTTCTAAACATTTTCATGTAATAATTCTACTATTATTTTTATATATTCTATATTAAGATTACAGTTCCTCATATTTTACCCACAAAATAGTTGAAATCTTTTTTTATGATCTTTGCTTCCCACATCATAGGTTTTCAGAGAGGCTTAGGTTCTATTCTTGTTACGACTCTACCTTAATTTGCAGTCTTCATGAAGACCTAACATTAACTCAAAGTGCTATGTTGTTATGTTTATAAAGATCAAAATATATTCTTTATCCAGTTGATATTTGAATTGTTTTAACACTTTCATATATATGATAAGATTATTACCTAACATTGTACTATATATACATTATATAGCTATAGAATCTACACTAAAATTCCTAAAAATAATCTGGGTCTTGTATATATATGAATTAAAACTGAGTTAAGCTCAGAATATTTAATACCTAGCTATTTACTCCTAGTAATGTAAATATGTAATTTCAAATTGAGAGATTAGTAAACATAAATGGGCGATTAATCATTTTCTATTTTGTAAAAATATTGTTTTAGGTTTTAAGGTGAACATTTTAAAATAAGGCATTGTACTCATGTTCTTAACTCATGTGGCATCTCCTTTATCGATATACAGTGTCTCTTCTATGTTTTCCTGTAGTACCTTGTAACAATCACATCTTTTTCTAGTCAATGAGTATCTGTTATATTTGCCTATTAGGTATTCATAAGCTGCCCTCCTTTTCCTGATAACATAAATTTCCTTTAAGAATCTCTGATGCTCCTATTCTCAGATTTTTTGCTCCAGAAGTACCCTTTTTCCAGGGCAGCGGGGATAAATATATAACCTGGGCCCAGAAAATCATAGCCAAAGCATTTGTTGCAGGGATAAAAAAGGTCGCTGAGAGGCAAATTAGCATCATCAGCTCCAGGACTTTCCCGGAAAAATTAAAGCCAATGATAGCCTATTCTGCCAGGTTTGCAAACTAGTATTCACAAAGTAAATACGAGGGTATTCATTTATCACTGATGGAGTAATCCTGCTATCAGAAGGAAAGACAACAAAGCTCTTGGAGAAAATTTTTTTAAAAAGCTGAGAGATGAAAACAAATTCCTGAGGGCATGAAGCTATGCCTGAAGCTGTAAGAGTTCTGGAATTTTTCAGTTAAGTCTACAAATTCTCTCTTTGTCTCTTTCTATAGTAGTCAATTAGAGTTTGCTTTCTCTCTAACTGTAGGAGTTCTACCTCACACATGATATAATTGTCTGGTCTCTCCTCTGTATCACCTACTACAGTTTATTTTTCTTAAGAACAGAAATCATTTCTTGTTATCCATTTTATGCACAGTTCTTATCTCAATGACCAACCTAAATATTTAATAAAAAATATATTAATTTTCACAGAAACATTACTGTAGTTATTAAGCAAAATGACCAAGAGATAATTTTGTATAATTCTCAATTCCATATATTGAGTTGGCAGAAAATAAATATGATTTTTCTTCTACTCTGTCCCATGCAAAATCATTAAGAAGAATTAGAATTCAAATTAGATAAACAGTTATCAACTATAGTGTCAAATCATATTAATAAGATAAGATCAATATTGTCTTTCACAAGTGATATAAAATGAAGTAAAAAGGGACAGATTTGAAACTATAGTCCTGGAAATAGCTCAACAGGCATCCTCTCATCTCTGCCATAGAAGCTCTTGCTTTTGATGACGATGTCATCAACCAGCCATTTTATGGTAGAAAAATTTTGAGTGTTATTGCTGTTTAAAGCATCTGTTTTTGGTTTTTCTTTTTTGTTTTTGTTATAAACAGTTTTATATCATGAAAAACATGTCCTCAAAATAACTCTAACAATTTTAATGTTTTGTCATATTTGTTTATATTTCATTTGTGGGTATACATATTTTTGTGTCATTTTAAAGCCCGTAATAGATATACCATGATGTCTCATCCATAAATTATTTAATATGTAACTCCTAGGAATAGAGATGTTCTCTTACAAAGTTACAATGTCATTATAGCAACTAAAATAATCGTCAACCATTTACAATCTAATATCCAAGCCATATTCTAATCTCTTCAGTTGTCATTAGAATGCTCTTTAGAGGTTCCTCTTTTTTTTTTTTTTTTTTTTTTTGAGACAGAGTTTCGCTCTTGTTACCCAGGCTGGAGTGCGCGATCTCGGCTCACCGCAACCTCCGCCTCCTAGGTTCAGGCAATTCTCCTGCCTCAGCTTCCCAAGTAGCTGGGATTACAGGCACGCGCCACCATGCCCAGCTAATTTTTTGTATTTTGAGTAGAGACGGGGTTTCACCATGTTGACCAGGATGGTCTCGATCTGTTGACCTCGTGATCCACCCGCCTCGGTCTCCCAAAGTGCTGAGATTACAGGCGTGAGCCACCGCGCCCGGCAGTTTCCTATTTTAAATAGAGCGACGCACTGCAAATTACTGTTTTCTTTATTGTAGACTAACAAGTCTTTTGTAAGTGATGTTTATATGAACAAATAGATTAGATGATCATTTCCTGAATGTTCCCCAAAATACTAGGGCCAAAAGTGACAATATTCGCTACATAGAAAATAGTATTATGATGCAAGTAAGTTTTTACCGAAGAAAGTCCCATACAAAACTAATAAATACTTAGAAACATAAAAAGGGTAAGCAGACTTGCAAGTTTAGGTAGTTGTAGAAAATATCCCAGACTTTTCAAAAGTCATGCATTAATACCTCCTAAATGCTCATCACCCTTCAGTATAACTATGAGGAATCCAAATAAAATGTAATAAGATAAGATTGACAAGAAAAAAAGAGAGATTTCACTGTAGTTTCAAGGATAGAATAAGGACACTGAACTTAAATCTGTCATTAGGGAAGGAGTTTGGCACAGAGTAAAGACTTGATGGAAATAATAACTGGGTAAAAAAATGAGTGTAGCAGAAGAGATTGCAAAAATGAAGTGAAACACAGGCTGTTGCAGTAAGCCAGGTAAAAACTGATGAGTACAGAATGTTTGCTTTTAATTTGTAGGTTTCATTCGGCCAGCAAACGCCAAGATGCTCTTGAAACACTAAATTAACTACACTAGGATATAGGTACTCCAAATGCTTATCCTAGATCTGTGATCAGTTGAGTGACCTTGTGTAACTCAAGAAGTAGATCTAGTCCTCCTCTGAAAACAGAGGAATGAAATAGATGACAACTAAGGTACAGTTCCAAATTCCTATTAATTCCAGAATATCATCCTCCATTGCACATGTAGCTGCTTGAAGTTTGCAAATGTTGCAGAAATAAAAGCATTTATTTTTAACAGAGGTTAAAAGAACTC
>CM052658.1:78576416-78590065 GCA_028533165.1 Leontopithecus rosalia
ATCTCTTGACCTCGTGATCCACCCACCTCGGCCTCCCAAAGTGCTGGGTTTACAGGCTTGAGCCACCGCGCCTGGCCCAATAATTTTTTATATGTGCAACTGTAATTTACTTTACAATAATTTTAACTGCTCATCTGGTAGCACTTGGATTCCTGCTATAGTCCTAGTGTTCCTCAATCTCTGGCATTTCAGTTCAAATAAGAATAGAGGCCATGTATTCAACATTGTGAAACAGGGGAGTGAAATGAAGGAGGGAGGGACTCATGAAGTTTAAGACTTCAGGTGAAGCTGTGAACAAGGAATGTGCAGATTACATAGGAGATGTCACCATTCCCAAGAACACGAAGATCATATTTTAATAGCATACATGTAAGAAATGTAGGGCTTTTCTAAGAGACATGTAAGAAATTTGGGTGCTGTATGCAGTAGCTCGTGCCTCTAATCCCAGCACTTAGGAAGGCCAAGGCGGGCAGATCATTTGAGGTCAGGAGTTCAACACCAGCCTGGCCAAAATGGTAAAACCATGTCTCTACTAAAAATTAAAAAAATTAGCAAGGTGTGATGGCACATTTCTTGAATTTCAGATACTCAGGAGGCTGAGTCAGGAGTATCATGTGAACCTGGGAGGTGGAGGATGCCGTGAGCCAAGATCGAGCCACTGCACCCTCACCTGGGCAGTCAGAGCAAAACTCCATCTCAACAACCAAAAAAGGAATTTGGAGTCCCCTACTATGTTTGTATGAGTAAAGAATGCGTAACATTGGGACAATTTTTTTGCCAAAAGGATTTTTCTTAACTTTTAAAATCTTTTGCAAAATTCCCTTCAATCTCTGCCTGACAAACATCTCCAATGAAATGTGTATAATAATTCAGTGCCAATTACGTAGACAATAAAAGTGCAAGGAGTGGGGAACATTAAAAATAGGGAACGTAGTTGTTACCTCAAGAAAATTGCAGTCTTGTAGCTCTAAACTACATGTATGAAAGTGAGCAATAGATTATTTATTCAGTATTCCCTGGCACATTTTAGGAATAACAGGGTGTTTATATTAACCAGAAAAATGTATTTTGTTGATTTTCAACCTGATACATTTAGGATTGCATTTACTTCCCTGTTTTCCACTAAATCTGATGCACAAGCAAATCAGTGTTAAACATGTTCAGATACTGTGTTAACTCCTTCAAATCAGATTCTTCTTCATCAAGTCCTTTAGTTTATCTAAGTTTTAACTGGAGACTTGAAAGAATTCATGCATATTACAAACACGAATTACTTTATATATTTAGGAATTGGCCTGAAACTAAGAAATGTGATCCTTAAAGGCTTAGGCTCAGAGGTCAATGATACAAGCACCCATAGTGCCATTCTCAAGATGCTACAATAATTTGGAAACAAGTGACCTATTGTCTGGTTTCTACCAATCTAGTGAAACCTAATCACTCATGGCAATTAATCTGTAATGTGACTGAATGGATCTTGGTTTGAACTTGACTTTCATTGTTATTCTCAGCCATGTTTAGGCTTCAACATTGTGGGATATCTCAATGTTGTTTAAATATAATGCAAGCCATAAATGTGTGCTGCAAATGTCAAGTTGAAGTTTATAGTAGTCACATTAAAAAAGTAAAAACAGATAATATTAACAATTTATTTTATTTTATTCAATATGCCCCAAATATTAACATTTCAAAATGTCATTTTTTAAATACTAAGGAATAAAGTTTTGTTACTAAGGTTTTTGTTTTTGTTTTTTTTTCTTGAGACAGAGTCTCACACTGTCATGCAGGCTGGTGAAGTGCAATGGCCCAATCTTGGTGCAGTCTTGGCTCACTACAGCCTCCGTCTCCCAGGCTCAAGCGATTCTTGTGCTTCAGCCTCCCAAGTATCTGGGATTAGAGGCATGTGCCACCACACCGGGCTATTAACTGTATTTTTGGTAGAGATGCGGTTTCACCAAGTTGGCTAGGCTGGTTTTGAACTCCTGACCTCAAGTAATCTGCCTGCCTTGGCCTTCCAAAGTACTGCGATTACAAGTGTGAGTCACTGTGCCCAGCCTACTTACAAAGTCTTCGACATGTGATATTCATTTTATATTTATAGCACATCTCTATTTGAAGTAGCCACATTTCACCTCCTCAATAGCCATGTGTAGCTAGTGGCTACCAGTTCAGACAGTGAAGTTTCAGAATGTTACATTTTCAAATGCTTTAAACAGTCGAATCACAGCAGCATGAGCTTGAAGATTATTAAAATGTGCTTTGATCATAATGGTGTAACTAAAAAGTGGCATTCTGGAAGCTCAGAATAGATCTCGCTGAAATATGTTAGATTTCTCAATATTTATTAGTATAATCCCTGTAAAAGTTATCTATTTATCTATTTATTTTAGAGATGTAGTCTTGCTTTGTCATCCAGGCTGGAGTGCAATGCTATGATCATAGCTCACAGCAGCCTCAAACTTCCAGGATCAAGTGATCTCTGGGACTACAGGAGCACTCCACTACACCTCGCCTACCAACAAAAATTTTTAATAATACTTAAATTGCTCTCAGTTTTAAATTATTTACTGAGAATTACAAAATAAGAACGACTACATGCTTTCAAACATCGGCTTTTCTAGATGAAAACCCATGCTTCTCATGAAATTCTTATTATACAAATGTGAAATTATCCAACATGAAATGCTTTACATATGCTTTCTAATTATTCCAAATAAATGATAGTGGAAATGGAAAATGAGTAAATCATATCAACTTCAGGTGAAGGTGACAATTCAAATTACTTATGTAATTGATTAAAACAATATTCCAATATCAGAATTCCCTGAGTTGATCATTTTTATCTCGCCACTAGAGTTTTAAAACTGGACTATCACTTATTTTGAGGCAAGTAAATATATATATATATAACATAAATCATAAATATATATGTACGTATATATACATACACATAAAAATTGTATTTTTAACCATTTTTAAGTGTACTGTTAGTTATGTGGCATTAAGTATATTCACATTATTGTGCAACTATCAGCACTACGTATCTTTAGAACTTTTTTATTTTCCCCAGCTGAAATCTCTTTATTTATCAAATCAACTCCCTCTCTCTCACTCCTCCTCAGCCCTGTGAATTTGACTTCTCTAGGTCTCTCATATATGTGAAATCATACATTTGTATTTTTGAGGACTGGCTCGTTTCACTTAGAATATGTTGTCAAGTTTCATTCATGTTGTAGCATGTGTCCAAATTTCCTTCTTTTTTAGGTTAATATTTCTTTATATGTATGAGCCACATTTTGTTTATCAGGCCATGCATCTATAGTTGCTTTTGGACCTTTTGATTCTTATGAATAAGGCTGCTTTGAATATCATTTGAAAATACCTATTTGGGGCCCAGTTATTTTTCATGCTTTTCCCATTAAAATGGTATTGAAGTGATTTTTTCACTTTAGAATGAAACAAAATAAAGTCCTTTTTGTGTGCGTGTTAATAGTATTCACAGTCCTTCCTAATAGAACAGACACATTCATTCACATGGACATTTTAATTCTTTTCTGTCCCTTATTTTTAGTTCTGATTCCACTATATTTTCCTAAAGTCATTCTTCTTTAATATTAAATCATTTCACCTGTAGAAATATCAGCATATTGAATTCTGAAAATTAAAAATGTCTATAGAATATTCTAAGCTACAGCTCCCAGGGTCCCAGATAAATTACCCCAGATTCACATTTTCTGGTGGAATTTATCTTGTCAAATATCCCAGGCTTCAATCTTTCAACCCTCTTCACTCTATTAATTCTCTTTTAGCTCCCACATGTGAACTATTCTTGGTATTAAAAACTCATTTTTAAAGCAATACAATTTCAACAACTAAAATACCATGTGTGCTTGATAAGGATAAATGTAGCCCTATGAAACTGCACCTTAGCAAGTCTGCAGCATCAGTAAGTGCCTCCCCTATCTCCAATTCCCTTTATCTCCAATCCACGACTCACTTTCCACTGTGATTTCTTCCCCTCTAGTAAATATCACTTTGAGGACAGATGATCCAAACCAAGGAAAAAAAATAAACGCAGTGAAGCAACAAATATGACCTAAAAATAGGAGAACAAAGCTCATAAAATCCTGAGAAAAAGTAGACTATTTTCTAACTTTCTGAATGCCAAATTTGGAAAGTTCAAAGATGTAGAGAGAAGCATTCAGTCATTTTATTAATACCCAGAACTATTCGAAGGATCTTCACTGCCAGAATTTCTAACACTCTGCATTCCTTGCTTTAATCTATTTTTATTTGTAAGTCTTAGAAGAAAAGGAAGAGATATATAGATAAGCAGTTGTTAATAATGTAATGTTTAATTTTTGCTTCAAGTTCAATAAACAAACTATTCTCCTATTTAGTATACCTATGAAGCCAATTTCTCCAACTTTTCCCAATCAGGATTGCTCTTGGGAATGTCAAGCAACCACATAAATGAGTAGCAATGAGTGAGAAAACATGGATGCAAATTAATCTGCAGCATAACACCCAGGCTGTCAGGGTGTGCTGAGAGCCACCAGAATTGATGACTATGGAACCCTTTAGCAGCCAACAGATATTTTCTACCCAAAGAATATTTCTCTCGTCTTTCTTGTCAAACCTTTTGGCTTTACCTTGTATTACCGGTCTCTTATAGATTGTATATAGTTGGATGTTAATTTTAACTCAAAATGAAACTGTATGCCATTTAATAGAAAAATAACATTATATTTATTATAACTTACTCCCATCATCTTGTTTTATACTTTAAAGCTTTCTTGTTTTATATCTTTTGTGACATATAATGTTTTCTTTCAATGCATCTTTTATTCTAGTAATTTTTTTAAATCCTTCATTAACTTCTATAGGTATGACCCATTTGTTATATTATTTACACAATTTTGTTGTTATCTGATAACTAAGAACTGAAATTGTTTACTTGTGTTTCTCTATTATGTGTTTGCTTTTGATGAACAATTTTGAAAATTTCTATTCCATCATCATATTTTAAACAAATATTTACAATTCATTCTACTTATATTTAATTTTAGCAATTGCTATTAATCTTTATATGCCATACATTTTCCCAATTCTGTATATTAGTTTATTTTCTAGTCATTGGAAGACTATAGTGAACATTACAATTGATTCCTCAGTATTTCTTGCACCCAGATTGGTAATCTAAGCCAGTGACAGCCTGGTTCAGGGATGGTGAGTGACCCAATCTATTTAATGACTATAAGGGGATATATTTAAGAGAGCTTCCAGAGAAAGTGTCTTCTCTCCTAAGACATAACCACAAGAAAAGTTGCTTCTTTTCCTTCTCTGGCCATTGGCTGTGACTGTCACAACCCTTTATTACCAGACTGAGGTCAAGCCAGTACCAAGAACAGAAAAGGACAGTGATGGAAAAAACTGGGAATTTTAAAATGATAACACTGAGCTATTTTTATCAGGCCTGGAGCCCACATTACCTCTCTCTTTGTATGAAAAAACACATACATATGTGTGGTAGCCACTTAAGAGTCAGAATTTTTGTTACTGTGGCTGAAAACATTCTCTATAACAAGAATTTTTAAATTAATTTTTTATTAAAAATGAGTAATTTTCAATATCAATAGACCTTATATAAATGTTTGGGTATCAGTCTCTGTTACATTCATTTATGAATGGAAATGTGATTGAGCTAAGAATTTCAGAGTCATTTTCCACTCAATATTCAACTAACAAACTTTATTTTTCTCTGAAAATTGGTTCTGAAGAGGTAAAGTATGAAATCTGACCAAATATTCCTCCTTTGGATTACTTGCTTATGGTGCTTGTAAATGTTTTCTTTATCCTTCAAATTTTAAAATGTTATGAACATAATCTCGGTAACTTTATTCAGTTAACCCTTTTGATCAACAAAGTTATGCTCTTCTTCAGCTCAGAAAAGTTTTATTCTAATACATAACTAATATTTGTGATCTATTCCTTTTGCACGTTAATTCTGGCATTTTAATTACAGCATTTTATTCTTTCTTTAACCTCCACATTTCTCCTTTTCTCTAATAGTTAATCCTTTCCCCATCATTCTACATTATTACACACGAAATATTATAAATTATGAATAAATGCAGAGGGGTATAAACAGAAAATGGATATAGAAAATAAGAAAACATGTTCTGCTTCGTTTTTTGTTTGTTTGTTTGTTTTGAGATGTAGTCTGGCTCTGTAGCCCATGCTGGAGTGCAGTGGTGAGACCTCAGCTCACTGCAACCTCAGCCTCCCAGGCCCTGATTCAAGAAATGCTCCTACCTCAATCTCTCAAGCAGCTGGGATTACAGGCACGAGCCACCATGCCCAGCTAATTTTTGTATTTTTCTTTTTTTTTAGTAGAGATGGGGTTTCACAATGTTGGCCAGTCTGGTCTTAAACTCTTGACCTCATGATCTGCTCGCCTCGGCCTCCCAAAGTGCTGGGATTACAGGTGTGAGCCACCTCGCCCAGCCTGTTTTTCAATGTTTATTGAAGTCTCCTTGTTTTCATATTTATTGCGGCTGCTTATCTAACTATGACTGCTGATTGTCACTATTCACCGTGGAACAGGTATCAAATGTCACCAATCTCACATGTAGGTATAAAGTCTGCATAAGGGCATCTCATTCACAGACCTAGGCATAGAAAATGTGTCTCCAGCTCATACTCTCTTGCCGATCCTAAGTTAGTAGAGTCCTCACTGTCAGGTCCCCTTGCAGCACGCCTCCATGTTGATTATGGCACTAACAGAATAGCTCAAGTCTGGATATCTTTTGGCAAATCCATTTAACCCACAGGGGACTCACACATCCTTGCCATGCCAAAAGATGAGATACAGCTTACCCCCATTTCTGGCCTCCCTTTTTGCAGCCATTCATTCCACATGATTATTTCTTCTCTTGCTTACATAGGTGCTATGGCACATTACCAAAAACTAAGTGGAGATCTGACGAAGAGTTATGTGCCTTGTTCTCTTCCAGCCATCCTAATCTCTAGGAATGGTTCTCTTGGAGACCCCATAGCCGGGCTTAAGTGTTGGGGATGGAGAACTTCAAACCACAGAACTACCCACTAAGCAGGTTTAGAACCCCCTCTTCCTCCATTTGGTTGTTTCCTTATTCAACAACAGCACAAAAAGAGGTCATAAGGAGGTCACAAACTGAGTACAATCATGAAAAGAACACACTGCTGGAAACACATTGCGGGAAAGCATTCCCTGGACCAGATTTGCTGGGCACTAGGGGATGGATAAAACATAAGTGCTTAGGTGAAACTGAAGGAAGAAATCACAACTTTTAAATGTAAATGGCTCATGTTGCAAGCTGTTATAATATTAGGCATGGATATATTTTATCTCTGTAGAGAGTTACCACAAAGTCCTATTCTTTAACTAAAAATTATCTCAGGTGGGCACAGTGGCTCACGCCTGTAATCCCAACACTTTGGGAGGCAGAGGTGGGCAGATCACTTGAGGTCAGGAGTTCAAGGCCGGCCTGGCCAACATGGTGAAACCCCATCACTACTAATAAAAATACAAAAATTAGCTAGGCATGGTGGTGTGCACCTGTAGTCCCAGCTACTCAGGAGGCCCAGGCAGGAGAATCTCTTGAACCTGAGGAGGTGGAGGTTGCAGTGAGCCAAGATCATGCCATTGCACTGCAGCCTAGGTGACAAGAGCAAAACTCCATCTGAAAAAAAAAAAGGAAAGAAAAGAAATAATCTTTATGTTCCTTTTCATTCTCCAACCAGACCGCCAATTTGCTATTTGTTTTTCTCAACTCTAATCCATGTTGAATTCTGTAAATTATTGAAACAATCCTTGATCATTGTTTTAGACTCTAGTTTTTAGATAAAAGGATTTGTGGCTATTCATCAGAATAGTAGGTGAATCAAGAGTACGGATTACGGAATTAGACTAGATTACATTTCTGACTGCATGTTATAACTGTGCCACCTTTCTAAATCCTAATTTTCTTGGTTGAAAAAAAGTAGTGAAAACAATACCATCTCATATGTTTGATGTTGAGATGATGGAGCAAAGGATTTAATATAATATTTTGCATAGGGATGAATTTAATTATTCCAGTAGGATGGTATCTACATTCTGTCAATACTTTGTAATAGCTAAATAGAAAACCACCTGTGAACCAATACATGCTGATAATAATGATGACTTCCTTAAGGTAGCCAATATACTTATGCAACATTATTCCAGGGTAAACTGGTGACTCTGTGTTCTCTTCTGCTAGTGGGACACACTAACATAAACACTTGCAGATTATTAACACAGTTTTCTGTATGTAAGTTGTTTCTTTTCATAATATACACTAATATTTTGTCCTTTTATTTTTCTACTTTGAAATCCCTACTAAAGCTCAGATCTAGTTCCAATTATTGAGATTTCAAGAAATAACTAAGGGCTAATAGTTTCTTGAAGTCCATCTCCAGATTACCTCGATTAGATGATCATCTGCCTCAGGAATCTTGACTTTCATTTCTGATAAAATATTCATTTTTTGAACTTTCACTTCTGATAATCTTGACTTTCACTTCTGCGGTATGGTAGTTCCTACCACATGCACATATCTAATTACATGTTATTGAGATATTTCAGTTATTTCTTACACTGAGAGTGCATCTCATAGTCTGATAAATGTTGTAAACTTTTAATTTGTCAATCATAATACATATATAGTTACACCAGAATATGAGTTGATTGGCAAGTGTCTAGGATAAAAATTTGGTTTTAGTCTGAAAACAACAAACAAAAAAGACGAAATCTAGCCAGACATTATGTTTTTTTTAATCAAACAAAACCAAATAGCAATAAAACCATAAAAGCTTCTAAAGTATTGCTGATTATAAAAAACAATCAGAATGGTAAAAGAATAATTTAAAAATAAAGTAAACATTGGGTTTTGATTTGTAAGTTTTTTAAAATTTTTCTCTTTTTGAGGCCTTTCATATCTATGCTTCTACAGTAATTTACTCATTTTTAGAATTTGAATAAGAGTTAGGTCTTTTAATTAACATACATTTTTCATTCTTGCCAGGGAAATGCATGTTTTCATCTAAAATAAGCACAAATGACACAATGTTTAGATTATATTGTCAAAACCAATTGTCTACTTAGTGTCTATTTCCATATCCCTGCCATAGATATTGAAAATAATGATATAGTGTAAAGTGAAATCTATTTTTAAACACTTCCTATTGAAATGTAATAAAGCAAATGTACATGTGCATATAGAAACTCACAAATTATGGCAGGATGCTGACAGCAAGAATCAATTCTGGTGACAAAAAAAGTCAGTGGGTGTTTCATGTATCTGCCAAGCCTAATTCTGACTTTCTCTACTAGGTGCTAATATGAGAGAGAGCAACTCAGATACCAACTGGGAAAAACTCCAGATTTTATCTTAGGTACACAAATTATGACTTCTGCTAGGAAACTGTGATAATAGCAATATTCCAGAAGATTAGAACGTGAATTCTTAAGAGCCTTAAACCTCTATATGCTCACTGAAGGGGGCCCCTTAACAACTAAGGCACATTTATTTCAAAAACATCAAGGGAAATAAGGCCATTGAATCATCCTCCTACAAGTGACTATTGAAAGCAGTTTAAAGGTATTTCCCAGAAATATAAACAAAGTGACTAAACCAAGGGAGGTTCTATTTCTATTCTTTGTTAATTCAGATACTTAAATCTGCCCCCTCTAATGCATGTAGTTCTAGAAACTTAACCCAGCAGGCTCTGATGGTAACGCCAGCTTGCAAACATAAAGGGTGAGTGATAAATAGCCAGACTGAGCGGCACACTGTGTTCCCAAGTGGTAAAGAGGAACAGCTCATTATACTTCTGCAGGTACGCTTTCCCTTTTGCCTCCCACCTTGTTTCCACAGTATCCAAAAACTGGGTAAAACTCTGAGTAGAGGACATGAAGAAAGGAAATATAGAACAGCTACAACATAATGAAAAGAGAAATAGAAGCAATGGCTGCTTGGAAAGAAAGAGAACCGAAGAATACAATCACCACCAGTAAGATTAGTTCATCAGTCAGGATTCTAAATTCAACTTTTTGTTGTGAAATGGAAGTTTTCTACTGAGGAGAAGGGAATAGGGATAAAAACAATAATATGTTAATTGCAGTTTAATCTATATTTGGACTACTGTATGCTCAAAATTCTGTATATTAGATGTGGTGGGATTTGAGGAAGAGAGAAAAAAAAGATAAGAGAGGATGGTGTTTTGTGGAACAACCGAGACTTAAAGTGAGATTTAAGTGTGTACTACACAGATAGGCATAGCTCTGCAATTTAAAAATAAATGTGATAGCAAAGATTTAAATTACTGACCGTGGAACTGAATGTATCAAATCTTTAGGCTATTTGCTCTCTCCTTTACACAAGTCCTGTGTCCACCTTCCACTTCCTCCTGGTTTCCTCTTAGTCTATGCCTCGTCATTTCCAGATGTCAATTATTCATTCTCTTTTCATATTCTATTTCTTTTTTCTACTTTCTTCCATTCATCTAATACAAATGGAATACCTAATATGCATAATTCTGGTGGATAAATGGGACATGGGGGCCCTGCATTCAAGTTATATGTTTTCTTTCTGGATAACTAAATAATTTCCTAAATGAACAACAATAGTGAGTAATACTAATAATAATTGCTGGGGGGGTGTAGTGCCTCACGCCTGCAATCCCAGCACTTTGGGAGGCAGAGTTGGGTGACTGCTTCAACCCAGAATTTCATGACCAGCCTGGGCAACAAAGGGAAACCCCATCTCTACAAAAAATACAAAAAACAAAAACATTGGCCAGGCATGGTGGCCCATGCCTGTGGTCCCAGCCACTTGGGTGGTTAAGGTGGGAGGATTGCTTGAGTCTGGGAGGCAGAGGTTGCAATGAGTTGTGATGGATGACAGAGTGAGACACAATCTTAAAGAAGTAAAAATAAAACAATCATCACAACTGCTAGTACTGCATCCCTATGACATACTTATGATACTATAATTACCCACATTTTACGGATGTAAAAACTGAGACACAGAGATTAAGTAGCTGAGACATAGAGACGAAGTTGTATGGTTTGTTATACAGTTTATAGGGTTAAAATATAAGCCTACGCAGTTAAATATCAAGCCCGTATTCTTAACAGTTACACCATATATCTTTAAGAATCATAAAAACAGTATATGAAGTAAACACACTATGTTAAATATTAAAACTAAAGGAAGGGTCAAATAAATGGCACAGGCAAAAATGCAGTAAATTCCAGAGACCAAGATTAGAATAGGTATAAATATTCAGAGAGGTTTTTTAACAGCCACACTCCATCCCAACAAACACACAATCCGTATCATGTTTTGGGTTCTTTTAGGGAGAGAGATTTTTTGACAAAAAGAGAAAGTAAAGAGAAGAGAGGTAGAAATCACAATTTTTTTCTCTCTCTCTTAATACTGGCCTGATGCTAGCTCACTCTAGTAGGAATAACCTAGTATCATTCAAACATCTAATGATGCTTTATGACTTTAAGCCATGCTTGGTCACCTTTTATATAAATAATATAGATTCCAGATAAATTTTTAAAATCTTCTAAAACAAATTTAAATTTATGTTTTTTTTAAAACACCATTTAGAAACTACTATTTCTGGCCGGGCGCAGAGGCTCACGCCTGTAATCCCAGAACTTTAGGAGGCCGAGACTACTGGATCACAAAGTTAAGAGATGGAGAACAGTCTGACCAACATGGTGAAACCCAGTTTCTACTAAAAATACAAAAATTAGCTGGGTGTGTTGGTGGGTGCCTATAATCCTAGATGCTCAGGAGGCTGAGACAGAAGAATCACTTGAATCTGGGAGGCAGGATGAGCCAAGATGGTACCACTGCACTCCAGCCTAACAGAGAGAGACTTTTTCTCAAAAGAAAAGAAAAGAAAAGAAAAGAATAAAATACTACTACTTTATTATAATAATATCTAGACAATCTTGTATTAAATAAACTTGGGATTTAGTAATGTTCCTTTTCTTATATTTCAAATTGCTTGTGCCTTGGTATATTGTTAAAACTCTATAGTATGGTGTGCCAAATGCTAAAATCCTATACAGACCTTGGCAATGATATTCTGCAGTGCCTCTTATTATAGTGCATACAACAATTTTCTTGGGTGGGGCATTTTAGAACATTTCAAATCATTTTAAACTGTACACATAATCAGGAAATTGTGTTTTACCATTTTTACCATTTATGGTTTCCAATTAAATTTTGCATTAGCTAAGCTTTTTGAAAACTTCAAACTATTTCAAAAAGAAAACTACAATAAAACAGCAAATGCTCAGAGTATCATTGGATGGATAGTTGGAGAATGTTTCACATGAGTGTGTTGTATATGAAAAGTTATAGAGGATAATGTTCCTTCCTTGACATGACCATTCTGTTGGGTTTAAGGCAAGAAACTCTTAACTATGTTAACCCAAAATTAACATACTAAGTTATCTCAGAGACAGAATTTTGAAAAATTCCAGAGCACAAGGTGACTCTGTAATTAAAACAAGCTGGGACCAGAGAACTGCATTGAAGACTTTTTGGGCCAGATTTCATAATTATTATCTTAGACCAGGACTCTTTAGAAACAACTCAGGTTCACATAGTAAATATACTGAGTTGTCTGTCCTCTCTAGGAACATGTTTCACCAGATTCCAGAAAGGTCTATGCTCCTACCCATAATCACTTAATTACTTAGTGATAAAAAAGGTCTATTCACATTTAAGTCAATAACATACCTTTGACTAAAAAGAGCAAAATCCTAAAGTTAGAAAAGTTTATTTTTGTATCAAAGCATCAAAGTTTTTAAAGTTTGCTTCTGGGAGATTTCAAGTGATTTTCAAACTCTGTAACGGAAAACTCTACCCTGAAAAGCAGCCAAGTGCAGAGTGGTTCTGCTGGGGAGAAGTCTATTGCTTGAGTCCCCTCCAAGCTCCTTGACCTCAGTGCACCTCTAAGGACTCCCAGAGCTCTTCTGAATTGTCTGAAGGCATCAAAACTGTGATAATTCTGGCATACAGACACATGTAAGAAGACTCCTACATGCCATCCTTTATTTCATCTGCTTCTTCCTAGAGTCCTTGTAGGTGTTCTCTCTCCAGGCCTGCCCTTATAAATGTGCTCTGGCTCCCCTATGAAAAAGGGAGCTAAGCTACTGTACCCCATTGTGGGGTTGGGGTAATCACTCTGTGATCTCCCCTGCCCCTAACCCCAAGAATTTAATAAAACCAGTGTGTCTTTGTTAAAAAAATGTTTCTAATATGTTTCTTTCTATATATGAAGACTATAGCTACTTTTTCTATTTATCCTAAGTGTCGTTGATTCATTTGACCCATACTTACTGAGTGCCCACTGTATATATTTTTTTTTTTTTGAGACGGAGTTTTCGCTCTTGTAACCCAGGCTGGAGTGCAATGGCCCGATCTCGGCTCACCGCAACCTCCGCCTCCTGGGTTCAGGCAATTCTCCTGCCTCAGCCTCCCGAGTAGCTGGGATTACAGGCACGCGCCACCGGGCCCAGCTAATTTTTTGTATCTTTAGTAGAGACGGGGTTTCAC
>CM052658.1:78590565-78625595 GCA_028533165.1 Leontopithecus rosalia
TGAAAAAGGGAGCTAAGCTACTGTACCCCATTGTGGGGTTGGGGTAATCACTCTGTGATCTCCCCTGCCCCTAACCCCAAGCATTTAATAAAACCAGTGTGTCTTTGTTAAAAAAAATGTTTCTAATATGTTTCTTTCTATATATGAAGACTATAGCTACTTTTTCTATTTATCCTAAGTGTCGTTGATTCATTTGACCCATACTTACTGAGTGCCCAGTGTATATTAAACGCTATGTTTATGCACTAGATACATACTTGTGAATAAGTAAACTATCCTCAGAAACTGAAGATGATGAAGACAAATAATTTAAATAGGAAATACACAAATCCAATCACATTAACTGTGTAAAAAAATGAACAATGTATAAATGTAGATAACACCAGGGAGGAATAACTTCAAGTGGCCAGGAGAGGTCTCGTGGAGGGGTTGGCATTTCGGCTGAAAACTGAAAGTTGAAAAGGAAGACTGGGAAAAATAAAAATAAAAATATATTCAGAAAAAGGGAGCAGAACATGATAAGCCTAGTGTGGCTGATCATAGAAGGCAAAAAGAGTGTGGTTGTCAGATGGGTTTGAAACGTAGGCCAGAGAACATCCATATACGTCTTACAAGGCATGATAAGGATTTGGTATCTTGTTTCATGTACAACAGGACATCAAGGTTTTAGGCAGGGGAATGACATAGTTGGATTTTTATTTTTCCAGGATTTCACTGACCTCTCTGTGGAGGATATATCGAAGAGGGATATGGAGAAGATACAGGAAGACCAAGAAGGAGGATGCTGTGGTAGTTTAGGAACAAGAGGTGACTGACCTCATAGTGGGAACAGCATAAATTAAGGGAAATGGTGAAACTATTTTAGAGAGTTGACCTGCTGTTAGTTGGTAGGTTGACAGCGAGGACAAGTCATCTTGAATGCATTAAGGATGAGTCATAACTTTATTTTCCCTCAAAGTTACGGAATGATGGTAGAACAAATTAAAAATACAATAGCCTAAGGGATAGACAGAGATGTATTTAATTTTCAGTTTATTTTAATGGGGCATAAAGGGAATAAATAATTCATTTTTAACTCCTAAATGTATAATTCCAGTGAGCCATCCAATTGAAGATGTCAATTAGACAGCTGTTTATTCAAACCTGAAATTTAGAGGAGAGGATTGGGTTAGAAATATACATTTGGAAGTCATTGTCACATATGTGATATTTAAAGTTTTGGAACAGATGATCACAGAGGAAATGAAAGTTAAGTTTTAAAAGGGAACACAATCCAGGAACCAGTCAAGATTTAGAGGTCAGGTTTAAAAGGAAGACTCTAAAAAGGAGAATGAAAAGGAAAATCCAGAGATAGGGTGAGAAAGAGGAAATTATGGATCTGGAAGCAAGACAGATGAGTGTTTTGGGGAGAAATGATTGGTTACTATGTCAAATAATTCGAAGAGCTCAGGTAATGAAGTTAAAATTGTTGACAATTATAATCTTAGCCTTAATAGTTTCAGAGACTGTTAAGAACAGAAGCCAGACAGTTAACTAAAACAGGAAGTAGATATGTTTGCTCAAGCTGTTATATGACAGGCTATTCTAGAGTACATTTAGAGGTTGACAGAATCATAGAGAAATTAAGAATTGTAGGTGAGAGGCTACAGAATAGAGGAAATTCTTGAAATCAATAAACTTGAGAGCTAGTGGGTTGACTGAAGATTACTATTAACTACTAAATAGCAGATGAAAGTGGTAGTTTCTTCCATAGCTGTTCTAACACACAAAATTGCAAATTAAAGAACTGAACTTCTGATTACAAAAATCTGTTTCTAAGTACTTTGTTTGTTCATCTCAGAAATCAGAGATGTCTTCAAACATATTTTTCTATTTAATATCTTGAGTTTAATTGGATGATTCAATCCATTTTCAGCTGAATTTACTGAGGATTTAATCCAATTTACATATTTTATTGTAAATAATACTTTTTAAAATTTAAGAATTACATATATGTCTAATCTCATTTCATACAAAGAGTCCAATATATCTTTGTGTGGTAAAAGAAAATTAAGTAAAAAACTATTCAAAATTTGTAAAGAAGCAGTGAGATTTCCATATAAACTAAATTAGGTAGGGTATAAAATTAGGCACATTAATGGATAGAGTATTGAAATATGTAGATTGACTACAACACATAATTGTTGATTTTAAGTCCTATTTCAGCTTAATTACTAATTTTTTATTTATAAAACCAGCAGATTAAAAATATTTTCTCAATTTTAAAATTTCATCTCTGTGGTAAAACATATAGTATGTTTTTTCTGTGTTAGAAATTAGCTTTTGGAGAAATAATGAAGTTATTATAGTATATTGTTCAAGGTAAAAATTACTAAAACAGAGAATTTTATATTTTTTGCTAATTTCAACTGAGAGAACTGTTTGGGAAAACTGAGAGAACTAATTGAAAGAACTGACTAACCATGCTTTAAAATGTCAGAATTTAAAATTTATCTCTGCACTAAAGACATCATTATTTTTGACACTGGGTAAAAGAAAAAACAATGTTTATAATTTGTCAGCCCAGAAGAAACTCCCACAAAAACAATAGCAATTTAAAAAAAAACAATAAAACTAAGATTGAAAATAATTATAGAGGAAAGTGAGGCTAAGGGTATTAAACTTTTCCCTGCTTCTCCATATACTACAGGTTACATAAAAGGAATTATATAGCTTTTAAAAACAAAATGTAATTTCATCAGTTGCCCTTGCTTACTAATCTATATTAACATAACTTGTATCACCACTGATTCTTCTTTCAGCTCTATGTATTCATCTGTTCTTATGCTGCTAATAAAGGCATACTTGAGACTGGGTAACTTATAAAAGAAAGAGGTTTAATTGACTCACAATTCCACATGGCTGGGGAGACCTCAAAATCATGGCAGAAGATGAATGAGGGTCAAAGTCAAGTCTTATAAGGCAGCAGGCAGGAGACCCGTGTAGGGGAGCTCCTTTTATAAAACCATGGGATCTCATGAGACTTATTCACTATCACAGAAAAAAGCACAGAAAACACCCACCCCCATAATTCATTTACCTCTCACCAGGTCCCTCCCATGACACATGGGATATATGGCAGCTATAATGCAAGATGAGATTTGGGTGGAGACACAGACAAACCATATCACTCTATAACCTTGTTCTCCTCATTGTTTTTTTTTTCTTTTCTCTCTAAACAGTCATTGATATATTAAGTTTGCATGTTTAAAAATATACTAATTTTGTTTTTGCCTTTTAGAATACTTGTTTTGTTCTGTCTGGCTTCAAAATTGGATAAGGACATAGAAGGTATGAGACAGAAAAAATAGGAGAGAAATAGAAATAAGTGAGAAGACAGACTGAGCAAAAGAGAAAGTGGGAGATAAATCAAATTTAGATATTTTATGAAACGAAATTACCAAGTTATTTTTATTCCTAATCAGAATTCAGAAAGTGACATTATATAATATAGTTGAAAAACATCATCAAGATTCTCAAAAATGTCTTCATTAGCCTAGACTTAAAGAAATATTGGTAAAGATTTGCTTTGTCACAGCATGTCACAACATGTTTTCTGAGCTCTGATGCAAGGTGTATTACATGAGAAATTAGAAAATATGTTGTTTATGTACATTTACCCTCTTAAAAATTATTAAATTGACCTAGTCTTTGTCTTTCAAGATCATATTATATGAAGTTACATGAAAGATCACTTAAAGGACTATTTATATTTATTACAATGTTACATAATTTTAGATTTTTTTATTATTATAATAATATAATCTATCCCATATCAATCAGTCCCAAGAAAAAATAGCTGATTTGTTAGACATATAAACTGAAGCCAAACTAACAAACTAATACGTACACAGAGGCCAAACTAACAAACTAATATGTACATAGATCCATCTCCACACATTTATCTCATATGTATATATATCATATGGACTAGGTAAGCAGAGACATATAGAGCATTAATTTATCAACACTGTTGTTCTGTAAGTGTTACTGAGTAGTGTGAAATGTATGTCTGGCATGCAATAGGCTTGAACTGAGAAGCTTCCCTCCAGAGCAGGGCTGTGTTCCCAATCAATGGTTCCCAGACTTTTTGGTACTTTTTGGCACTTCCCAGACTTTTTGGACCAGTTTCACAGAAGACAATTTTTCCATGGACCAGGGAGTGGGGAAATGGATTCAGGATAATTCACATACTTTACATTTATTGTGCACCTTATTTCTATTATTATTTCATTATAATATATAATGAAATAACTATACCACTCACCACAGTATAGAATCAGTGGGAACCCTGAGCTTGTTTTCCTGCAACTGGAGGATCCCATGTGGGGATGATGGGAGACAGTGACAGATCATCAGGTATTATATTCTCATAGAGAGCACATAATCTAGTCCCTGCATGAACCGTTCACAATAGGGTTTGTGCTTCTATGAGAATCTAATGCCACCCCTGATCTGACAGGAGGCAAGGCTTACATGGTAATGCAAGCAATGCTGAGAGGCTGTAAATACAGATGACACTTCAATGTCTCACCTGCCCCTCACCTCCTGCTGTGCAGCCTGGTTCCTCAACAGCCATGGTACCAGTACACCTCAGTGGCTGGCAAGTTGGGGACCCCTATTTTAAATCAACCAAGTTCTCCATAAATACATTGGAAAAGGTTCACAATTTACACAAATGATCCAGGCAATTTTTCCCTTCCTTAGAATTAACTCTCTACACAAAACAAAATTATAAGTGAGCTCTTATCTCTGTATTGTATCAACAAATACATACTATTAGGAGGAGGATTGAAGGAACACAAACAGGAAGGTCCCTTGGGCTTTCTGACTAATTCTTGTCATTTCTGTCAATTGCATTAACTCTCCAAAGTTCCCTTTGCTGGCTTATTGGATTATAACTTCAGCATTTCTCCTTACTGCTTCTGCCCGAGGCAGCCTATTTGATTTTGACTACATCGCTCTGGGGCTTGCACAAAGTAGCAGTGTTAAACTTGCAGTGAAAGTGAGCCAAGCCTTTAAGTGCTTACTCAAATGACTTGGCTGACTTCATCATCTTTTTTCCTACCAACGCCTGGAAATGGATTCTGCCTGGGAGAAACAGATCCTTTTCTCTGTGGAAGCTTCTGCCTATAACTTGCAATTATTTTGTGAGACTCTTGATACTTTCAAAATTACTCCATATTCTCTGTCAATCAGAACTCTCAAACCTCTCTTAAAGAAAACAGTTTCAAAAGTATCCTTTCTTGGACCAGTTGATTCCAGGAAATATCATACTCTATATTTTGTCTTCTTAGTCATATCAAACACTTTATCGTTTAAGAATAATTTGAAATTATAGCAGAATAAGGCTTCCTGGTCCCTATATTCATATTCATTCTTTCTATTTGCATTCTTGCTGGAGAGCAGCTTTGCTGGTTTGTAGTTCGCTTTGATTCTAATGATCACCTAAAAGGTAACATATCAAGAGCCAGTATAGCAGAGTGATGAAGAGCATGGTCTCTGGGGACAATCCACATGATTTGAACCATGATCCTAGTGTTTAAGATCTCTTTGACCTTACTCAAAGAAATTACTAAACTTTAGGCTTTAATTTCCTCATCTGAAAAATGACAATAATAACTATTGGCTTGGCCGAGTTGCTATAAAGATATTTAAAATTTGGGCATTTAGAATAATGTGACCTATAATAATAATTCTTTATAAGTTTGAAATATTGTATTTGCTAAGATATGCTCTGAGTGATAATAAATATCAGCACGTAAACATTCAACTTGTCTTAAAAATGCACTACTGTGAATACTCTAAAATAGCCCAGTGAACCATCTTTTGGTCTTACATCCAGGAGAAATGGCTGACCCTAAAGGCACATGACACCAAAAGAATGGTGTTTCCAGCTCTGACCTTGTGGGATTCAAATAGGATGGAGCCAAAACACTGAGAACGTTATACAAGAAGAAAGAAGGAAAGGAAACAGAAGAAAGGGCACACAACCATAAGCAAGTGTTCTGATCCATCGTGTATTCTAGGTGTGTTTTTGATTAGGCATTCACAGTATCACATTATTTGTGGAACGTGGACTGTACAGAGACTACCTTTAAAACATTGCAGGAAACAATAAATAGCATGAGAACAACTGGATAAAGCATTATTCAGAATTTCTGAACTGTGGAATGGTCACACCTGAATCTAAGTATGCCACTGAAAGTTTCAGAAGCCTCTTCTGTGGCATTTAAACTGGTCATAGAGAGGCCTAGAGAATTTGTGGGGCAGAAAGAGAAGGAGGAGGAGGAAGGCAGAGAGGGAGGCAGGGAGGGAGTGGGGAGAGAGAGAGAAAGAGAGAGAGAGAGAGAGAGAGAGAGAGAACTAACAATATGGAACAATCTCAGCCTCTAGCAGTGGGATTGCTAAAACAACCTAACCTTTGAAAATACTGTTTCTACTCCAAAGTCATAACTAACCCCTATTATGTGTGTTTATTAGATTGATCCCTCAAAGAAATTTCCTGCAGGAAATAATGGGTCAAGGAGCCTGTTAAAGAATAACTTACCCCTTATTTATTGTGTATTGTTTTTTAAATGTGGAAACTCTTTAGAAGAAAGACATATGAGGGGCATGGTTTGGTTTGGGTGGCCTACATAATATCTACATAATCTACACAGAGACCCTGTGTAGTAGACAACCATGGACAAGTAGCATAGCTTCTGCTACATGTCACTAGGCACTGAAAACTCAAAATATTTGTCAGGCTAGTAAGAAAGTTCTAGGAAAGGAGAACTGGAAGAAGCAGTAGATACACAACAGAAACATGAACTCCAAAATTAACGTGAAATGTGGGGAGGCTGGAATATCAGCTTTGAGGTGGCTTATGGGGGAAAATCTGGAGAAACTTGGACAAAGTGGCAGCACAACTGTTTTGCTAAGGTCTCTGTGGATTCGTACTTTAGAAAGTAAATCTTTAGTAATTTAGAAAATGCCAAGATATATATCCAAGTTCTTAACCACCTAGACAAGAGATGATAAAATATATGCAATTTGGTGATATACTAGAAAGTTTTTAAAAAGGACACTAGAGAGGGAGGCTTAAGAAAATAGAACCAATTGAGATTCAGTTAAGAGCTGGTGGGAGTAATATATAGCCTAGAGCCAAGCTCTGACTAATAACACCAATCTCTCCAAGATGTCTGAGCACCCCTGTGATTTTGATTAATTCAAATAGAAGATGAGAAGTCATAGATTATTGACAACCAAGAACAAAACTGAAATGGTTGAAGAGGCAAAGAGCACAAATCAACCATTGATGTGTCTTATTGAAAGCTGACATTTTGGTAGATGCCTTAGATAGACGGAATAAGAATTTCCAATCCTCACCTTCATGGGAAGGGATGTAACATGGGCAAGCTCATGGAATTCCTCTCAAAATGACACCCCACCCTCTGCTACCAATACTGTCTTGGAAAGTGTTTAATGCATGCTAGTAAATTATACTTCTAAGAAATCCTTTCCTAGAGTCGGACCAAAGGGCCTAATATTGGATTTGGTTGGGTTCTGACAAATGTGTCCTATTGGAGCTCCTGTCCTGCAATACTCTGAGAAAAGTGTAAGCACTCCAAAGTTTCTGCACTAACAGATGAAAAATTCTGGACAAAGAGTCTCAGGGGACCATCATTATTTTGCCCATTTCTGGGCATCAGTGTTCACATTTTCCCACAGTGATTACTGACATAACTCTCAGTAGTCTGAATGTAGGAAATTATCTGCACCTGGGCAAACTGTGTTAAGAGCCCCTGAACTTGTCAGAAGAGATTGAGGAGATAAGAGAAGTGATACATATGAAGCTAGAACTTGGAACCAGACCAACGTTGCTAAGCAAGAAGAAATGTCAAGGTTTATCAACAACCTAGAAAAAAATAGAAATGGTTCAAGAGGCAAAGATCATACATCAGCTCAGATGATGTGTCTTACTGGGAGCTGACAGGCTGGTGGATGTGTTAAGTGGCTGGAATGAGAATTTCCAGTCTTCACCTTCGTGGGGGGAAGTGCATCATGGGCAAGTCATGGCATTCCCCTCAAATAGGCACCCCACCTTCTGCTACCAGTGCCATCTGCAAATTCTAAACCATTTTTGGTATTGACCCATTATTCATTACCACTTATGGGAGAGAGGTCTGATATCTTATCGTGTTCCCCTTAAATGCCTTTGTGCCCACTTGTATAATCAGATAGAAGTCAGAAAGTACCACAGGAAATTTTTCAGATATCTCAGCCCACAGGCTGTCATGAAAAGAAGTCACACACAAAGTATAACGTTTTGTGACACTGGAAGATTTTAGATACCCAAGCACTTGAAAGAGTCTGTGACAGGGAAACTAGAAGGTAGGAGGAAGAGCTCACTCATTTTTTGTGAAATGTGGACTCAGGAACAGTGGAGTAATTCTACAACACATGGAATTTTATCAGTGAACATTTTAGGAATGTCTATTTCTCCAAGATGAGTTTTTTGAGGGATTGCATTAAGCAATTCCAACTTTAATTGTTTTACTTTTAAATTGTGACCTCCATGCTTTTTTGATTATACTGTAGATAAGGTAACAAAAGGAAAATTAACATGGAACTCTATGATTATGGCAGGCAATAGAAGAAGAAGAAATCTTGCAAGATGCTTTCACCAGAAAGCAGCTTTGGAAAAGACAAAAATTATAATTAATTGAGGGGTATCACATAGTAGTGCCTCATAGCAGCTTGTGGCAGCAGTTACTGCTGCTTCAGAAATACTTCCCAGAGATGCTGAGAACAATGCCTCATGTCTTTGAAACCATCGAAGAGAGAAGGCTCTAGAGATCACTGGGCAGTATTTTTGGCTCAGAAAACTCAAAATGTTTAAGAACCAGTATCTTTAATTCTGGTACCTGCAAGATATGTATGGGGAGGAGAGTGGAAAATAAAATGTGCCCTTCGTGGAAGGTTTATTTAAAATTCATCTGAGCAGTACTTTAAAAAATTATATATGTTGATTTTTCCCATTAAAACCAGCTAATCTGATATTAGTAATAGACTCAGCAGTCATACCAAATCATATCCTATGAATAATCAATATCTATTCTCTGTTCCAGGACTGCTGTGGGAGTTTGTTCA
The DNA here is from genome assembly GCA_028533165.1 of Leontopithecus rosalia. NCBI lineage: Eukaryota > Metazoa > Chordata > Mammalia > Primates > Cebidae > Leontopithecus > Leontopithecus rosalia. Next base: position 78,599,740 of record CM052658.1, read on the forward strand.
TTACAGACTTCCTCCTTGAATTCCTTCTAACAAAGGCAGGGCTTTTAGGAACCCACTTCTAGAGAAATAATTTTATTTGGCAGACATTTTGTAAAATACCATGACTATTCTCTAATATCCATAGTGAGACTATAAACCAGAATATTTAGCAGAACTTTGAAAATATATGGGGGCCTCTTCTTTCAAAATCAAAGCTGTGGTTACCAGCATTTTATTCCTTTCTTGATGTTCTACTCAAAGCTTTCATTTTCCATTTACATCAGTTTTGGGGTATGTTTCAAGAGACAGTGGATGGTCTTGATCTAGTAAGAACCTAATCCGAAAAATATTCTAGAAGTCTTTCATCATTTGGCAGCTGGAATCACTCAAAAAGCAACACATCCTGCTCTAAAGGCACAATGACACCATGTGGGATAGCAACGGCATGCTGGACATTCATTCACTTGCAAGAGTTTTCAAAGCATTTTACAAAAGGAGTGACTGCAGCTATTTGTCCTCTTGTCCCAAATTCTTTCTTTTCTATGTTCATTTTATAATAAATTACTGAAAATAACGTAATGATAACTAATATTGGTGAGAAAAACTGTGTGCACACATTTGTGTGTGCATGTGTATGAATGTCTGTGTCTTACGAGACTCAGCTTTTTAAATAAAATAAAAGAAATAAATCTATTTTTCATGGGTAGGTTCTACAAAGCACAGTAATTATGTGAATTTCCCTCCATTTTTCTTGGACAAATATAGTAGAGTGAGTAAATCTCCTTCTACTTTGAAAAAGTAGGGCACAAAGAAGATGGATTTGAGAACCTAGTTGTAGCGCAAAGAAAGAAAAGGAAAGGTGAGAGACCAAGACAAGGAGACTTCTGTGCACAAATCTGAGGATATATTTACATGGACCAAAAAGCAATCTGATGGGTAAATATATATTTTAATTACCTTCTGAACACTGGTAATGATGTTAATCGCTACTATATGCAAATATTTATTGAAATATAATCCTCAATGTTTCTTTCATTTTTCTGTAGATTTCACCAGCAGGATCATCGACTGCCTATGTTTCAGACTATTATTCCAAAGATGTTTTTGTAGTGAACAACCGTGGGAGACAGAGATTATAACTCTCCCTTGAGTGAAAAAGAGATGTGTTTATTGTGCTTTATAAAAGACTCAGATTCCTGAATTTGGGATCTCCTCCTGTGACACAACTCTCTGCTTATGCAGATGTGACCTGGCCATTTTTTGTTTCCCAATAAAACTGAAGTAGGAGAACAGAAACAAACATGAGTTACATGTTGTTTGCTATAATACAGTTCTTTGTCTCAGAGCCAGGAGTTTCATGTCTTCTCCTAGCATCCAAGGATCTACTGTAATAATCTGTAGCAGATTACAGATTATTAGTAGCAGACTATAGATTATTATGGAGTATCTCAGACCTTCCACAGTCTGGGCAATGGTCTTTCTTATAAAGGAGTATGAGAAAATAATTGTTGCTCCTAATCAATTTGAAGATAAACTACGTTTATCTATGTTCCAAGAGGTAAAAGAAGAAAATCAGACCACTATAAGCAGAAGGACATTTCTTACATAGTCTCATCAAAGCAAATTGAAAAATTCAATAAATAATGTATTTGGGAGAAGCTGTGACATAGAATTACAGAAAAAGAAAAGATAGTAGAACAATAACTCGGTACATTTTAATAAGAACAATGAAAGCAATAATTAACTTACATATGGTGGTTTGCAGTTTACGATGCATTTCCACATTTTATTTGAGTATTATAATAACTTTGTGAAATAGTGTTTATTATTTCTTAATTATGCAATTGAGAAGATTAAAGTTCAGAAAGGTTACATAATTTGCTAAAAGCCAAAACTACTAAGTTAAGGAAATAAACAATTGATACAGGCTCATGAAAACTGAATAAAACCAGAACAAATATCAAGATTTGGCCCTAGGATCACAGTCTTTTGTCACGAATCATTTCCTTTCTGATTTAAATCTTCCATTTGCCCCCAAGAACATGTCTTTCTCTCCTATATGGAAGAAGAAAATCCCTCTATTTACACTATTCACTTCTGTTATAATCCTTCCACCTTTTTTCATGGTGAAATTGTACAAAGAGTAGCTTACATGAGTTCTCTCTGTCTTTCCTGTTTTCCATCCATCCTACCTAATATTGTTTTTTAAAAAAAGCCTTATTAAAATCATGAGTGACATGCTAAATGATAAAGACTCTGGATGCATTTTGCTTATTATCTCAAGTTCAATCTCATTTTTTGAAAACACGTTTGTTCTTTAGATTGTGGAATATTTCCAATAACTTATTCTATTCTTTCTTTCTGGTTAAGATTTCTCAGTTATTTTCACAGTTATCTCATCTTCCAACTGTCTTATAAATAAAACTTTCTGGAGTTCCATCTTCATTCTTCTCTGCTTTCTCAGTCTGCTTCCACTGAACCATCTCATCTACTCCATGCCCATGATTTGATAACTACTCACAGTGTAAAGGCACATCCATTCTGTATGTCTGGTTCTGATTTCTTTCTTGAGCTTCAGATATGTATTGCCAAGTATCTAATTTATATCTCAGTCTGGTAACCTGTACACTTAAGGTTCAATATGTCCAAAATCAAACCACTCTACTTTCCTTCTAAATTATTTTTGTTTCCCTTTCCTGGATTGGGTGAACCACATTGACTTACTTCTAAAAGCTGAAAGGCCCCATCCTTCTTCCTCAGTCTCCATATTCCATTGGTAATTGAATTTGGTTCATTCTGCCTCCAGATACTTCCTGTAACATGTGCTTACCTCTCTCTCTGTTAACAATGCCTTAACCTTTATGGAACCCCACATATTCCATAGGCTGCCCTAGTAAAACAACCTCTAAATTGGTTTTAGTCTCCTTTTCATCAGATACAATTTATTTTCTTCTTTCTGAAATTCTAGTCTTATAATTTTACTCTCTTCAGAATATTGATTTAAATTAATATATATTAATTATTAATTATTTAGATAGTATTTGTTATCTACATATTTATATATTATTTATAATTATATATTAATGTTTTCAATATTCTGGAGACAGTAATAATTTGTTTATGTTTATGTTTTTATGAATACTGATATGTTAATAAATAGATTCTTAATCACATTTCAAAAATAGGAAAAGCTAGACTTCAGGATTTGGATCTCAATACATCTATCATTAAATGGGACAGAGGATTGTCCTCTCAGTTGTGTATATTCAATTCATTGTTAGGCATAGTGATGGATCATATTTTATCAATGGCATATAAGAACCCACTTTTTGTGACTATCGCTAAATTCTGCAGCATTACCTTCAGGGCTTATGCTCATGGCCATGTACACACATGCATCACATGCATATTCACACACAAATATGTCTAAACACCAACACACACATCAAGTTCTTCCTAATATGTAACGTTCTTTCCTACTTCACGTGCTCTGATAGTTACGTGGAGTTTCTCTTCTTCCCTCACCTGCACTCAATACTTTCTATTCAAATTAAAATCCCATTTATTTCTCAACTTATAGCCATATGCAGCAGAGTTAAAAGCTCTCCAAGAATCTTGCATGCATAATATTCAGCAGAGGCATTTCATTGCTTTGTCATCATCTGCCACCATATCTGTCTGTCTGAACAGGCTGCTGAATAATGAGTACAGTTAAGTTCTTCTAGCCTGTGTATGTTATTTATTTATTTATTTATTTATTGTGCCACTTCGTATAATAATGTGGAAAGTGGCAAGTAAGTAAACTTGGAAACTTCTAGTGAATCACAACCTTTAAGCCATAATTGATTTAAAAATAAAGTACCAAATTAAGATATATTAGCCATAGTGGCAATTTTTGTTATAAATTATTATAATAATATTACTGATAAATATAAGAGCCATCATTTATAGGTAGGAATTATTATCCTTAGTTTATAGGGGATGAAATGAAAGTATAAAGAAATTGTGATGATTTGGCTAATGTCCCAAAGTAAATGGTAGTTTCTATTGAACTCCTGTGATACCTGCCAAATTAGTAGTTTTCACCAAATGTCTCAGTTCTCCCCTGGCACAGGGCAGATGGAAGAATGCTACTCCCTTAAAATTAAATATGGTCACGTGAATTGCTTAGGCCACAGAAATATTAGATTATCACTACCAGCGAGGAGGTCGCAGAGTCAGCACACAGTTACAAGTGCTCTCCCTCTCCTCTCTCCGTCACAGCAACTGCTAATTTTTAAAGCTGATGGCTGCTCCATCTGACTGGGACTTGATTGTAGACAATGTGAGAATAACCACTTGCTGACTCAGATCGGAAATGGAATACAAGCAAAAAATAAACTTCTGTTATGTTAACCCACTGAGATTTTGTGAATTTTTCAGACATAGCAGAATTTGGCTCACTCTGAGCAGTATTCCACAGATGCCATTACTTCAATGTCAATGTTTGTTTGATCATAAATCTGACTCAAATGGATTTTTTGTGGGAGGTGGTCAGGTCCAAAAAGTTTAAAGAAATAGATGCTTAAAACTTACCCAAAGTTTTACATCTTAAGGGTAAGAAAATGATGGGAATTTAGACATTCATAGTTATTTCTTTCTTTTACTATTGCAAAATGTAGGTATTGAAAGATTTAAGACATATGGACAGAGAAGCCACCAACAGGAAATTTTGTCTGAAGCAGTACAACAAGTAGGAACCAGAGCCAGAGATGAGGCAAAAGAGATTACAAAGCCAACATACATTCTAGAAATATAATCTGGGTCAGAGCCAGGAACTGCTGAGTTAATCAACGTGAATCAAAAAAAAGAGTCAGAAATGAGAGACATGCATTACCTAAAGCAGAGTTGCAGATTCAAGTTTCAGACCAAGTGTCAGGGTGAAGACAAGGCATTTCCAGCAGGTCAAAACATTTCAGATAAGTATTTTAATTGAAAAGGCTTAAATATTTTAAAAGTCCGCATTTCATATTCAACTGCCTCAGCCACCACTATCACAATCCTAATTATAGCAGCGATATATTGAATTCCAAGCACTTCACATACATTTTCATATTTAATCAGCAAGGCAACCCTATGAGGAAACTGAAGCACACATCACAGCACTAGACTTCCAAACCAGTTTTATCTGACACCAAATTATGTGTTCTCAGACACTGCAAAATGGCCCTGTGCCATTTATCCTTTTGTCTCATACAAAGAGGGTAATTATCAATAAGTGGCTGGGCCTCCCAAAATAGAGCCAATCTAACACAGGGCTCAGGACAGAAGTAAAAGCTAATCTCAGCATGACAAATGGGCAAGAAGGCTAGTGTGCGATCTAAATTTGCCTAAAAATAAATTGACTACACACCTGTGAGGAGGTCAGGTCTCTCTCTCTCTCCCCCCCCACCATTTCCTGAGAGAAATATTATATTATCTGAATCCTGGACTCTAGTTTTTCCTATTTTGGAAACATGACTAAGAACCTGTTTATTAAGATATCAATCTTCATACGAAACAAACAAATTATTACTGTTTTGACCTTTGTTATCACTTATTGTGCCACAGTTCTGGTCCAGCTAATCTGCCAGAAACAGCAGTCATTTGTCTCCCTCTGAGGCTTATTGCAAGGACTAAATGAGTTAATACTTGTACACTATTTACAGTAAGGTACTAAAAGTCCATTATTTAGCAGAATGCCGATTATTGTCTCATTAAGTCCTACAACACTATTTTGAGGTGGAATTCCAAGTGAGAAAGCTGAGGCTCGGGTAGTTTACTTTACATTACCAAGGCCATACCACTAATAAGTAGAAGACAAGGCTGGATTGTACACCATCAAATATTTGCCTGCAAAACCAAAGCTCTTTCCACTAAGTCACGCCACATGCCTCACTCCAATGGAAGAAACTGCACACCAGGTGCAAAAGTTACACACATTGGTCCTTATAGAAAAGAACAAATTGACTGTAATTGTGCAACTCCTTACAGTGCCAGCTGCTATAAACAGTATGAAATTTAGGAAAGTTTGGAAGGTTCCCACAATAATAACACAGTATTTTTCGATAATAATTTATATGCTATATAACATACGTTATACATAGCAAATAAAAAAGCAAATCCTAATTGACAATATGTGGGCAGATAATAAATCACTTGGAAATAACAAGTAGATTTCACATAGAAAATATTGTTATCCATGAAAAGCCCAGGAGTTTCTTAACCCTTTGCTGTGTCATGGAATCACAGCAGGAAGCACTGACAGACCAATAATTTAATAAGCTTAATTCTCCACAAGGCAGGAGTGAGAGCTTTCTATGCTAAAACAAGGGTTTGGATGACTTTATCTCACTTTATCTCAAGAGTGCAGAAGAAAATTATACTCCTCTCCCACACATCAAGAGAAATGCTTCCTATGGAGTGACTCAGCCTGAAACCCTAAACAGGGGCATGGTCACAGCATGCTGTAGGCAGCCACAGCAGGCTCCACATCAGCTGCTTTCGGCATTTGTAGGGACAACACAGAGCCACGGCTGCCAATTACACCAGAAGCTTCTACCTGGTGAGAAGAATCTAATCTTGTGGCAGAAAAACAGATACTGACTCTTCATGCTCCAAAATGTGGCTCTTTTCTACTTGATCATCAACAATATGTTCAAACAGCCAGCAAAACACACTCTCTCTCTAGTAAGATAATAATTGTAAACAGTCGTATCACTAGCAGTTTGCCAGGCATAGCTCTCATGACTTCATATATACTAATTAATTCAACTTAACACTTACAGCACTGGACACATTTTTTTCCGCATAAAACACAGATATGTTAAGTTACCCAAACTCAGATATCTGAAGTATGGTAGGACCAGGATTTAAACACAAGCTGTCTGGTATGCTAGCTACCTATCTAGGAATGCTGTGCCAGTATCACCCTACTTATCCTTAATCATTTTAAGAAAAGCCTAACATTTAGGAGAACAAATCATAGTTACAGGGTACAATATGGCAATTGCGGAGAAAATTTTAAATCAGGTAACTTGAGGCAATTATCTTTACGGTATTCTCTGGGTCCACACTGAATGATTTGGTTTTGCTGGAATTAGGGTACCATGAGCTGACTCATCTTGCCCAAGAGTTTCTGCAGCCCCACCTTAACCCAAGAAGGCAAATAAAACAGTTATTTGATATATACCAAATATAATCTTAGCATGTTGCAAATTTAACTTTAAATCTTTAAAGTTAATTTTTCATACTCCTTTAATGCATATGAAGAAATTCTTATTAAAAGATACAATTCAATTAAAATTAAGAAAGTGAACCCAATATATCATTATTCTAATAGAGTATGGAAAAATGTCACTTACCAATACTGCACTGCAACATGAAAAATCTAATATTTAAAGCCTCCAATAAACTGATCATAGTTGTTGAACAGCAAGGAAAATATATGACTTCTATAATCTTCAGGATGATGTTTGTTTCCTGTTATATTTTGGCAATGACAATTTATTACACAAGATTATATTCCAATCATGATATCCTTTGCCTTCTAATTACATAGGAAAATCCTTGGAGTAATAAATCTAGCACTTTTCATGTTGTCTTGGTTATTTAAAAAGAGTGTAATAATCATGGAATTGGCACTACTTTGTTAAAATTTACAGTTAATCTGTTAATTTGTCTTCTCATATAATCCATTTTAGTAATGCTCTTACACTCGCTATGACATGTCATGCTACCAATTTACTGAATATCCATTGATCTTTGTCTCAATATATTATGAGTTTTACATTTATGAAAATTTTTATTACCACTCATTTTAGGAATTTTCACACATTTATTACTAATTTTTGCATTCTTATGATAAAATTAAATGTACCACCATATTCATTAGCCAATTAAATATAAGTAGCAGCCTATAATACATATAATAATTTAGTAGAAATGTCTTTTTACTAATCAATTCAAATGGAATTTCTATATCTAAGCAATAGCAATTACAATAATATTTTAGCTATCATAGCAATAATTTACATATTTTATATTAATATTTTACATAATATAGGAACTTTTCTTATAAGTACTCAAACACTGGAAAATATATTTTAATAATCAAGCCAATCTCAAAATAACTTAAGCCAAACTTGATGTTTTCTTTACTTGACAGATATCACCATAATCCCTTATTTTAAAGCTGGAGGAAAAAGTTTCATCCCCCTCTCTCTCTTCTCTCTCTCTCTCTCTAAGTTGCAGTATTTTGTTATTTCCCAAGATGTCCTCTGTTAATTTCAATGTTATAAAATCTGAATCCCCACTTTTCCAGTCATCATTCATGATCTACGTTATGCAGTCTGCTCCAGTAGCCTGCTAACTAGTCTCTAGTATCCCTTCGTCACCATATACCATCTTCTTAGTGGTTAAAGTACACTTTCTTAATTTTAATTGAATTGTATCTTTTAATAAGAATTTCTTCATATGCATTAAAGAAGTAAAATATAAAGTAAATGGTTAAAGTAAACTTCTCGAAGTACAGCATTGTTTCTGTCACTCTACCACTTACTACTGTCCAGTGACTCTTCATTGTTCGACTCAAGTATGGCATATTTTGATACTATTTCATTTTCATAGACTTTACTGACTCTCTTAAATTGTGATGGATTAAATGTGCCTCACTTCCTTTGCTCAGATTTATGCTCAATTTTCCTTTTTATCCATATAATTTCCTTTGTCATTTACCTTAAACCTAATTTTTAAAGATTCGTTTCAAATCTTGCTTCTATGAAGAATTCCCTTTCCTTTCCCATCTCCAGTGGAATTGTAAAACCCCATACAACCTTAAAGTCTGCTTGTAGCACTTAAAATATTCTGGCTAGACATAGAATTATTCATCTATTAGTTTCTAATAGATGTCTCCCTTCTTTAAGCTATAAATTCCTTGAAGAAAGGACCTGTATCTCCTGTACCTCCTGCAGTACCAAAGAGAAAACTCACTCCAAAGAAGATGCTCAGAAATATTTACTGTATGATTGGGTTACTGCAACAGCAAAGAGCATGTGGAAATTTGAAATCATAGGCAAATCAATTTTTAACCAATTTAGAAAGTATTGAGTATAAGAATGCAGGTAAAAATAATTTGGCCATTTTGAGCTAAATTTTCTTTTCTTTTGCCTCTTCCTCCTCCTCCTCTTACCCCCTTTCTCTTTCTCCTCCCCCTTTCCCCTCCCCTTCCTCTTCCTCCTCCTCCTCCTCTTCCTTATTTCTTCTTCTTTTAAGACAGAGTCTCCCTCTGTCACCCACAGCAGACTTAAGTGTCACAACCATGGCTCATTGCAGCCTAAACCTCCTGGCCTCAAGTAATCCTCTCACTTCAGCCTCCTGAGTAGCATGCCACCGTGCTCACCTACTTTTTTTTTTTTTTCCATAGAGACAGGGTCTCACTGTTTTGTCCAGGCTAGTCGTGAACTTCTGGGCTCAGGCAATCCTTCGGCCTAGGCCTCCCAAAAATAAATGTTCTTAATATGATAAATTCATATATTGTACATCCAGAGGATCTAAACACTTTTGAGTGTGAGAACCATATTTTGATGTCAAGGTTTCCAAATATCATATATTTTATAATCATATTTTGATTATTGACTCTTAGTCAATAGTCATAGGCATTTCTTAAAAAGTGCCTATGAAATTATAGATTAGGAACTTCCTTACAAATACCCAGCAGCATTTTCATACCCTCTCTCAATCCTCAGATTAAGAAGGTTCTAGAATACCTTTGAAACTGGTCTTTACAGATAATATACATGAAGCATTTATTAGTGTTCCTGACTCATAATATGTACTCTAAAATATGAGTGTTAATGGCTTAGTTTCATTCACGTTTGTCATTATAAAAATTGTCCCATAGAAAAAAAATATATATGAGTGTTAGTGCTCACTATTACCATCACATCTATCTTCATGTTCTAAATCCCAATTCTGTGTTTAACCCTTTTCTCTGCTTCTACTTTATAATGTTATTAAGCTCATTCCTGAAACATGTTTCACAGTTTCATATGACACAATATCTTTCTGCATCAGTCACCCAGATGCCTTAATTTTTACCTCTTTCACTAATTTTTTTTTTTTTTTGAGACAGAGTCTTGCAGTCTTGCTCTGTCGCCAGGCTAGAGTGCAATGGTGTGTTACTGGCTTATTGCAATCTCTGCCTCCCAGGTTCAGTCCACCAAATAGTTAGTACTACAGGCGCATGCCACCACAACCCAGCTAATTTTTACATCTTTAGTAGAGATGGAGTTTCACTATATTGGTCAGGATGGTCTCGATCTCCTGACATCATGATCCACCCACCTTGGCCTCCAAAAGTACTGGTATTATAGGCAAGAGCCATAGCGCCCAGCCACCTTGTTCATTATTATGTGCTGCTTTCTCCTTTCCACCCCTTGCATTTCATTCTTCCTGTCACCATGTTATTCTTTATATTCTTACCATCCCTGCTGCATTTTCAATATACTGCCTTTTCTGGATGCATCATCTGGACACTACATGCACCTTTTGGTGCCTGCTATTAATTAGTTGCTTTTTTTCTCTCTTCAACACCTGACCCAACTGCCGTTCATATTATAGTTGAAAGTCACTTTATAAAATAGACACATTCCTGAATATCGAGAGTAAAAATAAATTTCTTATAAATGAAACCTTACTCTACATATGCAAAGAAACAATATTTTTAAATAAACTTACTGTGAAGTGAATGATCATAGCTTGTCATTGGTAACAACACACACACTAAAAATGTGTTGTCCTGACACCTCTTTCGTTTACAACCTCTGAATCTAACTCCATATTTTATATATGACTCCCTACTTCCTACTCTCTTTTGAAGCGCTAGATTAGCAAACAAAAAAACACACACACACAGGGACACAAATACCCCTCCCTTTTTCCTCCTTCCTCATACCTGTGAGTCAGACCACACTGTCTCAAGCACAGCATTGCTTTTCTCTCCTCCTCCTCCTTCCTGCTCACCCTCTGCACCTGTCTGCCCTTCTCTCTGTTACTGTATTACCACTCTCCATTTTGCCGGTCTGTCTCATCCTCTGCTTTATTTCCATTACAGCTAGAGTGTTTTTCAAGCTTAACATCTAACATATTAGTTCCTTTCCTTCACCATGTAATACTTGATTTAATTTGCCTTTTCCTTTCTCTCAAGTCAAAAAGGTAGTCTCAAGTCAACCTGACTTGTAAACACAGAAAGCACACCTGGATCTATCCCCATGATTGAGGGAATGTGTTCTCTTTCCGGGTCCATGAGGGGGCGTAGCTTTAAGGGCAAGAATTTCCCCGGCGCCATGCCCTCTCCCATCTCTCTCCATCCAGGAGATTCAACAGTTTCTGTTTGAATTTCCCGGGCGCAGGAAGAAACTAAAAGCCAATCACTCCAGCGGGAGTTCTGAGGAACTCCTTTCATTGGTCCAGGGTCTTGGAGAAGGTGGGGGTTTCTCCCAGGATAAAAGTTCATGTTCCCTCACCTGTGTGCAGGGGATTTCCAGCTTTCTGGAATCCCCTCCCACACGGTGGGAGCTCCCTCCGCGATTTCCCCTCTGGAATCCCCGTCCACACTCTTCGTGAAAGCCTTTCTCCTCTTCTCCTTTCCATGTCTTTTCTCTACCTAAATAAAATCACCTTTCTACAACACATTTTGGGGTTGGATATTCACGTTAGGAGCGGTGCACCGGCAGTGGCCCCGCTGCTTATTCCTTAAGAGGTTGGAAGCCAAGAACCCATAAGGATCACCGGCATCCGAGAAAAGCCCGGTTACATGTTGAACAGGATCTATGCTCCATTCGTATAAATAAACGATACATTGTCTAGCACAAATGTCAAATCATATCTTAATATCAACATGAATACTTACACTCAGCATATTTCTGAAGCTGGGAAAACTCTGAAGGGCTGAGGTGGGCCCATTTTTCCTGGTTTGTCATGGTGGTGGTGAGAAGCTCTGTCACATACCAGGTAAGGGATTCTTTCTTCACGTGTTGCACAGAGCTCTATGCTTCAGAAATTCAACATGGCATGTTTCATGATAAAATACCTCAGGCTTTCAAAATATGCAATCTGTCCACATGAAACTGCTTTGGATGTTTGTAGTTTCAATAATGTGTTAACTGCAAAACAAAAAAAAAGAATCAAGTTCAAAAGATTAACATGATTGCACAAAGGAAAAAATACCAAGGTGTAGAATGTTTGTTAACTATTTGTTAAATAATATAAACTAAGAGTACAAATTGTGAAGAGAATTTCATAAAGTATGTTTCCGTAAATGCAAATTTTTATGTTCAGCGTTACAAATGCCATATTCCAAGAATAGACAATGGTATCATTTTTATCAGTCTGTACCAATCCATTTTTTAATATGTAAACAACATATAAAATATACACCTAAATTATTAAAGGAGGCTAAAATAAGCTCTCTAGTTTCCTGTGCATACGATTTGCTGGTTTACAGTATAGAGTGCCAATAATTGCTTGGAACGTTCATCAGCACTTATATGTATATTTCCAACCATACAAATTAATTTTGGAGAAGTCATATAATTTTTTTCTAGCAATAAAATAAAGAGAAAGTTTTGGTTATATGATTTTTTAAAATTCCAAAGGATTGGCCAAGTTAAAGCAATTCCGAATGTCTGAAAGACTTGTGTAATGACAGTAGATGACTCTATTGTGAATCATGCTTTAAAATAAATCTCTAGGTTGTCATGGACCTACATTCACTGGCTATATCTGTAAAGGCAAACAAAATGAAAAACCATCTGGTTTTAACATTTTTATCAGACACTATTATCAACTGCTCAATAATCAGCCAGATTGGCACCGTATTCTTTACAGAAAATGAAGTACTTAGTGAGAATTACTTTTTTGTAAAATTGTATCATTGTAAGCCTTATGTATACAGATGTCATTACTTAAAGTCACCGTACTTCTGCAGACAAGACTCATTTGGTCTTAGCGCCTTTTCTTTCTTCAGCGTCTCTTCACTGTTTTCAAATATCAATCCCAGGACATCACTGTCAGATCCTGTCATCCCTGTCTTTAAAAACTGTCCTTTTTGGTCTCATGGGGTCAGGGTTCCTGCACTCCACTTTACAATATGGTAGAGTTTGCTATATAATGGGGGGAAATGATGACATTGATGTGTTCACAGATGCCAAACTGCTGCAGGTCTTGTCTTTTCTCCCAGGGGCAACTACAGGTTTGGGGAAGCAACAAAAGTGAAAGGGAATGGGAATGTGCGATGGACATTTGTATATATCTTCCACCCATTTTCCTTCTGCTGATTTCATCTTTCACACTAGTTTCATCCTAACTCTCTGCCTCTCTCCGGTTATAGACAGTTTTGGTGGGACTGTGAAATGATGTGTTCTGCCCTCCTCTAACTAAAGGGAGACAGATGACTCTGTCACACTGGCACATTATACTCTGTCTTCCAGGGCTTTAAATGTTGAGTGAAGTGATTCAAGGACAGGGTGAAAATGGTTGTACCTAAATCATAACAGAAATAATTGGATACTCGTTCCTCTCTAACCCTGACTCTCCAGCTATCTTGTCACTTCCAGAAGCTTGTGATTATTTCTTTTTTTTTTTTTTTTTTTTTTTTTGAGACGGAGTTTTACTCTTGTTACCCAGGCTGGAGTGCAATGGCCACTGCAACCTCCGCCTCCTGGGTTCAGGCAATTCTTCCGCCTCAGCCTCCCAAGTAGCGGGATTACAGGCCCGCGCCACTATGCCCAGCTAATTTTTTGTATCTTTAGTAGAGACAGGGTTTCACCATGTTGACCAGAATGGTCTCGATCTCATGACCTCGTGATCAACCCGCCTCGGCCTCCCAAAGTGCTGGGATTACAGGCTTGAGCCACCGCGCCCGGCCAATTATTTCTTTTAATAAAAGATTAAGGCCAGGCATGGTGGCTAATGCCTGTAATCCCAGCACACTGGGAGACTGAGGCAGGAGAATCGCTTGAACTCAGGAGGCTGAGGTTGCCATGAACCGAGATCGCACTACTGCACTCCAGTCTGGTGACCAAGCAAGACCCCATCTCAAAAAAGAAAAGTATATGTATACCGAGACATCACGCTATACCCTATAAATATAGACAATTATAATTTGTTAATTAAATTTTTAATAACCTTTTATAAAGTCAAAGATTAGGTGAGTCAGAATAAGTTTTTAATTGCCAACAATGCAAAAATCTTAACTGGTGATAACAGTTTGTTGTTCAAATATTCATTCAAATATTTGTTAGGCCTTGCTGTCTGCCAGAAAGCTTTCTAGGCACTGAACATAGAGTGAAGAGCAAAACATACAAAAGATGAAAATGATTGTAATGCAACAATGTGCCAGCTTTACTGAGAGCTTACAGTTAGCAAAAGACACTTTCTTAATCACATTACTGTATGAGGTCATTCAATCTTTAGAAAGCAACTCTGTGACATAGGCGCTAACAGTCTCCCCTTTGACAAACGGAGGAAGTGACACTGGTGACTGAATCTGGTAGGTACAGCACAGACTGCTCCAAGCCTAGCCAGTGTCCATTCTTTTTCCCTTATTTGGTAACAAGAAAGATGGTGGAATATATATCTCTTTAAATGACTGTATTTCCCAAGTTCCTTGCATGAAGCAATGGCCAATGAGATTTAAGTAGATGTTGGTGAGGCATATAGAAAAGTTCTATTAGAGGAAATAGTCACTGGCAAGTGCTCTTTTAACATTTTTTTCTTTTCCTCCTCCTTACTACCTGAAATGCTACCATGTTGGCTGCAAATCCAGAAGTTTCTTGTGCTTAAAAGATAATTTTAATATGGAAGCTATGTATTAAGGACAGGAGGCCCCCATAAACTAGAGAGGGGTAGGCAAATAACTAATTGGGGAACAAATTTGGCCCACCACATGTTTGTGTAAACATAGTTTATTGGAGCACACATCCATAAGAGAAACCAGCAAAGGGTTGTTTTTGAAGGGATTTTAAATTAAATAATTATCCTCGGGGGAAAAAAGATACAACAAAAGGACTACAATAAAAAACCAGAAACCTGATCACTCTTACATTTCTGAAATGTCAGTATCTTCATTTAGTTCCTTTCTCTCTCACTTGCATTGTTGTGATAGCATCTTAACTTGCTCCCTGAGCTCTCTCCCTTTCTTAACGTGGTCACTTCTCAAATCCCTTTGGTATCCTCAGAGGGTCATGAACAAGGATGATTCTTGAGGACTGTCTCAAAAATTACCAACAACAAGTTAATTAGTAAACTATAATTGTAATAATTACATGTTAATTTTATCTTTCTACCTGCCTATCTGATCTAAAATTAATTAAAATCCCCCAGCTGGGCACATTGGCCTATGCCTGTAATCCCAGCACTTTGGGAGGTTGAGATGGGTAAATCAATAAATCACTTGAGCTCAGGAGTTCTAGACCAGCCTGAGAAACATGGACAAACCTTGCCTCTATTAGAAATAAAAAACTTAGCTGGACATGGTAGCCCATTCCTGTAGTCCTAGCTACTGAGGTGGGAGGACTGCATGGGCCTAGAAGGTAGAGGTTGCAGCGAGCTTTGATTGCACCACTGTAATCCATCCTCAGTGACAGAGCGAGGTCTTGTAACAAAGATGGTGGGGGGTGGGGAGAGAGAAAGAGCAAAAGAAGAGAAAGAAAGAAAGGATGGAATGAAGAAAGAAAGGGAGGAAGGGAGGGAGGGAGGGAGGAAGGAATGAAGGAAGAAGAAAGAGAAAGAGATAAAGGGAAAAGAAAAATATCCCCTTGTTAATTATGACAAATTTAAACTTAAAATGACAGGTGAACTGACAACCTTAGGTCTGTACAGGAATGCTAATCATGTGTCGAGGCTCACCTGGTTATTCTCTTTAAAATGACACGTTCACACACACCATCCCTTCATTAGTTTTGTATTTCTTTGAATATAACGTTTTAACATCAAACACTTCATTTATATGTATTATTTAACATTTGTCTCCACACACTACAATTAGAGGAAACATAAGTTCTTGTGAGCCCTGATGGAATTTAACAGAAAGACCAAAGCAACTAAAAGTGCTAAGTTTGCCGTTGATTTTCATCCATCCTATATATTAGATTCTGTATCACCATCCTGTGCTACACTGCATGATGTAAGCCCCATGGAGGGCAGGACTTTTTGTTCACGTGTTCACCGCTGTTTTCCCAGTGTTTAGAAGGATGCTTGGTTTATAGTCTCAGGTCAATACATATTTCTTGAATGAATTCACTTATTTCCTTTTTATTCATAAAACAAAGGTTGAGTGGAAGAATTAATTAGGAGGCCTCGAGGTTGAGTAAGAGAAAATGGTGCATAAAGGAGATGAGAACAGAAGTCATTCTGGGCTTCCGTTTTCCTAGGGACTACATCCATTCTCTCCAACTGAATGGACATTTAAAAAAAAGGATGAAGAGGAGGAGGAAGAAGAGGAAAAAGAAGAAAGGAGGAGGAGGAGCAGGAGGAGAAATTGCACTTTCAGGTACAAAGCAAAATTTTAGAGTTGCAAATGGATGGTTATTTCACATATTTTGTGAATATTTTAAATATAGGTAACTCCATATAAATAACCATTATTCCCAAGGGATGCCTTGTAATGTCAGCTGACCAACTGACCATAACAACACTTATACATGATCACCAAGTAGATTTTTAAATCTATCAATATCTAACAAAATCACTACCTTTCTTTGATTTAGCATGAACTGGTCAATTTAGGTCTTCACTTCTTAACAAGAACAGCTCTCTGAATTTATCTACCCCTATATGAATTTTGACAACTGACAGTTACAGAATAATAGTATCTCTGAGGGGCTCAAAGTAAATTTACTTTGGCTCTTTGATTTGGTTTAGCATATCCAAATACCAAAACGCTTTGAATAAATTCTTTCTCACCTTTCTTCTAGTGAAAGCCATTGGTTTCTCATAATTCTGACAGTTCTAACTCTCATCATGTGATATAACACGTAGCTAAATAGTAAAAATAAAGGTGGGGTACAGGTGAAGAATTTTTCTTTAGTCAAATATGTTTACTAGTTGAACTGACATACACAAGTCTATGAAAAGAGAAATGTTTCATGTATAATTTTAAATATGGAGGCACAGCTATATTTCATGCCTCCGAAGGTAATGAAAATGATGGTAGTATGTTCTTATAGTCTCTGCCTCTTCATAAATGGCTAGAAAGAATGCGACAATATTCAGCTGAGATTCCCTACGGTGCATTCAGAAATGCCATGTTTCCCTGCAGAAGTCTTTCTTTAGGTTCATAAAGTGAGTATCAGGAGGGATCCACTTTGCTGGCTTTTAGCAAGCAGTCTAATTCTGGCTTTCTCATCTAGTCAGTAGAGGTGTCACTTTGCTTAGTTTGTAGCAGGAAATAATTACATTGAAAGAATGTAAGAAGGCTCTTTGAGCCTTTGTACCTGGGCTAAAACACAATCCCTATATGTAGGGGAGAAATCAACCTCCTCATGAAGAAGCCATTAGGTAATGTCTAGATAAATCAATCCGTTGGATTGGATGTGTTATTTGTTGGTCACTTAATTGTAGATTTATAAGTAATTATTAGAAGTCAGTATGCCATGACTTCAATCGCTGAAAAGAAGTTAATAAACATTAAGATACACTAAAGAATATATGTATACTGGGTCTCAAGGGTCATAAACTTAAAACTGTAAGATATCCAATGGAAAAAAAATCCTATTGATAGGAAAGAATAGAGAGCCAAAATAACAACTATAGAATCGCTGATGAAAAGGTAGGATGAAATTACATGGAATATAAAATCTAAAGGTTGGTTTATAATTGTTTGTTCATTTAACCATAAAAAGAAGTCTACATTTGAGACCCAATGAATGGGATGCAAGGCATCATGCCAAACACTGGGGCTAGAGTGTTATGCTACACAGCTATGATACCTGAGTTACTAAATCGTGTTTAGGAGGAAAGAGCTACAATAAATAAAGGACCTACACCCATAAATAAATGCAAACTGTGATAAGTTACATGAAAACAGGCAACAAACTACAGCACTACAACAGGAAGTCTTGATTTCATTTAAGAGATTCAGAGAACAAGGTTTATTTAAACAAAGTAATAAAAGTTAAGTAAGTAATTGTAAACTTGTGTGAAGATTAAAAATATTCTGAGTTGAAACGTAGAAGCAAAGAAAAAAATCCTACAAATATAGGATCTTTAAAGAAGTTAGTTATGACTGGATCCTGGTAAGCAAGAAGTAGAGGAGCACATGATTAGGCTGAAAAAACTAAAAAGAGCTACAAACTGAGATTATTTGAGGCCATGATAAGGGCAGTATAATTTATCATAAGCAAATTATGAAGCCATTGAAGTGTTTTTGTGCAGGAGATTAACATGACTGATTTATATTTGAAGGAGTCGACTTTAATCAATGGATGTGAATAGGACAAGAATGAAGAGGGAAGACCAATTAAGATGCTATTCCAATATTGTATAAGAGCTGGTGGCTTTAAGGAATGGCAATTAAGATCAAGGTTAAAAACAGAACTCAAGACATAGTTTTGAAGCAGGACTTGATAATGGAAAGGATAAATTCTGCACAGAAGGAAGGGATCAAGGGTGACTCCTGTATTTTCATTTGAGTGCAGGAAATGGAAAGGTAGAATTTAAGCAATTTTTAAATACCAGAATAGAACGAGGATTGATAAGAATGGACAAATCACTGTTTTTTTTGGATGTATTAAAATTGAGATGATTATCATATATCTGAATTGAATGAATATATCTGAATCTACAAGTACATTTTGAGTTAAGCTTAGAGCTAAGATAAGAGATAAGAGGTATAATATTATGAGTTTCCTATATAGATGATATTTCAAGAATTGGGAATGGCTGTTTGCATGATGTGGTGACAAAGAAGCTATGCCCCTAAGCTCTGCGTCAAGATAGAACTTGCCATTCAAGGGCAAAGACTGCAATTAGCAGTGTGTACTTCTGACAGCCTGTACTTCTTGTCTTCAGAAGTCAACTTAGATTTTGAACTAAGGTCACTCCTTTCCCAGACAAGAATCACTAACAATACGATGATGGATGTACTAGGACCATGGTATTTCTGTCCACTGGAGACCCTTTAAATGGTCCATAGTTGTTCCACTGCTCCCCAGTGGGCTGGCTGAGACTTCATTAGATCTGCTCTGGGGTCTGAGGCTATTTCCGACCAACCCTGCATATCCTCTTCTCTTTTCACAAGTGTCAGTTTTGTGTTACAATCTGAAAGCTTTCCTTGCCCAACTCTGCTTGCTATTCCCCCATTTTTATGCTTCATAAGAACAATGATCTGATATGTGTTTGTTTCCTAGTGAAGGATCCCACATGTCAGGATCCCAGTAGGAAGCAGTGGAACACCTAAAATCAGTAATTAAGACTTTAATGAAAAGATTATTTAGGAAATGTAGACAGGTAAGGAAAGCTATTAGAGACTGATGCAGTATCCTGGACTAGCAATAGCAGGAAACGTGCTGAACCTCCTGAAGGGACTAATGATGTTTTAGCTAAGAAACCCCAGAGTAACTGTATACAGTGGGTCACTTGATAGGAGCAGCTACAATTTGAATATTTGTCCCCCTCAAAACTGATACTGAAATTTAATTGCCACTGTAACAATACTAACAAGTGGGACATTTGAGGGGTATTTAGGCCAGGAGCGCTCCACCCTTCTGAATAGGATTAATGACATTATAAAAGAGCAAGTTCTGCTCCTTTGGCTCTTTGCCTTCGTCTTCTACCATGTGAAAAAGAGCAAGAAGGCCCTCACCAGATGCTGGCACCTAGATCTTGGATTTCCCAGCCTCCAGAACTGTTACAAAATACACTTCTGTTTATTATAAATTACTCAGTATCAGAAATTCTGTCAAGAGCAGCACAAAATGGACTCAAGAGTAATTTCCTTTGAAAACAGGACACATTTTTTTTGTAGTGACTCAGCTGGCATGAGGTGGAGTAATACATTCCCTAATGTTATCCTTCTCCAAGTCTCCATTCTCCACCAGCGTGCCATAAACCTGGGGACACAGACCACCACTGATCAGTCTAACCAATTTCAAACAATCTCATGAGGCACAGAGGCTCAAGACAAAGATAAAGGGAGGATATGAAGGGAAAATATACACTAACCAGCACATATGAGGCAAGAGCATAGTGGAAGAAAGACACAGAAAACAATGCTCTGAGAAGACAAGTTCTAATATTAAGAGATGAGAGGTGAGAAAGTCCTCCCCTACTTCATCTACCCCACTCTGCCTCTATCAACAACTGAAAGAATATGTCAAAAGAGACAACAGAAGAGAAAGAAAAGAATCCCTCCTGGAGAGAACAGAAGACACTTTTCAAAAGTTTCTGAGTAATCAAACAAAGATGACAATTGACGCATCCATTGGTAACATGGTGGCCACTTACGACTTTAGCAATAGCAATTTCTTTGAAGCTGGGCAAGTTAGTAAAGGTGGCATGGTGAAACTGATTACAGCAAATGAAGACTGACTCATCAACCCTTGGAGAGTGTGATTATGACAAGCAGAGACAGAAGTAGCTCTCCAGAGAAAAATGTGAAATCAAGAAACTTATTCTTTCTTGTAGAAATTACTGGAATAAATTTTAAAGTTAACAAGAAATGTTTATTAATGAGACCGGTTCAAACTTCAGGAAAGAGAAGCTGACTCATGTTTTAACTCCTGAGAAAAGAGGGGGAGATAAGTCCCAGAAAGTATGTTTGGGCAAAATTAATCTTAACGATGGATACAGATGCAAGTAGTTTTGTGGACTTTGTGTTTAGGAAATGGAAGATCTCTGGTTGATTACTTCTGTTTTCTCAATGATGTATAAGTCTTAGTGAGGAGCTCAGAATTGAGTTAGGAGGAAATGATAGGGGAAGAGGGAAGTAACAGTGTGAAGATAAGAAAAAATTACATAAAAATGTAGTGAAGTGATCTCACTAAAGACGTAGTAAAAACAGAGTTCAAAGCCAATATTTTTGCATATTGATATTTATCAAATTAGAACTATAACAATCAGCTGGTTTTTCATTATTAATATATAGAGTAAAGAATCTAGAGGACAAATAATCATATTCTCATACATTTGAGTCAGACAGACCTGCATCCTCATTCAATTTCTGAGCTATGTGTCTTCACTGTGTGGTGAATCTTTAAATCTACCTGAGCCTCAATTTCCTTTCTCATGAAAAGCAGACAATACCACCCACTTCACAGAACATTAGCATTTAAAGAAATAGCATGTGCAGAATACATAACAAATAAGAGATTCTCGATAATGGTTTTCTCTTTGCTTTTACAAGTAGTATTGCTTTTATTAGTAGAATTGAAATTGGACATATATATATAGTACATATATAGGGGAAAAAGACTGAGAATCCTAACTCTTCTAGAAGACTATGTGGGTGGCTTAATATAAAATTCATAATTGTGTTATTTTGGGGCTCTGCTGACACAAAAAAATCTAAAAGAAAAAATTCCAGGGAAACCTTTGGTGATGCAAAAAGGGAAATCTAGCAAGCTTTGTATTCTGTATCTTTTTAAAGTTAAGATTTTGAATTTGGTTTATTATTGTATTCTTGTTAAGAAAGTTACTTCAAGTGAATTTTGTATTCTCTTTCTTTTCACATATGATTTTAAAACATCTTTTGGAATTGAGACTGGCAAGTTAAGTGAAAATGGGGATTGATATGGGGGTAGAATATTCTCATTATGAAATACTGAATGTAGAGTGCTCGGATAGATTCTATTTTCCAAGAATGATGATACAGTATCTTTCATCTCACATGATCTTCAGAAACACTGTTATACTTTTTCAGCAGGTGGTATCTGTGGCTCCTTCCCTTGCACTGTGAATACCTTTGTGACTTTCTGAAGCAATAGCTTACGGCAGAAGTGATGCTATACGACTTCCATATATACATCCTAAACTGTCACACGCTTCAGCCTTTCTTTCTTGGGATACTTGTTCTTGGAAGCTTGCCATCTATCCTAAAAATGCTCAAACTAATTAATGTGAAGAGATCACTTGAAGAAGCCATGTGTAAGTGCACCAGGCAACAGCCCAGCTGAATCCCAGTCAAGCCTGTTTCTACCCCCAAATATGAGTAAAGACGCCTTCAGATGATTCCAGCCCAAGCTATCTGTCTAGTAGCCCCATTCTTGAACCTTGAAGTTTTCTCAGCTCAGCTACCAGGATACCGTGGAACAGAGACAAGCCAATTTGACTATGCCCATTCTGAATTCCTGGCCTACCAAATCTATAAACACAGTAAAACAATTATTTTACAGCACTAATTATTGGTAGTTTGCTATGCACTAGTAATTAGAACTAGCTACTTCGGGCAACATTTGGCACATACAAAAAGGAATTAAAATATTGTTACTATTCCAGTTATTATTACTACATTTTAGCATACGCTGAAAGAAGTATGTGTGTGTGTATGTTTAACTCGTAATTTGTTATTACTGTTACCATTTTTACATTTTGGCATGTGCTGAAAGAAGTGTGTGGATGTGTGTTTGCGTGTGTGTGTGTGTGTGTGTGTGTGTGTGTTTACCATTCTTACATTATATGGCCAGGTACATATGGTTTATCAATTCTCATCTCCCTCTGAAGTGAAGAATAAGGCCTTTGGTAGTTGAGTATGAATATTTAATCTGAGTTTTCTTCCTTTACGGAGAGGAATAGCTGAAACACTGAAAGCCAAAAATTAAAAAACAGAAATCAAGCATAGTACATTGGAGAAAGAAAAAGTTTCTAAATCCAAAAAGAGAAAAGATTCATTTTATAGGCAATGTTTTATTATTTTGCTACATTTGTTATGTCTTTTATAAAGATTTTCCTAATATAAATATGAGCCCAAATGAAGCAGAGAAAAATGACTCTGAATAAAGCCTAAGTCTTTCCTTCCCTGCTAGGATAGAATACCAATTAGAAAGAATGCTCTTGAATGGCTTTCTCAATCTGTCTGACTGGGGCTTTTTCAACAGAAACAGATATTTCCTAGAACATTGATTATTCCAAGTGGATAAATTTATCTTTATTTTCCATCCCCAACTTAAGAAAACAGAAACTTACTAAAAAACAATTTCTAACTAAAACTCCTTTCCCAAGGAATCTATGATATAATACATGTTCTGACTTTGTATTGAATTAGGAATTCATGTGCTTACCAATTACACAACTTTTTCTATTAATTAATAAACAATAAATTCAACAACAAGCACTCCCTGGAAACTGATGATTTCTGGCATGGAACTAGTATCTTTCAAATCTTGAATCCCTGGAAAATAATCTACTCTAACGCTGTTATACAACCTTAAGACAGAGCACAAAACTGCATAAGGAAATCACTACTGAAGTATGCAAGGGACCATTTTACCAAACAATATTTGATGTCTGAACTGATAAACAAATAATATTTGCAGTAAATCCACAGTATAAAAACAGAGAGATAGATTGTATTTACGCAGACATAGATGTCACCAATGGAAAAATATGTATTTTGGCTGCATATGGTTTTATTTTCTTCTAAAAGCACTGTCTTAAACCTTTCATGTACACACTGGTTCATCAAATACACCACAAAGAAACATTTACAGTATCATTTTCTCACTTGTTTTCTGTATTGTTGCTAGAACTAAAATAGAAAATATTGCCTTTTTCTGCTTGATAGCATATTACACGTGCTTTGCTTTTTAAAAAATTATTCATGGGCTGGGCGCGGTGGCTCAAGCCTGTAATCCCAGCACTTTGGGAGGCCAAGGCGGGTGGATCACGAGGTCAACAGATCGAGACCATCCTGGTCAACATGGTGAAACCCCGTCTCTACTCAAAATACAAAAAATTAGCTGGGCTTGGTGGCGCGTGCCTGTAATCCCAGCTACTTGGGAGGCTGAGGCAGGAGAATTGCCTGAACCCAGGAGGCGGAGGTTACAGTGAGCCAAGATCGGGCCATTGCACTCCAGCCTGGGTAACAAGAGTGAAACTCCGTCTCAAAAAAAAAAAAATTATTCATGAATAGGGATGTTTAAACCGTAAATTGCAAACACTTTTAAAAGTGAGTTTAAGAAGTTTTTGAAATGTAATTATTCTTTAAATTTATCATAAAAATGGTAATTGGTATAAACTTCACATGACATTCTCTAAGCAGAATATATTGTTTTAATCCCTCTGGTCATTGAATTGCTTCACACCTTTGTCACCTCTTGCCTGACTCATTAGCAGTGAGCTCCCTTTATTTCATTATCTGCACTAAAATCAAGACACTAGTTCTAGAAGTCTATCTGCATATGATTTCCACATCTGGCATCTTTTAATAGTTTTATATTACCTATAGGATTATATGCAATTAGCAAAGTTAAACATACATAATTCAGCCACATACTCTGAACTGGTTAGCCGGCGACTTTTCACTGAGTTAACTCTGGAGGTTAATCTGTCTTTAAACTGTCACTTTTATATTTAAGTTATTTATGCTTGATCCTCATGGTGAGCAAAAGGATAATACAAGTGATTTCAGGAAGATTAAATCTTTTGTGTAGGCCACTTAGTGCCTGTCACGTTTATTATTGTAGATAAGCAGTTCCCAAACATTTTTGGCACCAGGGACTGGTTTCACAAAAGACAATTTTTCTATGGGCAGGGGGTGGAGGTAGGTGCTTATAGAGTGGGGTAGACGGTTTCGGGATGAAACTGTTCCACTTCAGATCATCAGGCATTAGATTCTCATAAAGAGCACATAACAAGCCGGGTGCAGTGGCTCAAGCCTGTAATCCCAGCACTTTGAGAGACTGCGGTGGGTGGATCATGAGGTCACCAGATTGAGACCATCCTGGCCAACATGGTGAAACCCTGTCTCTACTAAAAATACAAAAAAATTAGCTGGGTATGGTGGTATGCACTTGTAGTCCCAGCTACCCGGGAGGCTGATGCAGGAGAAATGCTTGAACCTGGGAGGTGGAGGTTGCAGTGAGCCGAGATCATGCCACTGCACTGTAGCCTGGTGCCTGGACAGAGCGAGACTGTCTCAAAAAAAAAATACATAACCTAGATCCCTCATATACACAGTTCACAATAGGGCAATAGGGTTTGTGCTCCTATGATAATCTGATGCTATTGCTAATTGGACAGGAGGCAGAGGTCAGGCAGTAATGCTCCCTGGCCCACTGCTCACCTCCTGATGTGCAGCCCCGTTCCTAACACCAGGCCACGGATCAGTACTGTAATAGATGACTGAGCTGAAAGACGGGGCTGTTATTACAAGTTTGATTTTATTTTCAATTAATAGAAGTTTATCTACAGAATTACAAAATACCTGAATGATTACTGAAATTGGTCTACTCTGTGCTACTTTGCCTATATGGGGTGGGGGGAACATGTAATAGTTTTTAAAACCAAAGAATGAATTTTTAAAACAGTGAACAAATTCTGACCTGGAATAATTGCATGACGAGGTGTAATGCATTCAAGAGAACCCAAGAGACACCATTCAAAAGAACAGAAACTCTAAAAAAGCTGAACCATATTAGAAAGGTTCTAATGTAGGTTTCTAAAAAAAAAAGCTACTGGAAATAAATTACTCTTTTTAAAGACAAATTCAAGGTGTGAAATGAGGTTGTAATATTTTAAATTAGATTGGTGAACAGCAGCAGCTGTTTGGAGATCAGCAGAGAAATAGCATGCCTCAGTCTCTACTGGTTAGAATGAACTAAATTTAGCAACACTTGGAAATCCAGGGAGAGCCTAAATCACAC
>CM052658.1:78626095-78724569 GCA_028533165.1 Leontopithecus rosalia
GGAAAGGTACAGATAAAGTAAATCATCAAGGCAGTTGATAAAGATTAGCCAGGAAACAGGCTGCAGATATTCTGACCAAACATTCATTGAGTGACAAGTGCATGTCACTGTCATAGGTTCTGGGGAAAGTAAACATGATTAAGCAGTGCCTCAGGTCTCAATAATCTCAATCTATTTGGGAAAACAGACAAACATATTCATCTTTATATGAGACAACTTGATAAATAACAGAATGCTTTGAAAGCATGGAGGTCAAAGTGTGATTCAAACTGGAGCGATTAGAGAAACTTGCAAAGAGGATGTGGAATCAGTTTGACCTTGGATTATGTGGTGCTCACCAGGAGCAAAAGAGAGAATATGAGAGAAGGCAAATTCCAGGCAGCAGAAATGTCATGATCAGTAATCAAGAAATGATCGAGGCAGAGAGTATGGGCTGTGGGTGGACGTTGGAAATAGAAACTAAAGTCTAGGCAAAAAGCAATTTTTACCTGGACAAAAGACCTGAATATCAAGAAAAGAGGAAAGTAAAAAGGGAGGCAGAGTCAGTTTGAGGCTCCTTTGTCAGTCTCAGTAATGAGATTGGATTTCCCAGTTATATGTGAAAGTGGCAAAATGTTAGTACTTCATTAGATATATTTTTTCAGAGTCAGAAACAGACTATATAGGTGAGTCAGAAAGAATATAAACTTGACTTCAAAAGGTGAAGCAGAGAGCTCAAGTACAGGAGAACACTGCACTCTATCTTTAGAATGTGCAAGAGTGAGAAAGAGGTAAATAGTGGGTTATAATAGATACAGAAGCAACAGTATAAAAGAAAAATCTGAGAATGGCAGGAAATACACATTTTCATGGTTTTTGTTTTCATTATTGTTGTTGGAATTCACAAATTGTCTTCCATTCTCTACCCAAACCACTCAAAGTGACTGCATTATCTTGATGCAACATTTATGTGGGAAATTTAATTATGAAATGTGCATGTTGTTTAATATTTTCCTATCTCCCCTTACCTCCTTTTCTGACTAAATGCAAACATCTGAAATGCATAACTATGCATCTCACAATGGTTTGTGTCAAAGCCAATGATCCCATCTAGGTTATAATGTCACTTTATAATACACAACATGGGCAGTTGATTGGACACCATGCCAACTTTGGCCAAAGTTGTACCCAGAGCCCAGAAATAAAAATTTACGCAGAAAGTTTTCTTCTTAAGAAATAAGAAGCAACTTGATGATATCTACTTACTTATTTTTCACTGTCAAAAACAAAAGGATAAAAAGAAATGCCGATAAAAAAAGGCAATGGATCTGAGCACGGATCCATTTCATTAAGTACTGAAATAATGGAAAAAGCCGCTCTGTATTTTCATACTTACATGATATACTCTAACAACAATGGGCCAAGTATTTTTCTTGTTAAATGCTGTCTTTGACTAAAAGCAAAAAGTGTAACGGTTACTTAAAATAGCTATCATTTTAGAAATTGTAAAATTTCGGAGCACAGATCACTTACTTAGAAATATTTTAGATTTCAGATCTATAAAGAAGCATTTTCTTACAAAAATACCTTTCCTTCTTTCTAATTCATCACCTGTCTTATAATGTAAGTGTTTCTTAGACCAAATTTGAATTTTGATGACAACTGCATACATTCACGTATGTCTCCCACTGCTATTTCTTTTGCATGTGAGGTTGATGCCTAATAAGTTGATATAAAAGAAATCATTTCATGAAGGGCAGACAAAACCAAAGATAAGTAGGCAAGTAGAAGAGAATTGTAAATATGGTATTTTACTGTATTTTTCCAAATACATATGTTTCATTCTCTTTTTGTCACCTCTTAAAATGGGTAATATGTAACCACTAAGAGACCAGTATTTCAGTGTCCAAATATTAAACTAGAGAAAAATTTTAATTAGATGGTTTTTACTGTTATTTATCAATTTTGGAGTTTCAAAGCACATAGTTACACTATGTTTAGAGGATTACAGTAACAATCTCCTTGGCTTGAGTCTTTTCCCTGGGGTATTAGGTTGTTTATGTACAGCTTCGGGGGTCTTTGGACAACCTGATTTTATGCGTGAAGCTGTATGAGTATGGGTGTATACCTAGAAAATTTATAGATTTTGTGACATTTTCTTAAGAATATACAATGATAAATATTAATATATTTTTCTGGGAATTAAAAATGATGCAATGTATGTCCTTAATAAACACTGCATGCCACATTATATCCCTGGCAATTAGTTGCTGTTAGTAATCATTTTCTTAGTAGTGATATAACAGGTCAATTCAGGGAGAATTCAAACTCAAAATGCAAATCCTGAGTGATTTTTACATAGTCTCTGTATTTCCGGTTAGATGGTACATGTGTGTAATAAATTCTAGACCACTGAAATTCTCTGATCACCATACTTGGCACATAAATCATAGAAGTTTATCAAATATTTTACTCTTTGTATTTTTAATATTTTATATTCTCTAATCATGTGGCATCTAATAAGATGTACAGAGCTATTTCTGCTCAGTTATATGTTCAGAAAAGAAAATACAGGTACTACGTAAGATTATTTAAGTATAAAAATGTATTAAAATATTTGACTTTCAATATAATTCATATTAGGAAGTTTCTGATATGGTTACAAATAACCAAAGAAATGGTTCACAATAGTTTTCAAATATAGTAAACATAGCTGATTTTTTTATTATTTAAATATTTCACTTGTGAAGTATATTGTACATATAGGAAATATATAAAATTATATAAAAGGTTGAAATAAAAATAATAAAATATACTCCCTGTACCTGCTCCTCAGTTTATGAAATAGAACATTACCAGCATATTAAATGCCTGTTTGTCTACCTCTGAGAGCACTCCCTTTCTCATTGTTTCTCATTATGTTTTTATGATTCTCTGTATAGTTTTACCACCTATCATCATTTTGCCTGTTTTGAACTTTATACTGATGGAATCATACTCTATTTATTCTTCTGTGCTTGCTTCATTTCCTCAGTATTACGCTTTCTGAGATTCATCGACATCGAGGCATAGAACTGAATTTCTTCATTTTCACTGCTGTGCCAATTCCATTGTCTGAATACATCATAATTATTCTCTTCTACTGTTGAAGGATATTTAAGCTGCTTGCTAGATTTGTTCTTATGGAAATGCTGTCAGGAACATTCTTATACCTGTGAGGTGATATGTCACCATTTCTCTCATTTATATTACCACTAGCACTTACCGAGATCCACATTATCACCCATACTGGATAATATGTAGCTTCTTATATTTAGACAACATGAAATATGAAATGATATTGTAATTTCAAATTTTTGCTTCCTTAACTATTAATAAACTTGAGAATCTTATTTTCTTCCCCCTCCCTGAGTTTCAGTGGGGTAAAATTAGCAAATACACATACATATAAGGAAATGATTTGATATGTGTATACATAGTGAAATGATGACCACATCAAATTTATTAACATTCATCACCACACACAGTCACCACTGTGTGTGTATGTATGTACATGGTGAGGACACTTAATGTCTTATCAAATGTCAAGTGAATAATTCTGCATTCTTAACTGTAATCACCATGCTGTACATTACCGTAGCTGCTAACAATTTCTAAGTGTTCGCTATAACCTAAGTACCTTTTTAAGAATTTATATTTATTTAGTGGTTCTAACAACTTTCTAGGTGAGGTATCATGATATTATTATTTTGATATTACAGATTAAAAAAACTGACATAAAGAGTTTAAATTATTTTCCAAGTCACCCAGTTAACAAGCAATGGAGCCAGAATTCAAACTCTTGGAATTCAATAAAGGAACCTCAACTCTTAGCCAATTGTAATTAGACTATAGTCTGTTCCCTCCCTTATATATGGACTAAACATTTTATGTTTGCATTTAAAAGTACAGAATTCAAAGAGAAAAGAAGCAAAATTAAAGAATCAAGAACCCCATCACTTCTCTGCACAAAATGTTCACTTTTGTTTTTAACATACAACACAGCTTTACATCCTCATTCAACATTCAATTATTTTGGATATTTATATTTTATCTCAGCCACTTTAATTCTACTGCATTAAACATATACACTCACAGAATGTAGTATATTTACTTTTGATTTTTTTCTATGCTTTCCCTTTGAAATGATTATTTTTAATGAATTTCGGCAGAACTCATTCTACATTAGATACTGTAAGGGGTCACAATAGGAACACTTGTATAAAAAGTCAGGAAATGTAGATATGGTCATAGTGGAGGGCTCACGTTCAATGCTGGATATTATTTTAAATAATATTATTTTTAATTTATTTTTTATGTAGTGGTTTAAAACGCCAAACCATTTAAATTACACCCCCTTAACTTTTAGTGAAGTTGTGAAACTTTTTATATTTATTAAACATTTGTAACTGTGTATGTGTGAGTGAGTTTGTGGGAGAATTACCTCTGTGAATTTTTGAATTTTTTCTACAAATTTTCTTAATAAAATAGTTTATATTAGGTGCTAACCATCTGTGTCTTTTGTTTTATAAATATTTCTCTCATTTATTTGAAAAATTATTAGTCAAATTTTTAAATGATGGCCAAAAAAGTAATAATATTTATATTAAAATTAAATAGTTTAGAATTAACTATAAAACTAAAATTTCCCAATACACTATTTGTAGAATCTTGTCTTTGTATTAATTCTAAACCACATTATTTTAATACAGGAGAGAGTAGAAAATCATTGTAAATACAATAGAGTTGAGCATATACTACAGATTTATGGTGGTATACAAATAAATAAGAATGCTATAATACAAATTAAAATATAGTTCTAAAGTTTTAATTTTATTTGTAATTGACAAATAATCATTGTATATATTTATGGAGTATAATGAAATGTTTTAACCTACATATACATTATAAACAGACTCAATCAAGCTAGTTAACACATCCATCACCTCATCAACTTTTCACTTCTTTGTGGTAAGAGTGAGTTTGGGCAGTATATCTTAAATCTTAAAAACATATATTAACTTAAAAATGGAACACTGACACTGGAAAATTGAAATTATTTGAAAATTTATAACCAATTTGTTATTTTATAATTACATTATTTTTATTTTAGATAATAGTTTTGTACAGATAAGTTTCTGTGTTTTCCTAGTTGTGTTTAAATCACTTAAATAGCTGAGTCTATGTCAAATATTTACCAAAATACGATAACAACCAACATACACATGCATATACAAACACACCCATATAATCAGAGCAGAGCTATCTTAATGGATCATATGAACACCTGAAATGCATCTTCCTTCAATCAATATGCATTTATGCATTATCTACAATAGGCCTAGCATGTTACCATATTCTAGTGATACAAAGGTAAATAAAACACATTATTTGCCCTTGAAAATTAAACAGTCTGATTGGGAATAAATGTCATATATATATATGTATATATATATGTATAGAAGTATATATATATGTATAGAAGTATATATATATATATATATATATATATATATATATATATATATACTATAGAAAGATAAATAAAAATGGAGTTATACCCAGGCATAGCGAGTGGTAGAAAATAATTGATTCTGTGCTTTAGAGAAGTTTCACAGAAAACAGGATATCAGAGCAGAATCCTCTAGAAGCAGTAGGGATTAGCCAAGCAAAAAGAATAATGTGCTTCAAGACAGAGAAATGTACAACAGTTATTTAATGGGACTTAGCAGAGGCTATGGACAAAGGGATGATAGATGATGATGAAACAAAAAATGGGGCCAGAAGCCACATCAGGTCTTAAGACTTAATCTTTTAGGGATGGGTAACTATTTTTAAAATACGAGTGGGAGAATCTCATGGGTGTCATTCATTTTCTAGACAGAATTCTGCTGGCATTTAAGGAAAGACTGGAGGTGGAGCTGCTAATGAGAATGCCTTCCATGGATACTAGAAGAGACATATTAAGGGTAGAAGCAAAAGTCTTCGCAGTGGAGATGAGGGATGAAGAGGAAAAGGCAATTCCAAGAATATTTCGGATTTAAAACTGTAAAGAATTGATGACCTACTGGCGAAATAAAATGTGATCAAGATGATCCATGTAAATGTTAATTCCATTCATGGAACTCTGGAGGAGCAAAAGACTTGTGTTAGGGTTAAGACAAAATGACTTTAATGAAAATTATGTTGCATTTCTGTCATCTGTAAATCCCAGTTTTTGCTTATTTATGCTCAGATCCATTGCCTTTTCTCCTACTACATTTCCTGGGCTCCCTTGCCATCTAAGTTTACCAAACTATCTTGTAGGAATGAAGAGGAGGAAGTAGGAGTGCTCAAGGTATTTCTTTCTCTCTTGCTCTGCCTGCATGTGGATAGTTATATTTCTGGCAGTTGGCTGCATCTCATTTATATTCTAGCTCCTCATCTTACTGCCCATCCCACTGTGGACTAAGCTTCCCCCACGACAGCTTTAAGATTCGGATTCTTGTTAAAACTTCCCTTTACTGTCATCAGTCCTAAAGTAGTAGTGGCTTCCTGCTGTTGCTATTCTCTGACTTCTTTCTTCCACTGTCTTTGTTACCAAATGCCTTAAATGGTTCCTGTATCTTGGCTGAACTTTGGTGGATTCACTATAGAATATTCAAGCCATCATTTACAGTGAGAATGAATACATGCCAGAGTGGTAATCCAGGGTGGAGTTAGAGGTCAAATTTAAGGCTCTGGGAGACATCGTGTGCATAGGAGAGAGAGATAACTACTCCAAGACAGTATGCTTAGTAAAAGGAACACCAGGAATAGAGTTAAGCTAAAATGAGAGGTAAGGTTGAGGGACAGAGGACTTTGTATGGCTCAGAATAATTTGAAATATAGTCAGGAAAAAGTGAAACCTAAAGAGACCACTGAAAATAAAACTTTCATGAGTTAAGGTAGAAAACAAGGCATTTCACTGTATAAGCAAAGACACAGAGATGAATACAAAAACACAGATGATAATAGAAGGGAGATGAGAAGTGGTAATAGAGAAAGGTTACTTTCAACACTGAAGAGTCCTGGCTAAGAGAAGTATAGATTTGTTTTCTAAAGACTTAATTTTTTTCAAAGAGCAATTTCAGATTCACAGCAGAACTAAGAGGAAGGCTACAGCAATTGTTCAAATACTCCCTGCCCATATAGATGCATAGCCTCCACTCTTTAAAATCCCCCACCAGAGTGGCACATTTGTTGCAAATAATAGGCTTATAATGAGACATCATAATCGCCCAAAGTCCACAGTTTACATTAGGATCTGTCTTGCACATTCTATGGGTTTGGACAAATGTATGATGACTTGTATTCATCATTATATAGAATGGTTTCATTGCCTTAAAAATTCCTATTGTTCCACTTATTTATCCCTCCTCCCAACTCTTTGCCAACATTATTCTTTCGTACTGTTTCTGTAGTTTTGCCTTGTTTAGAATGCTATATACACTTGGAATCATATAGTATATAGCCTTTCACTTAGTAATTTGCATTTAAGTTTCCTCTATGTCTTTTCATGGCTGGATAGCTAATTTCTTTTCAGCACTGAATAGTATTCCATTGTCTGGATGTATCACCATTTATTTATCTTGTCACCCTAGAAGGACATTTTGGTGGCTTTCAAGTTTTGGCAATTATTAATGAAACTGCTATAAACATTCATATGCAGACTTTTGTGGAAACAATTCTTCAACTCCTTTTGGTAAATACTAAGGCACTTGGTGAATGGATCATACAGAATAAATATGTTTCGTTTTGTTAGACACTACCCAGATGTTTTTCAGTGACTATACCATTTTGCTTCCCACCAGCAATGAGTGAGTTACAGTTGCTCCACATCCTCAATGGTGTTTGCCGTTGTCAGTGTTCCAGAATTTGGCCATTTTAAGAGGTGTGAGTGGTATCTCGCTGTTGCTTTAATTTTCATTTCCCTGATTACATATGAGTTAGAGCATCTTTTCATGTGCTCATTTGCCATCGGTATATTTTCTATGGTTCAGTGTCTGCTAAAGGTTGCGGCCCATTTTTAATTGAGTTGTTTTCTTATTGTTGAGTTTTAAGAGTTCTTTGTATTTTGGATAAAAGTCCTTTATGTGGTGTGTGTTTTGCACCACATTTTCTCTCAGTCTCTGCCTTGCCTTATCATATTCCAAAAAATTGTCTTTCACAGAAGTTTTTTTTATTTAATTTTAATGGAATTCAATTTATCTTTTTTTTTTCTTGAACTGTGCCTTTGGTGTTTCATCTATGTCACTACTGTATTCAAGATCATCTAAGTATTCTCTTACCTTCTAAGATTTCTGTACTACTGTATTGTATAGATAGATCTATAGTTCATTTCAACTAATTTTTGCAAACAATGTAAGGTCTGTGTCTTCTGGTTTTTTAAATGTGGATGTTTACTTGTTCCACATTTTTGTAATGTGGATGTTCATTTGTTGAATGACTATCTTTGCTCCAATGCATTGCCTTTGTCCTTTGTCATACATCAGTTGACTAAATTTATGGGGCTCTACTTCTGAGCTTTCTATTCTGTTCCATTCATTAATTATATAGCAATCTGTGTTCCTATTTTCTTAGGCTAGCTAAAGATGTATTAATCTTTCTGTTTTATATATGTTCTCTTGATTTCCTGTTTTTAGTTTCACTGATTTCTGCCCTAATGTTTTGTATTATTACTACTTGCTTACTTTGGATGTCATTTGCTGTTTTTGTTCTAGTTTCCTGAAATTGACACTCTGATTGCCTATTTTAGATCTTTCTTCTTTTCTAATAGATCTGCTCAGTGCTATACATTTTCCTTTAAGTACTGCTTTTGAAGCATCTCACCAATTTTGATAAACCATGTTTTCATTTTTGTTTAGTTAACAATAGTTTTAAATTGCTCTTGAGATTTCTTCTTTGACTCACTTGTTTTTTAGAAGTATGTTTGTTAATCTGCACTATTGTGGAAATATCCAGTTATCTTCCTCTTAAGTGATATCCAGTTTAATTCCACTGTGGTTTCAGAGCAGACATTGTATGCTTTCATTTCTTTTAAATTTGGTAAGGTATGATTTACAGGCTGAAATATGTCTGAATTGGTAAATGATCCATGTGAGCTTGAAAAGTATGTGTATTCTACTGTTGTTG
Organism: Leontopithecus rosalia; assembly: GCA_028533165.1. Classification (NCBI taxonomy): domain Eukaryota; kingdom Metazoa; phylum Chordata; class Mammalia; order Primates; family Cebidae; genus Leontopithecus; species Leontopithecus rosalia. The sequence goes on from CM052658.1 coordinate 78,635,267, forward strand.
GATGAAGTCATCTATAGATGTCTATCATACTGTTTTTCTTTTTTTGTCATCAGAGTCACCACAGGAGATCTGTTGTATACAATAATATAAGTATATTTCAATATAATTAGAAGAAAATAATTCATATATTTCTAGCATAAAGACAAGTATTTAATGTAATGGATATATGAATATACTGCTTTTTTCTTTATTTTGAGACAGAGTTTCGCTCTTGTTACCCAGGCTGGAGTGCAATGGCGCGATCTTGGCTCACCGCAACCTCCGCCTCCTGGGTTCAAGCAATTCTCCTGCCTCAGCCTCCTGAGTAGCTGGGATTACAGGCACACACAACCATGCCCAGCTAACTTTTTGTATTTTGAGTAGAGACGGGGTTTCACCATGTTGACCAGGATGGTCTCGATCTCTTGACCTCGTGATCCACCTGCCTTGTCCTCTCAAAGTGCTGGGATTACAGGCGTGAGCCACCGTGCCCAGCCTATACTGCTTTTTTATAAATTATATGAATGTGTTAAATTATTACATGTACCCCAAATGTACACTATATATTAATAAAAATAATATATACATCTAAAATTCAAAAGTGTGTTTACATATTTGTCCAGTTTAAAAAGTAAGAAGAAAACATCCATGCCACTTATCCTCTCAGAGTTTCACAAGTAGAAACTCTGTGTGCCTTACTCTGACAGACATTCCATCCTTCACACATAGTTGGTCACTCTCCTGAATTCAATGTAAACATTTCCTTTTTCTCTTAAATTAGTAATTCCTAGGTGTGTGTGGTTTCCCTGAAGAATATATATGTTGCCTATTTTTGAATTAAAAATCAGAGATTGAAGACCTACTTAAGGAAATAAAAGGAGAAGACAAGAATAGAGAAAAAAGGATAAAAAGGAATGAGCAAAGTCTCCAAGAAATATGGGACTATGTGAAAAGACCTAATTTACATTAGATAGGTGTACCTGAATACGACAAAGAGAATTAATCCAAGCTGGAAAATATGCTTCAGGATATTATTCAGGAAAAGTTTCCGAATCTAGCAAAGCAGGACAATATTCAACCCCAGGTAATACAGAGAACACCACAAAGATATTCCTCAAGAAGAGCAACACCAAGGCACATAATCGTTAGATTCACCAGGGTTAAAACGAAGGAGAAAATACTAAGGGCAACCAGAGAGAAAGGTCAGGTTACCCACAAAGGGAAGCCTATCAGACTTATAGCAGCTCTCTCAGCAGAAACCCTACTAGCCAGAAGAGAGTGGGGGCTGATATTCAACATCCTTAAAGAACAGAACCTTCAGCCCAGAATTTCATATCCTGCCAAACTAAGCTTCACAATTGAAGGAAAAATAAAATCTTTTATGAACAAGCAAGTACTCAGAGATTGTATTACCACCAGGCCAGCTTTACAAGAGCTTCTGAAAGAAGCATTATACATCGAAAGGAAAAACCAGTATTACCCTTTCTAAAAATATACCAAAAAGTAAAGAGCATCAACATAAAGAAGAATTTACATCAACGAATGGATAAAATAGCCAGTTAACATCAAATGGCAGTAACCCCAAATTTAAGTCGACTAAATCCCCCAATCAAAAGATACAGCCAAAACCTAATGGTATGCTACATCCAGACCCATTTCACATCCAAAGATACAATTGATTGATGGTAATGTTGAGCTCAACTGTGCCTACTGATTTTTTTTTGATAGATTTGTCCAGTTCTGAGAGGTGATTTTAAAGACTCCAACTATGAGGGGATTTGTCCATTCAGTGCAGTTCTATTAGTTTTGCAGCACATAATTTCATGCCCTGTTGTTAGGTGCATACCTAATTAAGAATTATTATGTGTTCTTTGAGAATTGACCCCTTTATCATTAAGCGATGCAATTTTTTATTGCCAACAAATTTTCTTGCTTTGAAATAAGATCTATCTGAAATTAATGTAACTTTTCAGGCTTTCTTTTGATTCTTGTTAGTGTGTGCTCACTCGCTCTCTCTCTCTCTCTCTCTCTCTCTCGCTCTCTCTCTCTCTATATATATATATATGTATATATATGTATATATATATACATATATATATATATAATCCATTTATTTTTAATCTCTATGTACCTTTATATTTAAAATGGGTTCCTTATAGACAACTCATTGGGTCCTGTTTTTTGATACACACTGACAATCTGTGTCTTTTAATTATTGCATTAATATCCTTGATGTTCAAACTTATTATTTATATTAGATTAATTTGTATTTGTTAAAATTTGATTAGTTGACATTGTTCTTATTTTCTATTTTTATTTTTCACCTTTTTTTGCCTTTTGTGGTTTTATTTTATAATTCCAGGTTTTCTCCTTCTTACCATATTCTTTATATTTTCCTTTTTACTTTTTACTCTAGAATTTGAAATATACATTTACAAATAATCCAATTTCATTTTTGGATAATACTATACAATTTCATAGAGTACATTATAACAAAGTAATCAAAATTCCTTCCTCCAATCTCTTGTATTATTGCTGTTTTTCATTTCACATATATATATAAAACCATTTTTAATCATATTTAGAGAAAATACATACACATAAACATAATTTAATATACTGCAGCTTTTATGATTTGAAACAGCTTTATCACTTATGTATGAAATAATGACAATTTTTGTTTTATCTTCTCTTATTTCTTCTTTGAAGCAATTCCATTCTATATGCGGATTAGAGTTTCTGTCCTACATTGTTTTTCTTCTCTCTTAAGAATTTCTAATTTAACATTTCTTGCAATACGGGTCTACCAGCAACAAGTTTTTTCAATTTTTATTTGTTTCTGGAAGTCTTTATTTCTTTACTTTTAAAGGATAATTTTTCAGGGTACAGAATTCCAGATTGGTAGGGTTTTATGTTTTGGGGGTTTGGTTAAATAATTTAAATATTTTACTTCACTCTCTTATTGCATGCTTGATTTCCGAGGAGAAATCAAATGTAATTCTTATCCATGTTCTTCTATATCTAATATTTCCCCATCTTCCCCTCTGCTTTCTGAAGGATTGTTCTCTTTATCTTTGATTCTCCGTAGTTTGAAATGATATGTCTAGGTCTAGTTTGTTGTTATTTGACATTTATCATGCTTCGTGTTCTCTGAGCTTCCTGGATCTGTGGTTTGGTGTCTGATATTAATTTGGGGGAATGTCTCAGTCATTATTACTTCAAATATTTATTGTTTTACTTTCTCTTTATTTGATATTCCCAGTATGCATATGTTTTATCTTTTGTGGTTGCCCACATACTCTTGGGATATTGTTGATTTGGTTTTTTTTTTTTCGGTCTTTGTTCTCATTGTTTTTGGAAAGTTTTCAAAGTTTCTGTTGCAATATTCTTGAGTTTAGAAACTACTTCCTTAGCCATGTCCTGTCTACTAATTATCCCATCTAAGTCATTCTTTATTTTTGTCACATAATTTCTAATCTCTTAGTTCTTTTTTTTGTTTTGGTCCATTCTTACGATTATCATCTCTCTGCTTACAATGGACAATGTATTGCCCATCTTGTTCTTACAAGCTATCTGCTTTACCCATTAGAGTCCACAGCATATAAATCAAGTTCTTTAAAATGTACAGTCTGATAATTACAACATCTCTGCCATGTTTGGTCCTGATGCTTGCTTTGTCTCTTCATATTTTGTTTTTTGGATTTGGTATGCCTTGTCATTTCTTTGATAGCTGAACATGATACACCAGGTAAAAGGAATTGCTATAAACAGGCGTTTAGTAAAGTGGTGGCAAGGTGTGGGGGAAGAAGTATTCTATAGTCCTTTGATTAGGTCTCAGGCTTTTAGTGAGACTAAGGCATATCCCTGAAAGAAAATTTTTTTAGTTTGATCTATATTTAGCAATCAGCTTTTGATATTTGGTTATCAGAATATAATTTCCATATATAAATGAGCTCCCACAGTGAAAATAGACAAACTGATCTAGTTTTATACATCTGAAGTTGTTTCAACTAGGTATGGAGTATTGATGACACCTAATTTTTCAATTATACTTTAATTTATTGAGCTCTTGCTTAGAAAAGTACACAAACCTGATTGTCATTTATTATGCTGTGGAAAAATAAAATTGCTAATAGCTTCATTTCTAAAAAGTAAAATGAGAGTATCTGTTAATTAATTTAACACCCCTTAACAAAAGTCCATTCATAGACAGGGCGTTCCACATGTACAATCAGCAAAACCATACAGAGCTCCATACCGAACATACCCATTTATTCAGTGGTCTCAAGAATGAATTTAGTCTCTTTCCATTACTTTTAAAAGTACAGTCCCTATATGAAGTCTGCAAAGAAATGATAATTAGTGCCAAAGATGTGCATTTTCAGCCTAATTAAATATCTTAACTTCTTATTTTAAAACTCAAGAGTTTTCTCAAATAAAGCAACTTTTATTTCTTCATGTATTCATAGTAAATAATCTTTTTAACTGATAGACGTGGAGAATAGTGTGTACTAATTCTTTTTGAGCTACACTCTTAGGCAAAGTTTCTGGAAAGTAAACATACAAATGATTTCTGAATTACTTTGTAATAATTATCAATAATATTCATGAATATTAAGCCTTAAATAATGTATAAAGCTATCTCTGATGGAGTTAAATGATTTTTATAGAACAATGGTTCTCAGACAGAGATAATCTTGCTCACAGGAGACGTTTGGCAATATCTGGAGAGTTTTGTCACCGCTGTGAATATGAAGGTGGGGGATGCTATTGTCATCTAGCAAATAGAGTCCAGGGATTCTGCCAAACAGTCAACAAAGCATTATCTGGTCCAAAATGTGAACAGTGCCAAGGGTGATAAACTCTGTTAACAGAGCATTGCAATATAAGCTAGTGCTTTTAAGATATTGACTTGCATAAGCCTGGGGGGGATATATGTTTATGATGCCAGTGACTATTTCCTAGGCTATCTAATCAACTGAAAACAGTAGTCCTGATTTTTAATACATTCATATATATTAGTGTTTCAGAAAATTATCATTTTAATTAGACTGTTTTTCTAAAATATCAGACATTTTGGGCTTCAAGAGCTTTAAGAACTAATTTCCAATCACATGCAAAATATTTTAAAGAAAGTATTTTTATTTGTTCATTTTATAGGAATAAAATTCTCAAAATACTGTATTTCCTTTCCAAATACAATACTGATTAAATTACTCCTTACATTTAAAAACTGATTTTGTGTTTCCTAATGTTGGAGCACAACTTTTTTCAAACTCATTTGTGGCATACTCTTTGTGAAAACTAATTATAAACCTCTAAATAAGTATAAATTATTTAAATATAAATGTAATTAACCTATATAAATATCCCTAATGCATCATATTTTCACTTTCTTTTAATAGATTGTAAAACTAATTTCAGCTTCTGTTTACTCCTTTGAGAACGCTCTTTATAAATATACTAGCAGAGCAGAGAAAATACAGTTCCTTAGCATATGCGCACAGGAACAATTAGCATGGATTCCTTAACTCCGTCTAATTCTAACTGAGGTATCTGCCAGAACAATCAAATCAGCTGTCTCAGTCAAACATCATTAGCGCTAATTAAGGAAGCATCAATGAAGAATACCGCCGCATTCTTGAGGTGCTCCCCACTGGATTTGTAGATGATTTCAAATTGCACACACAGTGATATATGAGCAAAACAATTGAGATTTGAAGTCAGACAGGACTGGACTGTATCTCAGTTTTTCCTCTACATCTCCATTTCATCATCAACTATGTCCATGTAACTGGACCTTCTTCTTCTGGCTCTGATATAACCAAGAACCCTTCTAGGGTCAGTCATTCACTGACAATAACGTAAATTTTGTGGAAGCTTTTTTGAAAAAATACAGAAGCAGCAGCTATGGTACACATTTTACATAGCAAAATGTCCCTTCTGTCACTGTCCTCTACGCTTGCCTCTTGCCACGTTTTTCTGGAGTCAGACTTCATAGACCTTCTATGTGGAGAAGTAGCTCTAGCTCCGCCCTTCATCCCAGTTTCTTCTCACCTTCTTCCCTTTAACTCGCCCCATCATTTCACCTTTAATGAGCAATTGCTCTTTTCAATTTCTCCAATTTTCCAATTTTCATTCTTCCTCTTTAGAAGTGGAAGACAAGGTAAAGTTTCCTTCTTAACTATAATGTGGGAAAACGGTACCTAACTCAAAAAGCTGAGGTGAAATTGAAGATAATACTTCAGAATCTAGCACAGACTCTATTGTGGATTTAAGCACTAAATCAGCGTTAGTAAACTGTTAGCTCTTTGCTTCCTCACATGGATGCAAATTTTAAATTCCTCAGGGAAGATAGAGACATAAAGTAGCCCCAGGAAGACACTTGGAGAAAGAAATTCTCACCACTGTTTGTCTTAGAGGTAAAGACAACATTTTTATCAAATCGTAAGAACAGTCCTTCTAGGTGTTATAATCTAAACATCATCAGAATTCTTCATGACTAAATGTTATCATTTCTACCCTGGCATGGTAATCTCTAAAATAACCAACCCCACAGAGATAAGGATGGCATCTTGCCTAAGGGAATATTACATTTAAAAAAGAAAAACTTGTTTCTCATCAAAATGAGTAATGAAAAACTAAAAATAGCCTATTGTAGTTCTTGGAAAACAAAATTCAATTTAGATTTTAACCTTACCTTTACTGCACATTGGGGTTTACCTTGGAGACTTTGATATTCTGTCAGATTTTGACAGGATTATAGACTTATCTTAAATAAATTAAAGATTTAAAAAATTTAATAAAATAAAAATAATTTTTACTAAACCTAAGGTTAACTGGATCCATAATTTCCTGTATATTTTAAAACCAAAACAATATAAAGGTTTTATTTTTTCCTGACACATTGTATTACAACTTTGCAATCAATATATGTGCCCCCCATTAACTTTTTTTTTGTATTTTTAGAAAAGTGTTTAAACTGTCATGCTATTTTCATTAATGCGCATGCTTGAAAGATAAACTGATTCATACTAAGCAATTACATGCTGTACTTTTAAAATAAAACATAATAAGCCAGGTGCGGTGGCTCAAGCCTGTAATCCCAGCATTTTGGGAGGCCAAGGCGGGTGGATCACGAGGTCAAGAGATTGAGACCATTCTGGTCAACATGGTGAAACCCCGTCTCTACTAAAAATACAAAAAATTAGCTGGGCATGGTGGCACGTGCCTGTAATCCCAGCTACTCAGGAGGCTGAGGCAGGAGAATTGCCTGAACCCGGGAGGCGGAGGTTGCGGTGAGCCGAGATCCTGCCATTGCACTCCAGCCTGGGTAACAAGAGTGAAACTCCGTCTCAAATAAATAAATAAATAAATAAATAAATAAATAAATAAAATAAAAATAAAAAAACATAATCAACCATACTTCCAGAGAAGCTTTTCTGAGAGTTTATTCTCACTGAACTATGTGAAAATAGACAATTAATAGAAAAGATATATTATACATAATTAGTATGCTTGGGCACTTCTCTATTCTATACTTAAGTAACTAATATTTTTCAACAGTTATATACACAATATATGTTCATATATTTAAATTAATTTTCCTTTATATTTACATATTTTTACACATATGCAGTCAGTATTGATAGCTTATGACACAGTAGTAAACAAGAGATTACTCACTTATGCTCCTGCTCTACCAGATCCAGTTTATGATTTGGAAAACAATATTAAATGATGTTTTATAAGCCATGATTTTTTATGACACTTTACCCTGACTTCTCTAACCTCTCTATTTTTAAATTTTTTTTATCCAATTTTTTCTATCAACATGTTAAATATTGAGACTTAGAGTTGCATTTTGGGTGTCTTGGCTCTACATGCTATTCCCTGCGTGGTCTTATTCACATCTGTGGATTCCATTGCCACTTACATGAAAAACCTTTCTAAACTTATCTGTAGCCCACCATTCTCACCTGACATCCAGGCCCACAGAGCCATGTACTCACTGGAGATCTTTACTTAAGTAGCCTACAGATGCCTCAGATAAAGTTCCCTCTCCACTCTCCTGTTTCTCCTACCTTGTAGCTTCCTATAATTTGCATTGTATGTGCTCAAACAATAGATACTGAATAAATTAGTAAAATGAAATGAATAAAGACATGAATTAATGAGTCAATTCTTTAGAAAATACCTTTGCCTTCTGCTCAGAAAACTTTCCCAACAATCTCTAAAAAATTATTTTCTGACTTTCTCTAATTTTGGAAATCCTGACAAAGATTTAAGTACAAATTTTGTGAACATTATGTTTTACTTTAAATTAACAAATGATAACTGTATATATTTATGGCGTAAAATGTGATGTTTTGGTATGTATACGTATTGTGGAATGATCACATCAGCTTAATTAGCATGTCCATCACCTCATATATGTATCATATATTTGCAGTGAGAATCCACTTACAATCCACTCTTTCAGCAATTTCAAAATATACAATAAATCGTCACCAGGCTGTGCCAAAGAGCACCAGAACTTATTTCTCCTGTTACTAGAGGCTGGTGGAGGATGAGAAAGTGTGATGGGAAAGGGGAAATGCTGGTCAAATAGTAAAAAGTCTAATCATTTGGAAAAAAATTGTCTGTAGCTACCATGATCCACCCTACTCCTTTTTACTATCCTCAAAGTCAATCCTGAATAGTTCATCACTTATTTATGAAGCTCTTGCTGTTCTCTGGTTTGGGGATTCCAATGTGCTAAGATGTTTGGTGTACTACGATCACCTGGAATTTAGAATAACTGAGAAGGATTAGGCTTCCTGTTTCTTGTAAACATAAATAACACAATGCTGAGAAAATATTTTAGGAACAAACAGCTCACTCAGTATCAAATCATGAATAAGCATTTAGCAAGCCTTTACTAAGTGCCTAGCACTTTACATTTTACAAAAATACTAACCTATTTAGGATGTGGATTGCTATGTATGAGGAGGTGCAATGATGGATGGCATCATGCAGACATTAGTGGATTATGGTTAAAATGAATTTTCAATTTTACCCATTTAGTTTTCATACTTTTATGTTAAATAACCTTTAGAAGTTTGAAATACAAGTATTCTCTGAAGTTTTTTGCTAAAATGTCTATGATATATGACACTTTGCCCTAAATAAAACTATCTTCCAGACAGGAATGGGATTCTCAAGAACATTAACCTCTGCAAGTTCTTTGTGAAGCAAAGGGCAAAGTGATGATTCACTTGATCTAAAAATAAACATGAATTTTTCAAAGATGAAGAATCAAGCATCATAAGTCATCTCTGGGGTTTAATATAATAAGAACCTGTCATATATTAATCTGTTCATATTTCTCATAACATAAATATGCTACTTATAAATAACACCAATTTCTCCAATGAAGTGTTATTTCTATATAAGGGTGGTAGAATAGGAATAAAAAACATACAATATACCAACAGCACCAATCATAAATAAATGATTAAAACATTTTGCTGATGATTCCAGAGGCAGCAGACTCTGGATCTCCACAGAGCACACTATAGGCAAATACTATCAGTTGATTGATGTTGGCATATATGATAAAAACTATTTGTCAACACCTGCTCTAAAATTGCAGAATTTACAGAAAGTAACTTCACAGCTAAGATTCTGCCTTATATTATAGGCCCTTTCTGTGCTTAACACAGGGCCTGATTTAAGGTAGATACTGGGTAAATCTTGGTTAAATGAATAATGTAATATTCTGGTGAATGTTTATAAAGCACAGTGGCATCATTATACTCACTGCTTAAAGAACCCAAGTTGCTGCAAAAATTCTGAAACTGAAACTTGCTTCACTGACATTAGATACTGTGCAGCCTGAAGGTTTCTTTTCTCTAAGATGCTTTCTAGCTTCACTCTTGGCTTCTGGAAAGAGAGACCTGCTTCCTAAAATCCCAAATTTGGTTGTTTTTATAATATATACTTACATATTATAATTTATATTTATAATATCTTTTATAATATAATTTACTTAATAAAGCTTTAATATATAAAAGCTCTTCCAATTTAAAAATCAGAGCTGACACAAAAGCAGCTAAGAATTCAACCTTTTATTTGATAATACAGAGAGCAAGAATACAAATATTTAATGATAATCATAACACATTAAACTGTAATCCCTTATTTCTGATGCCAAAGTGTAAGTTCAAAAAAGTAATCAAAACTGAAAATAATCTAAAATAATAGACTCAGGTAATGGGAAATTTAAACTACCCTAAAAGATTTTGTTTTCAAAAACATCCAGGCTAAGAAATAAAATTTTCCTGAATGTCCGTTAAACTTCTCAGGAATAACTTTTTATCTTCAAAAAGTTCTTGACTGGTAATAACTTTCCTGACATAAGGTCAATGAGGCTAGCACCCCTTTCTATTACACTTTTGTGTTACTGCATTAAAATACTCACTTAGTTTAGCCCATTTTTCCTTGTTCAAGTATAAAAGACATATAGGCATTATCATATTTTGTTCTTAATCATGATAACAGCCTGCTTATAGTACCATAACTGAAAATGTCTTGAAACATGTAATGAATTAATTTTCCTATGTTCAGATCACAGTAAGAGTAAAGATATAAAGCAGGAAGATAATAAGGCTGCTATAAATTAGGAATTTACTCAAGCATAACAAACTATAGAAGTTCAAGAACATTCGATTTTTATTTTGAACAGTGTATCTATGATTTTGTTGGGAAGGATTCAAATCAAAAGAATAAAGATAAATATTATCAACCTAGTCTCCATTAACTTTTTATCATAACTTTTTATCATAACTTTTTATCATATCAATTTGTTTACACATATATATGTATGCAGGTTTTTCAATGATATGCACATACACAACAGTTTATAGTTAACTTTGAGTTCACTGTTGCTAGCAAAGCTGCCTTACAGTCCAAAATCAAAGATTCATGATTGTTGGAAGTCGAATTAAGTGAAAATTATTTTAAAATCACTCCGTTTCTATAAAGAAACATAAGAATTAGAATTTAGTAATGGTTCTATGTATTACACTGGTAACCTTTTGTAAAATGTTACATAAGTAATTGGTGTAAAATATGGAATAATAATCTTATTAATCAAAACATCAGAAATAGAATGCTGTATTACTCAGAAGGAAACAAATAATATGCAGTACTAATTTTAAAATATTTTTAGTAACAGTAATCTCTCTTTAAATAGAATTCCACCAGGACACCTATGTATGAAACAGAGGTTGCGTTTCTCTAGCAGAGGATGAGGAAGGGATGTTCTCAGTTATTCAGCAGTACCACTGACACACACACAAGCACAAACATTTCCTTGAGAAACTTGTTTTTAAAATGCATAAACATTCAAAGCCTGACATTCTCTGATAATATGTCAGGTTCTCTGGTTGCCTTACTCACTTTTCTTTAATTAGTTGTTATTAAACCACATTTGAACTCAATGAAAATTTAAGCAGACATACACTTACAAGAAAACAATTTTTACAGAGACAAGTGAGTTGATAGCTTAGCATTGGAAACAGCATGCCTTTTCCACATTTCCACAGATTAATCCACTAAGCTTACTGTATATTTTTCATTCATTTATATTATCAGTAAAACATAATATATGAGAATCCCAATTTTTGTATCCACAAAATCTTATGAGATTATAGTGAGGAAAGTTCACTACACTATTTTACAGTAAAGCATGTAATATCAAATAATTCTCCCTTCCTCTCTCTCTGTTTCTATGTATAGAAACATAAAACATAAAAAAGTGTGTACATATACATATAGTTTATATACATACACACACACACACACACACACACACACACACACACACACACATACCCACACATCTATATAAATGGGCCCCGTTAATATGTTTCCTCTATATGAAAAAACAAAGATGTGGGGGAATATTGCTATAAAAGATTAAAGCCATCTGAAATATTGCTTTTTAAAATGTAGATATGATAGTTATAAAGGTCTTATTTTTTACCTGAGTGATGCTCAACAGTGTAAGGAGATGATTTCATTTTATCTCAAGGGTGTCCAATCTAGGTCCCAATGCAGGAAGGAGGATTATCTTGGGCCCCACATAAAATACAACTAACATTAATGATAGCTGATGAATAACAACAACAAAATCACAAAAGGATTCCATAATGTTTTGAGAAAGTTTATAAATTTGCGTTGGGCCACAATCGAAGTAACAATTGGAAAAAAAGGAACAATTGAAAAAATCCCAGCACTTTGGGAGGCCAAGGCGGGTGGATCACGAGGTCAAGAGATCGAGACCATCCTGGTCAACATAGTGAAACCCCGTCTCTACTAAAAAAAAAAATACAAAAAATTAGCTGGGCATGGTGGCACGTGCCTGTAATCCCAGTGACTCAGGAGGCTGAGGCAGGAGAATTGCCTGAACCCAGGAGGTGGAGGTTGCGGTGGGCTGAGATCGCGCCACTGCACTCCAGCCTGGGTAATGAGAGCAAAACTCTATCTCAAAAAAAAAAAAAAAAAAGCATCAAGAGCAACAAGATTCACTGTATCCCAAAATCAATTCCCCTACACCGATTTTTTTTATTAGATACAATATAACATTTTAGATCACACAGTCCCCTGGATGTCAATGTTCAAGTTGTTTATCCAAAATAAGTAGGAAAAAAAAACAGCTTTACAGTATCTTCCCTTCTCAAACTCTTTATTTTGTTAGCTTAAAAAACAGAAACAGGTAAAAAAAGAATTAAACAGTTGGATATTTTACATAATTCCATAAGGGCCTTTACATGGTAAGGATTTTTTTTGTCTAGGGCTTACTTTAAGAACTTTAGTCACAATATTAGCCATTTGACTTAACATTTTGATAATGTTAAGTGATAACATAACTTGATAATGCAAACGATGGATGAACCACATAGCTTTAAAGTCCCCTTTGAGAATCCATACAGAACTTTTTAACATACAGTTCATGGACTATAAAAATTGTCCTATCTTCAAGAGTACACATTTAAGAACAAATTATCTACCAGCTAAATCATCACCAGGGAAGACAGCAATCTCAGGCACTCAATACTCTAATTTTAATAACTTAGCTTGAAAAATATTTTTAAAATCTCTAAACATTTAAGGCAAATGAAATCCTCTCTCCTATAATATGAACCTATGCTCTACTAGCCTTCGGTCAGAGTTTACCCTCCTTGAAAAAGAATAGCCTACTGGTTACAAGAATTGAAATAAAAATGCATCGTGTTCAATTGTGGTTTTGCTTCTGTTAGAAAAATACCCATCGTTTAGGGAGAAGTTTGGTTTTTCATTAAACAGATGTGATGGTGCTGAGATGAATTTTCCTGAAAGCCATGGGGAGCATACCAAAATAATAATAATAAAAAATCATTTGATCAATATCATAGTAAGATAAATGATTATGATGAAATGAAGCTGTCTCTATAAACTACAAACAAATTAAGTTTCATACCTCTATATTAATTTGCCACCTGGTTTTTCCTAACATTCTCGCTGACTGCTAAATGCTATTTATTTTCTTTAATTCTAAAAGGAAATTCTGCTTCTTCAACCCGCTTGTAACTAAAAATCTAGGAATACTTTAATCATTTACTTTTTAGAAGTCATCACGCTTTTTAAAAACAATTAAGCCACATAGGTAATTGAACACTCTAATCAGAAATATACCCATTTGCAACACTGAAATAAGAAGGCCTGTGTCAAGTATAATATAATGTATTTTGTTTTTACCTTTGTTTATTTATTGGTAAAAGTAAATAATGCAAATCTGTTAGGACCACTGCTGATCTTGTTGCTCAATAATTATCCATGAAGATCATTCCAAAATTCATGTGAATAGTGTGTACGTGTTGAATACATTGCATATTTGTGTGTGTGAGACATTTTAGTTCCAGTAAACAGATTAGGATAAAACAAGCTCTTCCATCCCACCCTGGGCCACATGTGGCCGGCCCACGACAGCTTTGATTATGGCCCAACACAAATTTATAAACTTTCTTAAAACATTATGACATCTTTTTGCAATTTTGTGTTGTTGTTATTCATCAGCTATCATTAGTGTCAGTTGTATTTTATATGGGGCCCAAGATAATCCTTTCTCCAATGTGGCCCAGATTGGATACTCTTGATCAAAAAGGAAATCATCTCCTTACACTGTTGTGCATCATTCAGGTAAAAAATAAGACCTTTATAACTATCATATCTACATTTTTGCCTTTGAGGTAGGGGCAGGCCTCCACTCCGGAGGCATGGCTTGAACAACTCATCAAATTGAGGACTGGGTAAAACAAGGTGGAGTGAAAACAGCTTTCTGTAAGACACGCCCACAAGTGTGCCATGTCAACTTATCATTGCCATGACAACACCAGGGAGCTACCACCTTTTTCTAAGGCAACGACACAATGACACAAAAGTTAATGGCCCTTTTTTAGAAATTTCTGCATTAATGGCCTCTTAATCTACATGTAATTAAAGAAAATATAAATATGACTGCAAAACCACACTGAGCTGCAACTTTTTGTCTATGGGGTACCAATGCTCCGCAGAAGCAGTGACAGAGCCTGTAACAAGGCCAGAAACCTAACACAGCCTATTCAATAAAGCTGTTTCCTTCTACCTCCGGCTTGCTGTTGAATTATTTCCTGGGCAAGGCCAAAAATAATAGGGGGCTAAGCCCCACTTTGGAGCTTGCCTTTTTAGCATCACCTTGGTTACTGATCAAGCTAGCACCCAGCCAACTTTCCTAAACTTCTTAGGTTTTTTAGATGTGATTGCTTATTTACTATCAGTTCTACAGTGTAAGTATTATATTGTTGTTTTTGTAAGTTACATCAAATTCAGCTCAGTACAATTCGGTTGCTTTCCTGGACTTGTTAGCTGTACAACTGATGTTGAGACTGAATCATGTGATGCTACAAATTGTCAACCAATAACATAGACTAAATTCTGTATGTCTCTAAATTCTGTATGTATAAATACAGAATTAGACATACTCTAAATTCTGTATGTCTCCTTAACTAACTACACAACATATATTAAAAGTACATTGTGCGTAGCAAAATTACCATACATTCAGTGCAAATATTTGTATTCAGTTGAATCAAGTTATAAATAAAAACTTAATCTATATTTCAAATTACTTTTTTTATATGTTATTTACTAAATAAGATCAGTAATACCCACCAAATTCTGTTTACAGAATAGAAAAATTAGACAATGTCTATGATTTCAATATCTTGCACATTTTACACGCTAAAACTGTTTAGTACTAGGAAGTAGCACCAAATATGTGGAAAATAAGTAAAATAACTCATATGACCACAGATAATCGAGAACTTTTTTCTCATTTAACAATGCTGGGATGCCATGGAATTTTATAATTATACACCACATGTTGCTACTCTTTTTAATCTCAGAGAATTCAGAATTCACATGTGCTTTACCCCCTATAACATTATTGCTGAATGTTGGCCAAATTTTTGTCTCATTCTTACTTAAATATTATTTTGAAAAATATTATTTGGGTGATCCCTCCAGTATTGCATTTCCACCTCCCTGTAAGGTTTGCTTATGTAAATGTCTATAACTTAAAACTTTTGTTTTCAAATGTTCTGCAGAAAACCAAGCTTGTGATAAACGCTTAAGGAATATTTATTTACCAAGTTGACTTCAAATTTTAACCTTTTACCAAGAAATAAATAATTCTCCACAATGCTAAGTTCCACAAACAGTAGTCCCTTGAAGCTTTTGAAAATAAACTGACTTGCTATCAGGAAAAATCATATATATATAAATGAAATCAAACTCCCAGATTTGAAAGGCTAATTATCATGTTACAACTTTTTATATATTTAGTGCTGATTTTTATGTATTTGTTCAAGTAAAGAATCTCTATTTGTGATAACAACTCTTAAAGAAGGACAAAAATAAACATTGTAATTCATCTAACTTATGGTGACTTTGGAATTGCCAGAAAATAGAAAGAAAAAAAACCCGGCAGTTTATCTACATACACAAAGAGAGCCTGTCAACAAAAATTCTTTATGTATTACCCTTGCACATAAAAATCTGTAAACCAAGTTGACAAGAAAATAGTCATGGCAATAACAATTCACAAGTTAACAATAGTTTTTACATCTACCTTTTGATTTTATCTGCATTCATAAATGAAAATGTAGGCTGCAATTTTTACTGACTGCTTTATCTTTCTCTTACAATTGCTCTGTTTCTGCCTCATACCTTTAAAAGATTGTCAGCAACCGGAGAAGTTACGTGACTATACATTTCACTGTGTAATTCCAAAACAGGTGAAGAGTCACTTCTAAACTATAATTTTATTGGGTATTAAAAAATCAAAAAGTTAAATATTTATTATTTGTATCATATGATTTATTAAAACATCTCACAGACTAATTTTGCTTTCCTTATATTGAATCCATTACAAGTCTTGTTATGTTTTAGCATATGGGCTGTAGGTTCTAATATCTGCTGGCCATTCTACTTCACATAAAAAGTCATCAATATCTATTTAAGTATCACCACCAAAATAAATTGTATAGCTCCATAAATTGTTATGTTTTGGTGCTCAAAAACACATGCTTTTACATTATACTAAATTAAATACTCATGGTCTTATTACTAGACAGAGCAAAACGTCGTAGATATCCTTGATATGTTTGTTTTAGCAAAGACTAATGTATATCAAGACAATGATTCATAGATCAAGGTAAAGTAGCTCTTCTCAAATAATGACAAATAAAAATAATCTGTTTTAGTGTATTTCAAAATATTTATGACCTGAGGTATAGAATATTCTGTTTAGATTTCTGATTTGTCTATGTTAGCCCAGTCTAGCCAATAAAATTATTTAATATTGTAAGCTTCCATGCTTTGCATTCAGTAAATGAATGTTATGATTCAGGGTCAGTCGTATCACTGAAAAGACTGTTTCTGTCACTTCAGATGTGAGTTTGCTCTCTTTCAAGTTATTTGGCTATTTCATACATTATCTTGTCAGGCTTTCTTAAATTAAAATTGCTTTCTATGTATATATTTATATCTTTAGAAGGTACTAACCTGAGTGGCAAAAACTTTTTAAAAATATCTGAAATGACCTAAGGCTGTGACACCCCAAGTATCTCCCTGTGATACTAAATATTTCTGTTAGTACACAAACTTGTAAAACCCCTTTCTTCCACCCAACAAAAACATTCATAGTAACAGTCCCTTTAGTTGGGAAGAATAATCAACAAGCCATTCATTCTTCTCCATGGTAAATTACCTCAATGCTGAAAGAATCTTGCCTAATAAGACTTTCGTATGACAAGTTAAAATTCTCTTAACGTGAAATAATCCAAAAGCTTTTCAAAATTACTAATAAATGACAAATGTATGTCTGATTCTTGTTTTCTATCATAACAGAACTCTAGTTTTAAGAAATTATATTTAATTTCTAGTTAATCATGCCCAGCAAACTCAAAATCTTCCTATTACTTAGCATTTCTCAGGCTCACAAGATGTCAATTTGATTTCTATTTTAAAAACTATATCCCTAAGAATCCTTATGAGAATTCAAAACTGGGGGAAATAATTTTAGTTGAAGGATCAAAGCGGCAATTTCAGGGAAGATATTTTAAAGGAAGTAGCAGAATACGGAAATGGTGGATCCAGCCAGAGGGAGTATGACATGAAAAGACAGGTTCTAAGGTAAGAAACAGCTGTATTCTTTCAAAATAAAATAAAAGTTGGATATTGATTCTAGATGAGGCAAAGGATTGCTTGAGTTACTCAAGGTCAAGCTGAAGCAAGAGCATAGTTGGACTGTAAGGAACTTTAGAGATGAAAGAGGTCTGGATTGCATCCTCTTGCCATAAGAAGTCCCCAAAAGACTTTGAGCATGGAACTTGAGATGTAATAATGTCTAATAATTTATAATTATTCATAGCTATAATTATGAAATTAATGTTCTTTTTAACAAAACACTGAATTATCAAACTAACGATGTCTCTAGATGCCTCATACCAAGCTCATCACTTTAACCACCATTAAAAGAGTATGGATTTATATTTGCTTATACAACTACATAATATATAGGAAATAATATTTTGCTATGAATTCAACTGTATTCCTATTGATGTTTATTTGCTCTTGTTTCCAGTTTTATGTTATAGCAAACAATGCTGCAATAAAAATTCCTGGTCATATGTCTTTAAATTATCTATTTTATTGAATAAATAAATAACAACGAGGCTGTTAGGCCAAAAATTATAGAAAATTTGAATTTTAATAAGTTATGGTAAAATACATTTCAAATATTTTACAGTAATTTACAATTACTGGCAATTTACAAGAACCACTTCCTTATTCCATTGCCGGTACTAGATGTTACCAGCTGTTTTAAAATTTAGCCAATCTGATGAGAGCACTTTGCCTTACACTGTTGTTGTTGGTACTATGATCACCATTTCAGTTCCATGACTGTTGTAGACAATGAGTGTCTTTTCACATAGTTGGCCATTAGAGTCACTTCTATAAATTCGTTGCTCTTATTTTGTTGAATTATTTCTAGTTCTGTCACCGTTTTGTCAACCGTTTTTAGTACATCTTTGAACACTAGAATAATTAACCCTTTGCCTATTATGACAACAAGTATTTTCTCTCAACAAGCAACTTGCTTTTGATTTTTACTATGATAAATTTGTAAGATATTTTAAATTTCTATATAACAAAATTACCAAAGAACATTCTTGCCATTTTCTCAAGAGTAAACTGGGAATTCAGAGTGTATGCAGAATATTTAAGTCATAAACATTTATCAGCATTTGGAAATAGGCAAAAAGATCACTAGATATTATTTCCACAGAATGCTGGTTGTGGTGTGCCAAGAACACTGTGGTGGAGATTTCTGATTTTGCAGGTTGTGTGCCTTTCTTCAACTCAGAATTACTATTGACTTAGATATGTTGAACTCTTTAAAAGCCAATATTTAACCTATAGAAGATTGAGTGAAATGCTCATGATTCTTCTCTCAGAAAAATTTAAATAATTTTTGTCCAAAAGAAGTGCAAATGACTTTTATACCATAACCCAAAGGTTAGTATATATCGCCTTGTACACCATTAAACACTCTAGTAACCTTTGAAAATTTATTTCTGAATTCCTTTAACTTCAGCTCTATAAATCTCACATCTCTTAATTTTGTTGAATCATTTCTGCTATTTTACTGGTTCCTTTATTAATTAATGAGCCAAATAATGTGTTTGAAATAAGCTCATTTTGTATTTCTATGTAAGTTATATTTTTACCTTAAAAAAATTCTACTTCAACAGAAGATTCCTAGGCAAGAGATTTTCATGGTCTCAAAACAAATAATAGAGAGAAGGAAATTTCAGAATTAAAAAATGAGAAAGTGGGAGAAGTGGTGGCTCAGGTCAATTCTCTTGGCACTTGAGGAGGCAAGGCTATGCATTAGAGGCCAGCCTGGGCAGCATAGATAGCTCTCATCCACTGAAAAAAAATGGAAAAGTAAGTATGAATGTGTTTGGGAGTCTGAGGGGTAAAGACAAATGGAGGATGAAAAAGAGAGGGAGGGAGGAAGGAAGGAAGGAAGGAAGGAAGGAGGGAGGGAGACAGGGAGGGAGGGAGGGAGAATCAATACCTGATGGATATAGTCCACAAAAGGGCAGTGTTTGACAGTCAGCATTTATATAGTAGTCTCGGATTTCACACAAGGACCTTATCTTCTTTGCTCACGATAGCAAAAGGAGGAGAGAGTAGGGATGAGGTACGTTTATAGATTAGCAGGTAGCATTAATTTTTTTGTTTAATGTTTAAATTTCTACTTTCTTTTTCTTAAGTAAATTTATGGAATATAAGTGCATTTTGTTACATATATAGATGGTATAGTGGTCAACTTAGGGTTTTTAGTTATCAATCACTGGAACAACATCCATTGACCCAGTCATAATTTATCATCCTTCATCCTCTTCCCATCCTTCCTTCACTGTAAGTCTCCACTGTCAATCATTCCACTGCCTGCATCCATGTATACAGCTGTTAGCAACCACCTAGGAGTGAAAGTATGCAATATTTTTCTTTCCACGTATGGCTTGTTTTGCTCAAGATAATGACCTTCAGTTCTTTCTACATTGCTGCAAGATGCATTATTTCATTCTTTTTAAGGCCGAATAGTACTACATTATGTATACACACCACATTTTCTTTGTCTTATCATCTGCTGATGGACACTTGGGTTGATATCTTTGCTGTTTTAAATGGTGCTGCAATAAACACAGGAGTGCAGGTATCTTTTGATTTATCACTCATTTTCTATTTCTATATGAAATATGAAATATGGCTATTTGAGAGTTAGGTGAAAGGTAATGGCTGAAGATTTAAGAAGAAATGTTGTGTCATTTTTGATGACATAAAAGCATATTTTCCAGAAAAAATATGACATTATTACAGTGAAGTACTTGGTTGTAATCATGAATGTATAAAGATATTTTCTGGGATATATTTTTTCCTCCTCCTTTCTTGTCTTTGTCTAACTTAGATTTGTAATTTAGTTATAAATTTTGCATGTAACATACATATATGTATACACATACATATCTATATATTTGTTTGCAACGTTTTAAGGGCTAATCATCCCCTAATGTATGAATCCTCAATAAAATGAGGAAGCAAGCCATTTTGCTCCCCTTTGGGACAGAGCACAGTGCTAATGTTTGATTCATCATACAGTGAATGAATTCAAATTTTCTAGCTTCTTTAAATAAATATTAAAATGGGTGAATATACACATATATACATAGAGTTCGAAATGAAGATAGAGATACACAGATGACAGAGATAGAGATAGAGATGATGGAGTTAGTTATATGGAGATTGAGACAGGTGCAAGGTATTTTCTTGGGGTCTACATTCAAAGCCATGTGGTTATACTGTGACTATTCGTACTTTTGAACAAATTCAAGAATCCCTTTTTCAGATCCTCTTATGGAAAAAAAGAGACCTGAACCTAAAGGCTTAATTGGCATTTTGCACACGTAAATGGATTCAGGAGCTCTGCAAATAATACCTAATTATGTACCACATCTAATTAAGGTCATAACAAATGCTGCAGTGAATGAAGCAGATATAAATTTATTTTTTTTTCACTTTCAGCCCTGTTCTAAACCCAATTATACTCAATAAACAAGCGAATCAGTAGAATAAGACTACCAACTCATAAATAGATGCTTCCATCACCATTCTGTCACCTATCACAAGGAGAGCCAACTTTGTATTAATATCATTATAGAAAACAAAGTAAACCAAAAAGAATAAACACTTCTGAATCTCAAAGTGTCCTTCAAGGCCTGGGGTCAATTCACTTTTTCTTAAAGTACTGGATAGAAAATATTTTAGCAACTGGTGACCTCTGTCACTGCAGTGTAAAAGCAGCCCTAAAAAACATGTAAACAAAAGAATTCAACCACGTTCCAATAAAACTTTATTTAGAAATACAATCAGATCCCTGTTCTAGGCAACCCTGGGAGAATTAACATAATTATTTATTTATGTTATACTGTATCTATTATTGAAACTGAACCATTTAACTATCCATATTCCCCCAGTTTAACAGGGAAAACAAAAAGTCTATCCTTAAATGATTGTGGATTTAAGTTCATTCGTATGTCTAGGCAGCCTTTAGTCATAAATAAAATGTATAGAAAGCCATTTCAGATTGACCTTGTCCCTTACCTTAGAAAGTTTTCACACAGCTTTTTAAAATATCTGTACTTCTCCCGCTCTGCTTCCCAAACGTGGAGATAAATTTGTTCCCTGACAGCCTGACTTTTTCTGAGGCAGCACTCAATTTATCACTCTGCTCCTTGAGCACATTTTCCAAATCCTGACAAAAACATCCCTGAAACCTTCAGAGAGGAAAAATAAACCCTCATCTCAGGCTCTGTAAATTACCACCAAGTATAGCCATGAATAAAATAAGAATCAATCCTGATTCATGTTTTAGAACATCCTACAAAACGGCAACTCATGCTCCAAAGGCCGTTGTCAGAACTTAGACCAGAGGAAATTAGGTAGGAAACAGAAGATACTAAATATGCTCTTTCATGCCACTTTTTTTAAAAAAGCCAATGATTAGAGATCTCTGAGTGAAACAGTATTAACCTCGTGATTTCTCTAAGCCTGCTTTCTTTAAATTACATAAAACTCAGGGAAAATAAAAAACAACGGACTTAGATCGCAAAAGCAGGCCCATCACTGAAAGAAGGACTTAGCTGAAATGCACTTAGACTTCCTGAGAGCACAGAAAAAATACATTAGCCGTGATTGGTTTAGAAGATTGCTGACTTGAAAGCTCCTATTTTTAAGAAAGATCCAAGCGAGGTAACTTGATGTTCCTTGAATGATGAGTAGAGCCAAAAGCAGTCCATGCAGGAAGGAAAGGAGAGAATATCTACATGTAACTGAAGAAATTGCTAACACTGCAATCACTTATTCACAAATTTATTATAACTATGGGCACTACACAAATAAATTTCCTGTACTTAAGGACAACCATGTAGGAGAAGATCTCAGAAAGCTACAGACATACATAGGGCTAATAAGATCAACATCAAAATACATACAAAGTTGGAATACTGAACCTGGAGTTGCGGATGAAGAAAGGGTTGGGAGAGAAAGCAATGCTTCTTGGAGAGAGTGAGAACAGAGCTGCTCCTGGAAAGATGGAAGAAATATGACAGGAAGAAACTGTAGTGAGGAAGGTCAACTGCTGTGAGAGAGGAAGGAGAATGCAAGGGGTATAAAGTGGCACACACAGAGAAAATAAAAGGTATGCTTCATTAAGTGTTTAAATGTGCCTACATACCTGGATGGGGTGCCGTTAATAATTATTCTATTGTTAATAATAATAGGAGCTGCATCAGTTGATGCTAACTTTGTACCATGGACTGTGCTAAAAGAATTGCATGGATTTAGACCTTAAAACAACCATTTAAATGAATTGCTATTATTAATCCCATTTGAAAAACTGAACACCGTGATTAAATGACTTAATCAAAATCACACAACTAGTAAGTGCTAAAGTCAGGATTTAAACCAAGCAGTTCTTCATCACTGTGCTAAACAACTGTAGCAAGCTAAGGGAAATCCACAATTTTTTTTTTAAGCTCAAGTGCCAGGCCAAGGTGAACGTATGGCTAACTTAGAAAAAATAAAGAAGGATCTACTGAATTATATTGAGCAAGAACATGGGAAAATCAACATCCTATAAAAAAATTGATGTTGAGGAGGATAGAATACAAATATTAAGCAAAAAGAAATTGATTAAAAATGAAGAGACAATATAGCAAGTTAAGAAAGAACACAGTCAAGGGAAATGTAGGAGTTTGTAACTGTCTAACAGGGACAGAAATTGAAAGAAAAGGACAAATATAAGAGGCAATAGAGACAGAAAATATTAAAAGACAGAATTTGAATTAGTCAATATGGAAGCTGGGAGGTTACTACAAAGAGGGACCATTTCTAGCTGACTGAGTTCCAAACATGGGAAGACGTGTTTGGAAAGACGCAGATAAATTCAGTTTTGATGCATTATTGAGGGGAGAGCAAGATACATAGACAGAAAAATCTAGTAGGCAGATGGGGATGGCTCAAAAGTCCTTCAAATTCAGCATGTTTAAAAAGAATTCATGAGACTCACAAAAATAACAGCAAACCAAAGACTCCGGCTCTACCTCTGTCTCAGTTGGTACAGGCACTGGCTCCCCTGTTACAAATACCAGAAGGCTAAAGATCATTCTCAACTTTTCTACATCACTTCCTCATATACTCATTTCAGACTGTCACAAATCCTGTTCATTTCACTTCATAAATATCACTAAAATTTCTCTTTCTCACCGTTTACACCATTACTGTGGTAATCCAAGCTAAAATAATCACTCACCTTTATTACTACAATGGCTGGCTGGCTACCACCTTCCATCTGGCCAACCTGCAGTTCATCCAGCACATTGCAGCTAGAGTAATTCCATCAAAATATAAATTATCGTGTCCACATATCCCCACCTCCCTTAAATCTTCAATTATTTCCAATGCTCTAAGGTTAAAGATAAAACAGGCTTGCACCATCTGACTCCTGCTTAATCTCCTATCATCCCCACTCCTGCCAAAATGGACTCTAGCTCTTAAGTCTGCCCTGCAATAAAGTGTTTTTACATGCTTTTCTGCATTCTCTTTATTATCTAGTTAATACTGACTCATCCGTCAGATCTCAGTTTATAATTATGTCTTCAAAAAGCCTTTCAAATCCTCTTGACGATGGCAAATAATACTGTTATATTTAGAACATTTCTAGTGTGATTTCCTATTTATTTGTGTGGTTATTATATATTTTTTCTCTCCATTTCAACACCAACACATCACATTTCACCTGCTTTAATCAGGCTTTTGCTCCTCCACACCACTTAAAGTCCCATTTGCAAGGCCATCAGAGATCCATCTTTCCCAATACTGTGGTTGATCCCCAATCATCTTGTTGATTTTCTCAGTAGCAACTGACACAGTTCTTTCTTCTTGAAACATTTCCTTTCTTGGCACGAGGGTCAGTGTGTTCTCTTGGCTTTCTCTTCCTGTTCTTTCTTAATTACTTTGCAGATTTCTCTACCTCCTCTATTGCACAAAGTTGGTTTATGCTAAGGCTTAGCATTGGACCTTCTCTATGTACACTCAGTCCCTGGGCATTCTTTTCTGGTTACAGGTCTACATACAACTCCCAGATTTTTGTCTCCAACAATTCCCCTTAATTTCAGCCTCATATATCCACTGTCTACTTAACATCATCAGCTGGCATCTTACAGACATTTCAAATATAGTATGTCAATAGGAGAACGAACACATTTTTTAAATAAATCTAAAATAGCACATTATTTAAAATAGCACCCACTCTCCCATCACTCTTGTTCCTCTTGCCCTGACTTATCTTCTTTATCATATAACTATATAATTGTATTACAGCTTTAATTTTGGCTCTCTAGCTCCTCCAAGAAAATGTAAATTTTAAAATATGCTACTTTAAAAGTACATTTCCAATGTCTAGAACAGCTCCTGGCATCAAGTAGCTGCTGAAAATATATTTGTGAAAATTGATCATAGATAATATCAATCACTGTCACAACACTGAAAACTCAATTGAGACAGAAACGTCTTACGTGTTTGATTACCATTGTTTTCCCAGTGCCTGTTGAATGGTAGTTATTAAATGCTTTTTGACTGCTTGAATAAGTAGAAATAACACATGGGTAGTGCAATCTTACCAATGACAAAGGAGGACAGAGTTGCAACAAGCAGTGAAGCTATTAAAATCAGGAAAAGTGAGGAGGACAAGAAAGGATAAAAGGAAAGTGTATTTAATAATTAGGAAATTATTAAATCATTTTAAGGCCAATTTAAGTATGGTGTATACTGATAGCAGATGGTAATTGGCTAAGGAAATACTGGGAGGTACAGAGATAGAGGCTCCAAAGGTAGGCATGATATGGAACATACTATTCTAAACACATGGATTTCTTTCATTCCATACACCAGTGTTGAAATTTCCTGCACAAACAAAGCCATAACCCTCTTTCCCATAGTTAGAGTCCCCTTCCTTACTGGGCATCTTAGATACTAAAGGATTGTCCCTCTTCATTTTCCTCTGTGTGAAAAAGGAGCTATACATCCAAAAGTTGTAAGGACTGGTAATCGCTTAGAATACATTATATTTCATTTTGTATTTCAGGCTTTATAGTGAAAATATAAATGATACCCCCTTATTTATTTGTTAGTATAAGGAAAATAAAATAAAAAGTCACTGATAGATTTAAAAGCAAAGTGAAACTGGAATACAAATAAAATACTGAGCAATCTAAAAGAGAATATTTGTTAATTCCTCAATATTTCCCTTGGTTCCATCCCTTCATTTTCTTCTTTGTGTAAAGAAGGTTTTATATATCTGAAAATTGTCAGGATAGAACACTATTGTGAAATTAAGTATCAAAGTTGTCTACATGTAGGTAGTGTTTGAAGCTTCTTATTTAAATATTAAAACTGGGAAGTATAAGAACATAAAGATTCGGTAAGCATAGTATTTCCTGGCCTGTCATAATTTTTAAGTTTAATGATTTTGAAAACATTTAGCTAGACTATATAGCTTGCATCTCAGTGTGTGACTCTGGGTGAAAGAGTAACATCATGGATTGCAGCAGACAGAAAATGCTAACTACATTATTAAAAAGGAAGTTATAAGTGTATGAGCCAGTTCACTAAAGACTCTAAGCTGGTCAGAACAAAAGGGCTGTTCAGGTTCTAGCATTGGCAAGAATGAGGATCATGACTCAGCTATGTTTAGCATTCACCTTGATTTACTATCATACCGGCAAATTATCTTTGTGAAGAATAAACACGAGATTAAGAATGCAAGTGAATAGAAGCTTCCTGAGGCTTTGTTTAATTCCACACAAGGGCATATCCAAAGTTCAGTTCTGCCAGCATTCCATGCAGAGGGAGGAATCCTCTCAGTCAGCAAAGTGCAGAACGTGGGAATTTGATCTCATAACCATCTGAATGGGAGGTAGTGTCAGGCCTAAAGGGCTAGCCCCTTTCATTTTGGGGAGCTTTTTGTTGCATTTCAGATAAACACATCTGCATTTTATTTCTTAATGCTTTTTTAGACCATCTAAACTTCCAGTGCCGTAGGCCTGGCTATGGCCCACCAAAAAGCCTGCTTGAAGAGAGATGGGAAATGGAAGAGGAAGCTCATCTCACAAATCACTGCTTGGTTTAGGAAACTGAAGTTGCATATGCAGCGGGCAAAGAGTAAATAATCTCCAGGTAGGAACAGACCACCAAAATTTTACTCATTGTATAAGAAAAAAACAAGTTTCATAGGGATCAATTAATAGTTTATACTCAAACTCTATGCAATCTAAACTATAAATGGAAAGGAACAGTCCTAAAATAAATACACAAAATTCCACTCTAAACTAACAAAAACAAAAAGTGTGGAATTGGTGGAATCTGAACAACATATGATAGAGATAACTTTGACTTGAAAGTAGACATAATTTCTAACTCAGACCTATTAAGGAAGTATTTCTGCAAAGTCAAAATACATTTTTCAATTTTTTTCTGTTTGGCCTGGGATAAATATAATATGGAAATACATTAACCCTTTTGGGTGATATCTAAAACTAATGAAAAAGAGGAAAGGTAAAACATGTATGCATTAAAAAATGCACAACTTGTCAGAATTTGCCTAATCGTAAAATCTAACGATATTCCTCAGCCTGAGAGTCTTTTCATTCCATACAGTTTCCATTATCTTGCAAAGTTATACCACTAAAACTCCCAGTTTCAATTAATAAGGGCACATACTATATTGTGTTCTAGACAAAATGGCTGAGCATACATTTTTAGGTCACAGCTAACTCTATTTATATGGCTTATGTAAAATTATAAGGGAAAGAAATACCAGATATTTAAAAGTTATTGCAGGAACAATATCATTTTATGATTTCTGAAGCTAAATATCATGATTTTTGATACATGAGAAATGCAAGCTTGCAAAGTAGACTACTATACTACTATGAATAAATCCAATTTGAAGCTACAATTTGACATAAATCATGAATTTGTCCCTAAAAAGCCTTCATTTATCTCATTGGTTAATATTTGTTTCCACGGAAAGAATGGTGTGGGAATAGTGTAAGAAATGAAGTCCCAGCAAAAGTGACCACCCACTCCTGAACTGTACCTAGAAATCATGACAAAAATCCTTAATAAGCGTTTTTTCACACTTCATATGGTAAATATTGGATGTGTCTGAGAAAAAAATTTTCTTTCCATTACTACGGGCATACTATAATTTATGTGAGACTCTAAGAAAGTGACATAGCACCTAGGAAAATACACTAGCTAATCGTCTATTCTCCCCACATGTGTGACCTCTTAGCCTTCTGTTTACTTCCAATAAGACCTCGAAAACTCCATGCTTGTTGTTGTCAGATACTGAAAAGAACCTTCATCCCTCCTCTTTATATCCAGGTTCGCAATCTGAATACCAATGATCAATTCAAAGAATGCCAAAAATAAAACAAATGCCTAAATCCAACTTAAGCTTCTGAGATTGGATAAAGAACGCTCCAATGGCTACACTTAGTCAAATTAAAAGTAATTTCATACTCTCAAGATAGAATAGCATTATTGAATATTATCTCCAGAATGACAAAATATAGGTATTACTGTTAAGTATGAAAGAGGAGAAAATATGCTAATGTACAGGTATTTGTTCAGCGTCAGTACAAACCATACTGATAAATGGACCAAGACGGGGTACAAGTACTCCCTCCTTATCCACAGAGAAATTCCAAAGCACCAAGTAGATGCCCGAAACCGCTAATAGTACCGAATTCCATTTATACCATAATATGCTGCATTTCAGAGAATAAAGATGTCACTTACCTCCTCAAAAATGTATAAAAAACAGTAAAAACACTGTTGACCCAGAGAGATGCTTTATAAGATAATTCACCATCCCCAATCAAGAAAGGGGCATTATCACAGTTCATCTATTTAGACGGCTTTTTAGATACCTGTTTTATGCCAGGCAATGCTCAAACCACTGGAAAAAAACAAAGAACCAAAGACAAAATAGGAAGGCAAGTAAAGTGGGAAAGTAGCAGTGAAAGAATGAATCCTTTAAGCAGCTTAATGCCAAAGGAACATTAGATTAGAAGAGAACAAAGTGGTAGTAGGTATTGTTGAAGAGATAAAGAGGGACCATGTCATGAAGTTTTGCGTAAAAACAAGGGATACGGAGAAGGTGATGGGTAGAGAGAAGTAGGGTTAAAGTCGCTGTGGATATTAATAATTTTTAAATCAAAATTAAAATTTAATTCAAATGTCTAAATGTCAGTACCCAAAATAAAAATAAATGACACAAAGAGGAAGTCAAAATACTTGTTTCTCTTTTCATAAAAAAATATGGAAGTACATGGTGGCTTGTGTGGACGGTGAAAAGAAAAATAAAACATGGACATTTAGAAGAATTCCCAGGGTCAGACTAAGATGAGAGATCATAGACATTTTTTTTTTGAGATGGAGTTTCACTCTTGTTACCCAGGCTGGAGTGCAACGGCACGATCTCAGCTCACCGCAACCTCCGCCTCCTGGGTTCAGGCAATTCTCCTGCCTCAGCCTCCCGAGTAGCTGGGATTACAGGCACGTGCCACCAAGCCCAGCTAATTTTTTGTATTTTGAGTAGAGACGGGGTTTCACCATGTTGACCAGGATGGTCTCGATCTGTTGACCTCGTGATCCACCCGCCTCGTCCTCCCAAAGTGCTGGGATTACAGGCTTGAGCCACCGCACCCGGCCTCATAGACTTATTATCACACCAGTTTTCATAGTTTCGTGATTTGCAATAGCATTCAATACCCCAAGTGAAAATGCAAATCCTGATTGCTCAACTGAGAAAGAATAAGGATTTTGCCAGCTAGAAAAAGGAAGAAAAAGAGTACTGCAAGAAAATAAATAATTGTGCAAGGGAGCTATTTATGTTGTATACTAGATCTTGTCTGAACAGTGACGGAGGGAAAATGAGAAAAGAGTCATGGAAGAAAATGAGGTGGTTCAAGCTACTGGATATTGGCGGCAGGAAGAGAGAGCAGTGATTATCTTATTGTATCTCATGATTTCAGAGATAACACCAAGATCCAGAATGGAAGCATTGCCCAGTGGATACTATGGAAGGAAGTGGAATGTCAACGAAGGTAAGGTGATTAAGGGATTTATGCCAAGGGTAGCTGACTTACCTTACCTACATACTTTAACCAATCCTAACAGATGACAAGAGATATAGATAAAGAAGCACTGCCATACAGACTTCCAAATCAAGAGTAATGAGGAAGATAATAGATGACACTGAGGAGTAGAAGGCAGTAGTGTAAGTCAAGGCAAACTAAAAACATGCATACATCTCGGACCAACTTTATATTTTCTATGCCACATTCTGAACAACTGAATAAAGTTACAGATTGAGGGTAATTATCATTGTAAATTCATGAGCATCTAGTCAAACGTCCGCCTGCACCTGCCCAGATCATAGCCTATGCCTCTGGTCAAAAACTTGTCTAACTTTATCCACAAACTTCAGATGTTTTCCACCTTGTTCGAACTCCACAAAGAAAACTTAAATTCCAGAAATATCCCCAACTTATGACTATAAAACCTAAATACATATTCAAATATTCTTTGTTTTCTCTGCTCTTTCATTACAGGCAGTGTACCTTCTGATCAAAGTCAATCAGTAGCCTAAATGTCTTAGATCTTATTCCGTTCCACATTCTTACACATGGATTCTCTTTTCCATATATGTGTATATATATATATATCCCCCATATTTCTATTCACACATTTTTCATAGATATCTAAACAATCAAAAATTCCCATTTCAGAAAAGTAAAGGCTCTTTCAAACTTCTATTCTTCAGAACCAGCTCTATGTTTTTTTAAACCTTCTCAGATTAACTCTTCGAATGAGTCACTCTGTTTCCATTTCCTGAACTCCTACTCATTCAGCAAGTTTTTGTCTGGGTTTCACCCCTCATCACTCCAGCGATACATATTTAGCTAAGATCAGCAGTGATCCTCCAGTGTTCAAATCTAATGGTTATGTTTTAGTCCTCATCTCAATTAATCTCGCAGCAACATCCAACAGTGATGATTACTTTGCCATTCTTGTAAGACATTTTTTTTCCTGGTCTTTAGAAAGTGCCAGGTTTCTGTTGTTGTTTTCCTCCTTTATGACTAATCATTTTCGTTCTTTGCGAACTGATGTATTCCAATGCACTCTAAAAGTATTAGGATATGTCAAGTTTTGTTCCTAAAATTACCTCCTTTTTCACTCTACGTTCCTTCCTAGGGATTTGTAGTGATGCCAAAGACTTCATTCCCCATCTATACCACCAAATTTATGTATCTCTTTCCAAGTTCACTGCTGTCATCTCTTTAATCGTATAACCAACTGTTCACTCTAGAATTATGCTTGAATAAATGAAAGAAATACTCTTTTTCACAGGAGGATAAAAGAATAATGATTTGTAGATATATCTTGGGAATTGTTTTTATTGTCCCTTCTTGAGTAAATTTCTATTCTCCCCTCAAGATGTAACTCAAATTCTACATTATCTGAATAATTCCTGAGTCTATTTTTCTCCGATCTCCTATAGCAACACATGCCCACTTCTACAACTGCACACAGCCCATGGTATCATAATTTCTGCATGTGTCTTCCTCCAACCCTCAGCATAGGATCTCCATAATGTCAAAGTCAGGTTGTATTCATAATTCTCTTTCCAAAACTTACTACTCCGAGGTATGGTAGGTGCTAAAAAATTTTAAATGAATAGATAAATGCCAGTAGACCAGCACTTCCTAAAATGTGCTCGAGGGTTTTCAAAGATGCTTCCAGAAGGAGAGATTGTGTGATTAAATAAGGCCAGGAAGTTTATACTAAATCTTGTTTTAGAGATGCTGATGTGAAGGACTATAAGAAGTTCTTAAAATAAAAAACTGTTCAATTTTAATATTTAAATAAGGAAGGTATCTTTCTCTTTTCCTCTTTTAACATACATCTTAGCATTCCTCAAAAAGTCTTTCTTTATCTCTTAATATAGTTTGAATTTTAACTCATGAGGATCAGCAAAACAAATGTTAAAGAACTAGGGAGGATGTCACTTTCTCTTTGATCAGGATGCTCCATGACAGTAAGTCACAGGTGCTAATTTCTTTAATGTAGCTTTTAAATTTCTTAGTGGAAAAAGTTTTTGATCAATATGGCACTGCTATACACTGACATATACATCAAATCTAACATATTCTTTTTGTGTTCTGTTTTCTACAATGTCACTAATTTCAAGGCATTGCCTAACCATTGCAATATAATTATAGCCACATTCAAGCCATTGTTTTGTTTTCTGAAAGTGCTCTTAAAATGATAATATAGTTGCCTAAGCAGCAAATGTACCACCATGCAGGCAGCTTGGACAATAAAAGCATTAACAGCTCTAAAACAAAATTTCCACTTGAAGCTCAAAAACCTTATCACTTCACCTTCAGAATATTTTGCCTAATAGCGTTTAGATAGAGTACATTCAAAACCAGACACCCAAAACAACAGTGCTCCCCTAAATGGCTTTTATGCTATGTTACCTTTAATGTGTAACAAAGAAGTAATCTCTATTTGCCAAATAGAAACTTCTAATATATATCCTAACAAACAACATTACATAACAATAGAACACCCTTCCTAGTAATCAGAATTCTCATTAAAAACAACACAATAGCAAAATGACTGACTCATCAGCTTGCGTGCCCTTTGTCTATTTGGGACAAGTGTAGGGAAGTTACAAGTTGTTTATGTGCAGCCCAAGTGACAGGCAAGAGAAGTTACTAAGCAACATTAAGTACTTGCATTTTTCTAATCTTTAAAAGCTGTCCAAAGTGGAATAATCCTATAATATACAAGTAATAGAAAAGCAATGTGGGAGTTATGCTTTTGACTGAGTGAAAATGTTTTGCTTAATAATTCTAAAATTCTGATTCACTATGAATTCATCTGTTTTGGTCTTAAGAATTGCTTCAGGTGTTTAAGCCTCTTCTACTCACTGTCACCTCTTATACTCACTGTCAACAAGACAGACCAGGTGTGCGGTGAAAAACAGCATTAATGTGGGTTTGCAGGTGAGGCTGGAGTGGTCCTTATGTGTTCTGAAACCAGCTTGCTCTCCTACTAATTATATTATTCCTATTATATAAATAGAATATTCTGCTCATCTCAGCATCAGCTCTTTTTTCCTTTCACAGCACTATTACAACAAATAATCATGCACTTGTTTCTTTGTTTAGGTCTGTTCGCATCTGTCTTTCGCCAAAGTACAACCTTTAGTACTATAAGACCTTTCCCATCCATTCCACTTCTTCCACTGATCTGGCAGACTGCCTGACACAGAGTAGCCCATCAATGACTGAAGGATGAAAAGGACACAGGGCCATGGTATAAGTATGGAGTTCTGTCTCTAAGGGATAGTTTTCATATCTCTATATGAACCTTAAACTTCCCAGAAATAGCTATTACTGACAATCTCCAACATACACACTAGGAAAGGCAAGACAAGTGAGAATTCTCCAGCCCATATTTCTTTTCATTAAGGAACCAAAAAACAGATTTCTTGGTCAAGAGCCAAGCAAGAAACACTTTCTTGTATTTTCTGTCTCAGCAAAACAAGTTACCGAATAAACTACAAACTCATCTTTTCTGCCTGAAGTTTTGTTTTCAAGTCAAGGATCTTGTCATGCTTTTCTATAGTACCTCTGTTTCTCCCTCCTTTCCTGTTCATGTAATTCAAGGGAGTCTGATCTAGACACTAACAGGTTTCTTCATATCACGGGTCATGTTTCCCTAGCATGCTTAGGTACAAATAGCAGAGTAGCCAATACAGAGCAAAACAGAATATCCTTCTGTTATTAAATGATGATAGCTATGACTATGTTTTAAGAAGGTCAGAGGAGAAAAAAAAGGAGGACCTTTCATCATCATTTTACTTAAGGGAAAGGGAGTTAAAATTTGAGCATTAATTGCATGCCAGCCACTCTTCTAGGTAGTTTACCTGTGTTGTCTAACTTATCTATGTTGATGGTTATTTCTTTATTATAGTTTAATAAGAATATTCTGGGCACAAGGGTGAGTAATGAAATCTTACAGAGTGTTTATAATATTTAATAAATTTAAATATTTTATTAATATAAAACTAATCAATACTTTTAGATTTAGATTTTATTTAGAACATTTTCTTTACTATTGATACTTTTTCTCTGAGACAATAATCCAAGGAAAATGGAAATAATAAAGACCTAATATTTTTTAATGTTTATTTTGGGCATTCTGTTTAAGCCCCTTACATCCATGATTAAATCATTTAATTCTAAGTAATCGATTGCATTTTTATTAACCCTGTTTTACAAAGAGAAGTCTAAAGCATAGAATTTAAGTTACTTACTCAAATCCATCCAGGTACTAAGTATTTTACATCCAGACGGTTTGAATGTAGAAACTAAGTTTCCAGCTTTATATCATCAAAACTAAGAAAATGATGAAACTCAATAAAGCTTCTTTTTATATTGAGGAATTATATGGAGATTTGACTTCTCCATACCCTTTTTCACAATTCCATCTCATTATGAACAACAAAAACACAATATACAACTTGGGATTCTAAGAGAAAGTGTATTATAAAGCACGGCCCAGCTGTCTCACTGGGGGAAACTCATTCTGAGATTACTCTATTGATGAAACTCTAAAGACATTTTAAACAGCTACTCACTTCTCATCCCATCTGTCCTTCCCCTGATTTGATAACTGATTCATGTGGATTAGAAAGAAGACTAAAATAGAATGATTTGACCTAAGATGGTACTTTTAAAAAAGAAATTTATTTGGAAAGCCTTATGTGTTATACAGTTCACATAGCTATAATATTTAAATACTACATGAAATAAATGCATAAAACATTTAAAAATAGAATTTGAATTGTGGCATAAATTAATAATTTGTGGGATGTGGTTTGTAGACTGATTTTTCCACCAACAACCATCGCTTTAATCTTCTCTAGTGGTAATTAAGTCTTGAATGTCTGCTTGCAGATATGATTCATGATTTGTGAGCTATGGCTCAATTAAAATAGGTGTGTTTTTCTCAAGGGAAGTAAGAGTTGAAGAAACAATTAAAAATTATTTTTTCACAACTTCACACTATTGTCCCACAAGAGCAAAATATCTTTGATGAACCATTTATTCTACTATTTCCCCCCCCCAGGATACATTAATAACCTGAAACCAGAAAATAGGTATCCATAAAAATTTTAATGTTGTGATCTGGAAATAAATATTTTATCTGCCATATTCCAAAATACTGTTCCATGTATTCTAAATATGTCATACCATAGAAGGTGATAAATGTGTTCTGAGTAACTGTATACTAATCATGACTTCTACTTATTAAAACACACACTTGCTCTAAGACATTATAGTTTATATTTGAAAGCCAATTCTCTAGTCTTTGGTGAGTGGGGGGCAAAGGTAAATATTGAGAAAGTGGGATTACCTGCTCCTTCAGCAGACAGAATTAGAACCTGTAATACAGTTTATTAAAAGAAGTGTTTATTAAATTCCAAGATTGTATTAGACACTGCGTTAAGCATTAAATTCCAAAGATAAACAAGGTTGATCCCCTTCCTCAATGGAGAAAACAGATTATTTCTATTCTCTGTGGCATATTCAATAACAAAGATTCCACAAGATTCAGTGGAATCACATAGAAAGACTGGGGGTTCGTGGTAGAATACAAAAAGATACCTCGAAGTGTCTTGATACTAAAGTAGAGGCTTACGAGACAAAGACACATTACAAAAACACATTAGTATGGAGAGAGGGCAGAGGAGTTTGGGTATTCAAAAGTAAATTACTGAGAGGCAAATGTAAGCAGAGAAAAGGAAGGTGCAACATTGAGTGAACTGTGGAGGGTTATAATAAGCCAGCAGCAGTTAATAGCCAATTTAGAGCCTTTTGATTAAAAAGAATGGTCTCTAGAGCTAGACTGCTGGGTTCAAACCTCGGCTCTATTCCTACTAGTTTGTAACTGTGTCACGTTAGTTAACCCTGTCGTCCTTCAGTTTGCTCTTTTATAAAATGAGAATGAGGATAATAATAAAATTATCCCATAAGGGTATGATCAAGATTAAATATTCAAAATAGCTATAAAGGCAACTGCCATGTAGTAAACACTCAATAAAAGTTACTAACACTATTTTTAAACTAGAAGACGAAGAGAACCAATGGGCAAGAAAGCCGATTTTAGCATCACATTCAAAAATCAATCCTGAAAACTAACTCTTCTAGCCCTAACCTGAAGTGTTGCACATGACAAGAGAATGAATCAGGGCCAACAATGTGATTGTATTTGCAAAACTCTGTCACCACATACGCTTCTGACAATAGCTCAGGAGCATCAAGTTCGCTTATGGAGCCTGTCCATTTATTCTCTGATTTTGAAGGTAACAGCTTTGTGTTCCTTACATCTGTAGTGATTGGCACATTGCCAATCAAAAGTAACTGAATTGAGGACATTGTGTTTCAAATTTACAATGCAATACAAACTCCCTGTTAAAAGACAAATCCTTCATTTCAAATTGTTGACTCAGAAAATCCTTAAAAAAGAATTCCGGCTGTTTAAATTTAGCATGCTGAGAAAGACCAATCTTAAAATATTGTTTGGCTCTATGCCTGTAACATTTTCATTTTATTCCTTGTTAGTGTTTGTCTTCTGTGATAAGAAGACAAGTGAGAGTAATCATGTTAGTCTCTGTAATACTTCACGTTCTACCTAAATGAACCATTTTGTTTTTATCCTAACCAGATAAAGATGGCCTTTTACTTCCTGGCAAATTTTCAGAAAATCATTAAGCAAGAACCAGTGATATTTCCAATTACTTTTGTACCTCTTCAGTCAGCATCTGGCCTTTCTCCCCAACTTTTCTTTGAATCACTGTTTTTCCACTTTTAAAAAGAGTATGTAAAAGAGATTATCTGATGACTAGCATAATCTTTTTCTAATAAGACCTTACAGCTATTTAAAGAGATGTTTTGAGTCTGTACTTCATCTGTGACTAAAGATCTCTACCCCACACACAGCCCAAAGAGTTTGTTATTTAGTGTCCCTCAGGACAAAGAATTTTTGTGGACGTATTTTTGGACCAGGCTTCTACTATATGATTCTTTTCTTTTCTTTTTATACCCCTCTGCGTTTGGATCTTCCAACTTTTCTCCACATTAAGTGCATTATCTTCCTTCCTGGCAACATCCTCACGTTCATTTCCAGAGTCTGTGCAGCCAAAGCAGAGCCTGAAATTGGAATGGTGAGTATGCCAAGTTTGGATCTTGGGTCAATGCAGGTAGATTCCAGCTTAGGTGGACCTAATCTTATGTACCATGAGCAAAGGAAGAGTTCTCAAGCACTACTCATCCAAGGCATCCACAAAATAACATGCTTACCCCCCACCCTGATCCATAGTAGAGTACCATTTTAATTTTTTTAAGTATCAAAGCAATTAAGAATCAGAGTGAGTCACACCGAGTGGTTAACTCTAACTCAGCAATCACTAAATATGTTGCTTTCAGTAATTTGTTTATTCCTTCTGAGTGTGAGTTTTTCTAAAGGGGAGAAAATGCCATCTCCCTCCTGCAGCAATTATACCGTAAATGAGAGGCCATATTTAAATCTCTTGACCCAGTACCTGCAACTACTGTACTCAGAATAACCACCACTGCTCATTCATTGTGTGAAGAACAAAGCACATGAGAAAATAATCCAGGGCTATCAAGTAGTTGAACCTACTTCATAGTAAATACGCAAGGTATTGACTATGGTATTGGGACATACCATATGCAACTCACTTCGTTAGAATTTGCGTTAGTGTTTTACAAGAGAGAGAAAATGCTATTGCTGGGGGAGAGGTAATCGGAATAGGCTTTTTCAGAATTTTTCCTGGAGTTTGCTCTGGGCAAATGCTCCTCTGCTAGAGGTATTACTCTTAAGAGAATACTGCAACAGTATCATGCATATATAAATACAGCTCTGCTGCTGAAGGCAGTCAGAAGCATCCAGGTAAAGATCATCTCAAAATGTCATTTCAAGCCTATCCATCGCATCACAGTTGTTATTAGTAGGCAGATTTTTATTTCGTGATCAGGAGCTATCTTTGTCTGGCTTGTATGGCTACAACTCTCCCTTCTTTCAGTAATGTGCAAGAAAAAGCATCATAGGATACTACTCACAGGATACTAGTTCAGGCACAATCCCAGCAAACTTACCAATGATTTTAACTGAAATTTTAAAAACAATTTAAGTAATTGTTTTATTTCACAAATGATTTTGACAATCTTCTTCCCAGTCATAACATGAGCTTTGCTTACGAGTAGGACAAGCAAGTAGGAAGCAAAGGCATTGCCACCACTCAACTCCAACTACAGAAATTTCTATCTTTAAACAAATTTTCTCAAATTTTTATCAGTGCTCTTAGCCTAATTTTCCTTCTCTTTCACTACATTCAGAGTCAGGTAATGATAGTCTACTGTAGAGTATCAAGGAACTGCTTGTGAATGTGCTCCAACCATATTCTTCTATTCCTTATAGAGACTTTCTTTTTTCTCACTGCTGTCAAAAATTTTTAATCACCCTCATGTATGCACTATTGTAGCAAATATATCCCCTGAGTTACATTTTACTCAGTGATTCACAAAGTCACATGTAGACTTATGCACAGGAATACTATGTACGTGTGTGGAATGGATCGCCTATAACAAATTGGGAACTCCCTTAATGCTAAAAAAACGTAAGTAAGCCTTTATATCTGGAGATCTCATGATGAGTAGAAAATTAGTCAACACAATTCTAATGCCATTCTTGACATGTTTTATTTTTGGTAAAAGCATGAAGATTTGGTGGATTAGAGAAAGAGTAACACAATTTAAAACTGAAATTACAGCATAAGAGTAGTCCTTAGTTACCTCTTTTCTAAAGACAGAGGATTTCAGAATTACTTTGCTGTTCACAGTAGTTATTTCATAAATTTTGAAGCCTCCTTATCCTGTGGAATTTATGCTAGCCCATGGAAGTATCCAGCTTAAAATCCTAGATTCTCTTTCAGTAATTTCTGTTTTGTCAATAATCTTTCTTGGAGAAAAATGTACTAACATGGTGTTTTCTCCAATGATCCTCCAACTAAGTCTAATATTTTTGTGGTATGTATCCTTTCTGCTTGAAGGAATTTTTCTCCCCAACCTCCAACTATAAAAATCTGATCAATGCAAGAGGACGTGGCTAGGTACCCCAACATTTTTAGACTAATTACTTCTGATTCCTATTCTAGAAAAGACCTTCAGTATTCTGCTGGCATTCATGTTTCTTTGGTCATTTGCTTTACAATGGACTGGCCCTTGCTGACCTGTTTGTAAAGGAGTTGGTGATCTGCAATTTGAGCAACCAGTTGAAGTTGTTTTTTTTAAAAGTTTTAAGCCTTCGTGTTCTGCCAGGGAACACAATGCCGCTTGGTTTCTAAGTATAGAGCCGTTTATGTAAAAATCACCACTTTAAAATCATATGAAAGAGACTGTTCAGCAAGTGGCGGAGATTATTGTAGCAGGAGGAAACTAAGGGAACCCTCCATGTAGCACCCACTAAAGACTATTTGAATGTTTATCATATCATCAGTGTGGCTTTGGCTGTTTCCTAGCAGTTATCTAGAGACCCACTTCACATTTTATTTTAGTAAGGTAAATCAAAGACTTCTGTTTGCTTGCTTGCTTAGTTCACGGATTAAGAATAAATCTGGGCTGGAACTTGTTAACAATTAAGTAGGGCATTTGAAAGTCTAAACCAACCTCTTTATGAATTACCTTTTGAAAAGATTAGCTGCTATCTCATTGGTAACTTTCAGGAGACCACTCTTGGAATTAAATAAGAAAACATTCACCAATTGTGTTGCCTAAAATCACAATGGACAGGGCACTTTCTGCATAGCTAATGCACAAGCGGCATCTGCCAGCAAATCACGGAGCACCCCTACAATCGCAGAACTAGGACAGGAGTCAGGGAGACGAACCGATTTAACATTTCATGAAGAATTCAAAGCTACGCTTTTCTAACTTTCCTCCCCATTTCTTCTCAGCTTCCCTTTCCCCGTACCACGTACCCAGAAGCCACTCCATTTGCCAACCATGTCCAGTTTAACTTACTGCAGTGCGATGCAGGCGAAAGCTGGGCGCATCTCTGAAGCGAGAGCCACTGCTTTTCCGGAGAGGAACTGGGACTAGCCAGCTCTCAGGATCCTTTCCAATTCACACGCTCCCCGCACAGTAAGAAGGCTCCCACACAGCTCGGCTTCCCCAGAGGAGCGGAGCTTCAAGAACTCTGCTCACAGCATCCTCCTCCCCACTGCCGCCCCCTTCCAGAACACCCGGCCCATTGGAACTAGTGTCTGAAAGATGGAAATCTACTTCCAGGCAACAACACAGGCTGCCTGCAGTTCACCCGTCTCTGATCATTTGCAACTCAAAAACAGCGGAGGCTGAAAGACGTAGGTTTCCGGAGCCCGAAAGTCATCTTTAGCATCCCCATTCCCCACCTCTCACTCCTCCCACTTCATCCCCGCTCCTCTAATGCGGCCACCTCCAGTCCTCCAGTCTCCCACTCAAGCTAGTGATCACAAATGATTATTTTATCATCCAAACCAACAAGCAACGGAAGGAAACAATTTGTCAGAGATGAAATACCTGTTGTCCGTGACTAATGCTCTTCTCTCGTCTCTCTTAGTCCTTATGTCAGGGCGCGGTGATACTGGAAGTCTATGGTGTGTGTGTGTGTGTGTGTGTGTGTGTGTGTGTGTGTGTGTGTGTTAAAGAGGAGGCGATTTGCACGGCTGCAAGCACCAGCCCTGCCTATCTCTGGCTGCTGCTTCTCCAGTTGCTGTTGCTACTCTTTGCTGATGGAGCTCCGGGGAAAATGAGACAGGGAGACAAGGCTATACAGCTGTTTAACTGCTGGTTCAGTTATGAGACAGGGGAGGAGACAGGGCAGGTGAGTGACTGTTGAGACAGTGAGCTGGATTCACTGAAATTGCTACAATTCAGTAGACATCTCAGGCAGGAAATATAATATCTGTCTCCCCTCTCCCTTCTACAACTACAGTCCTTGATGGGTCATTGTTGAGCAACCATCTGCCTAACCCACTTTTACCAGTTGTAGCAGCTGCAGAGGCTCTTGCTGCATTCTGACTTGGTAACCTCTGAGCAGGCGACTGGAGAATGCGTGAGGATAAGGTAGAAAGGCAGCTAAATATTGAGGGAACTATGTATGTGTAACCAATCAGGGCACAGATAAAAATGACAATTTTGAGCCGTGCATGTAAAATAGCGTATTAGGGTAAGAAAAATGCAAGTCG
The DNA here is from genome assembly GCA_028533165.1 of Leontopithecus rosalia. Lineage (NCBI taxonomy): Eukaryota > Metazoa > Chordata > Mammalia > Primates > Cebidae > Leontopithecus > Leontopithecus rosalia. The sequence goes on from CM052658.1 coordinate 78,676,398, forward strand.
ATAATCAAGATTTTTGTAGAATGTGTACAAAACCAGATAGTTATTAAGCAGTGTGCTTACCAGCTTTAAACACAGGGTGTCTTGATTGCGTTTACCTTCTCTATGTAATATTCTCAGTGATTTTAATGCATTAACATCTCTCTGTCAGTTACAGACTTCGGTGAAACCAACTTTTTTCTGTCTTCTCTTAACTCTCATTTGCTCTCCTTATCGGCTGCTTACTCTCTGCTCTCATTAATCTCCAACATATTCTGACAAACAAATGACATTTGGCAGAACTTAGAAATAAAAGACGTTCTCAAATCCCCCAAAGACTAGAATACTTTCTAATTACTAGTAACATTGGCTTTAGTAATACTCTGTCTTCATTTTCTTGTTCCGCAGATTGGGTAATCATGCACAACCCCTCCTAAATACACACATGCACATACACATACCACTTAATTGAATATTACTTTTAATCCACTTTCAGCCTCCACTTATCTGAGCTAAAAATAAACTTAATTCCTTTTGATTTTATTTGTAATGCACACCTTTAATTATTTCTGCCTCTGAGTACTTTTCATATTGGCCATATTTTATCCCAGTTTTTAGGGCTTGTATAATCAGGGTTTAATTAAACAGAGGGGAACAAAGAAAAAAGAAAGTATCAGCAAAGACCCAGAAGGAAGAAAAGAACCCAAAAGGATTAAATAATACTTCTTTTTCTGATGTGTTTATATTAGAAAATTACTGCCTTTAGCTAAACAAAGACTGATTAATGAGAAAAGCATTTATCAATTATCCAGTAAATACCAATTTGCCAAAGGCAGGCTAACTACAGTTTTAACAGATTTTATCAGCAGTTAATATTTTGTTTTAAAAATAATATAATGTCTTAAATGGAAAGAGTATCTACAACTTTTTAATGTCAAAATTTTAATTAAACATAATGCCAAACAGGCGCTATTTTTGTCTCTTCGTCATTTATTAAATAATTATATCACACAATATTATTAACAGTATGAAGAGTACCTTTTTTATATTTGTGTACACTGCAGAGTAAGGAAGTAGGCAAAACTAGTCTCTACCCCACAGAAATAGATTTTGATACAGAAGGCCAACTCTATACACAAATGGTACAATTTTATCCTGCTCTGCAAATTCATCCCTTACTATAATTAGCAGGATCTCACCATTTGTGGTTTAGGAAGGTTTTCTTTTTGTTTCTTTGGGTTTTGTTTTTGTTTTTAACCTTTACTCCTATTTTGAAGTTAAAAGATATTTAGGGAAAGCACTAACTCTTTAAACATTCTTGAGAGACATAATGTATTAGCTATTTCATTATAAATAAGCAGGAGTCTAAACATCTGGTTTGGGTAGAGATGGAAGAAACACAAGATGTTAAAATAATTGATAATAAGTATTTTTTTGGGGGGGAGGAAGGGAGGAAGGCAGGAAGGGAGGGAAGGAGGAAGGGAGGGAGGAAGGAAGGGATGAAGGAAGGAAGGAAGGGAGGAAGGGAGTGAGGGAGGGAGGGAGGGAGGGAAGGGAAGAAAGGAAATCAAGCAATGAGAGAGACATTGCCAACCTGGATCTAGAGGTTTACAAATTGATTTCTTTCTTTTTTTGAGAGAAGGAAAGAAAAAAAATGAGTAAAGGAGAGGAAGAAAGAGGAAGAGAAAGAGGTAACGTGAACGGAATTATTGCTTTATTCTGAAAAAAAATGGGTATTAATAATGATCAATCAATGTTTCATTTAAACCTATAAGTAGGTGTGATGTGGTATTGACAAGAATGTATTGATAGTAAAAAAAAAAAAAAACAGCTTATAGCATTACTAAGATTCACTTTAAGGAAAAAACCACTCTCTTGAAACTACAAGGTTTGGTGATGGAGGAAGAAAATACTCTGTTAAAGATTGAAGACTGAATCTTATCCCTGACTCATAACTCAAGATTCTTCATATTGTTGAAAAAGTTACAAATCACTCCTTTATAACACTGTGCCCATTTCTCCTAGAGGCTTCTCTGTTCCCATCACTAGATTTTTAGAAACTTCATGGGAATCTGTTTATCATTCATCAATCTAAAAAATAAGTAACAGCAAAATGAATCTGCTCTATAAACACTCATTAATCAACCTGGTCAACTTGTGAAAATATATACAAAGAAATATTAACTTTCATCTAAATCTTCATCATCATCAAAACAAGTATTCCCACACTAAATTCTGTAATTTAATGATAGTCATTCACTGAAGAGAAGCCAAAAGTTTGCAAACTGTACAACGGCAGAAGCCATGTTTGTTTAATTCACTCATGTGTCTCTAGTATCTACTAAACTGCTTAGAATGTGGTATATGCACAGGAAAATGGCTTTTGAATAAGTGAATTAATTAATTAATCTATGAGTGCAGGGCATAGGAAAGATAAGAGAGTTAGAAATAAAGGTGTTTGAATTCTTTTCATCTTTATTCTGCTACTAAATAACTGGCACTTTAAGGATGTGACTCACTTCTCAGGGTCTCTTAAGTGTCCTTTCATGTGTATCACTTACAGTCTCCACAAAACTACACGATAATGTCTGTCCTTAATATTCCTCCAAAATGAATTTTCTACTCTACAATTTCAATCAATAAAGTTATCTAGAATCTAATTTCCTGACCATTTTCAAGGACCCACTTCGTCCCTAAGAAATGCACAGCTCTCTGTCTCTACTCTCCCTTTGGCTTCCAAATCCCTACCTCTTCTTGTGGTTACTGGACTAGAGCCTTAAAGAAAACAGATTGTTACATATTTACGTGTGCTTGTTTCTAAAATGTTAGTCTTGTATCAAGGATTACAAGCAAGACAACTTTCATTTACCTTTCGTCACTCTTAATAAAGTAATTCTTAAATAAACACAATAAATGAGAAACAGAGCTTAAATCGTGAAGTTTCAGAAGTTACTGATGTTAGATGTTAGAAATCTATCTTTTTGTGTGTGTAAGACCGAGTCTCTCTCTGTGTCCCAGGCTGGAATGCAGTGGGGCGATCTCGGCTTATTGCAACCTCCGCCTATCAGGTTCAAGCAATTCTCCTGCCTAAGCCTCCTGAGTAGCTAAGATTACAGCCATGTGCCACCACGCCAGGCTAATTTTTGTATTTTTAGTAGAGACGGGGTTTTGCCATGTTGCTCTGGCTGATCTCGAACTCCTAACCTTGTAATCTGCCTGCCTCAGCCTCCCAAAGTGCTGGGATTACAAGTGTGAGCCACCGTGCCTGGCCTTTAGAAATCCTTCTTTAATCACAGCACTTTATGTAAACTGGTACTTAAAAACTATTTTGTCATGTTAATTTTATTTAACAAACGTTTATTAAGCATCTATTATCTGCAAAGCATTGGGAAAAGAAAACATGGTTCAACAGGATATAGCTTTGGCTTTTAAAGAACATATGATCCTATAAATAAGGGTATACTCATTTTAAATTTTTGATGGAAGTATATTTGCTTCAAAAAAATTAAATTGCTCAATAATTTAAATGCTTATCAACTTTGGCTTTAATGATGAGAGGAGAGCTACTTCCTAAATTTAACAAAGTGTCATATGGGAACTTTTCCACTGGTTTTAAATCAATGAATCAGTGGACATAAACTGGAAGGCTAGCAGAGATTCACAAAACAAATGATATTATTGCACTCCCCTTGAAAATAATCATGATCATAAAATCAGGGATTTTATAGGCCTCAGATCTCTCTGAGTCAATTCTCCTCTTTTACAGGGGAGAAAACTAACAAAGTAGATCACCATCATTTATTTCTGGGTAGGCCATATACAGATCTTTCCATTGACTTTCTGGCTTTGCCACAAAACAGACATGCTTCAATTCTCAGCGAGGCCAATTACTGGCTGTAAGACCTTGGGAAAATCATTTTTCTACACCTTAGTTTCCTCACCTATAAAATGAGGATGCATATAGCACCTGCCTCACAGACTGGTTGACAGAATCAAATAACATGTCATGTGTGAAGCACACGGCACAGTGGCTGGCAGCGTTCTACGTGTGCACTTATATGTATGGGGGATGAACACACACACACACATATGCACAGGGGTAGTGGTTTCATAACTGTGGCACCCTGTCTTCATTGAAACCATAATCCCTGGGTTTAATATTTAAGTATATTACTTTCAAATTATTCTTATTTATTTACACATAAATAGGTAACTGAATGGTGATGGCAGAATCTGAATGATTCTTAGGGGCAGCAGGCTTATTGTTGATCTAGTAGGCAATTTTTTAAATCAGAAAGAAAATTGCACCTCTGATTCAATGCAGGTACCTGGTATTATACAGTGGTCTGAGCAATGATGAATACTATGAATTAGTGAAGAAGATATTCAGTCAAACTTTCGGAGACACCCACAATATGTGAAGTCCTAAGCTAGACACATAATTAAGGAACCACAGAAAATGCAGCAGAACACGATTTAAAGCACAGCACAGAAATTCTATGACAGAGAAATTGCAGTTGTCCAACTGCAGTTTTATGTGGAAAATTAGCAGGCTGTAATACAGCCCAGCCATTTATTTGGCTGTCTCAGTGATGGATGTGGAGTAAAGTATAATTGATTTAGCAATGGTCATCCACACAGTGTTCCTGATAATGTCCATGTTTTATATTGCATGACCTCACTTTATTCAGACCAATGGTTTAAAAAAAGTGAAGGCATACATATTCTGTTTTGAGTTTTTATTTTATTTTTATTTTTTCTAAGAAACTGCAGAGACCAATTTAACTAATTCTTCTATACCTACTCTAACCCTTAAGCAATATCCTATCACTCTTCCTAATACTCTGGAGGTCATTTATGTGTCTCTACATTAGACCAACAGGCAAAAATTATATTCATATTTACACAGAGCCCTACACACAGCAGGCACTCAAAAGATTTCCAATTGTATTGATATAGACTTGTATCAAAAATTCATTTTAAATATCAGTTTTGAAAGATAACAGATAGCCTCCATCTAATAGCTAATGTTTACAATTTAGAGAAGAAAGCCTTAAGATAAAAGCAGATTTTTTTTGGCAGAGTTGGGGAGGGCTTGAATAGCTTACTATTATTCTTATATGTGATCTAACTTTTTAAATTTTTTTGAGAGTCTCGCTGTGTTGTCCAGGCTGGAGTGCAGTGGCACGATCTCAGCTCACTACAACCTCTCCATCCTGGGTTCAAGCAAATCTCCTGTCTTAGCCTCTCAAGTATCTGGGACTACAGGCACCTGCCACCATGCCTGGCCTTTTTTTTTTTTTTTTTTTTGTATTTTTAGTAGAGACAGTGTTTCACTGTGTTTGCCAAGCTGGTCTTGAACTTCTGATCTCATGATCACCAGCCTTGGCCTCCCAAAGTGATGAGATTACAGGCATGAGCCACCATGCCCAGCCATATGTGATTTAAATTTAAAGATTTTTTTTTATTAAATGAAATATTACATTTCCAAAACTTCTATAAAGAATAACTTGAAAGGAAGAGTGGAAAAATTTATAACAGTAATGACAGCCACATGTACTATGCATCAAAACCCGTATACATACAGACTGTTTTTGGGGTGACTTTAACAAAGCACTTCGTTGAAAATACAGATGCTATATAATTGTGGAAATTTAATAACAGAATTCATTATCATTATATTCACTGTTGTAAATCAGCCATCTGTGTGGTATTTGTCCTTGAAGTTAGTTTGAAAAAGTGAGGATGCACTTCTTCAATTAACCTTCTCAGTCTATGACTGGCTGGAAGATAAATATGGATATTAAAATAATAAAATGTATTTGTAAAATAGAAAGGATCATTCTAAGCCTCAATTAAATGTCCTCAAAATTGAACTCATCCTTTTTGCGATGGCTTTCTATTGCACATTCTCTGCATCCAAGTTGAAGAATTGAAAAAAAAGCTTAATCATATATGTGAACTGTAAAGCTCAAAGAGTTGTGTCTGTTAAAGCCAATTCATTTCATTCTACAGTGAAGAATTTCTCATCTTTATATTGTAACCATATTTTAAAATGTCAGATTCTCAAAAAACAACAACAACAACAACACACAGCATAAAGAAAGACAAGCTGAAAGTGGGGGTGTTTTGGGCAATGTTGCCTTTTACTAATCATTCTTATGTGCTTTTAATAGCCTCTTTACTCTTAGGAATATCAATATTATGCATGCACTATATTATTGGAATTTAGCTTCATAGGTCTTTTTAGAGTGTTGTTAAGACATACTTTAATACTTTGTAGAAATAGAAATAAAAATATTTCTTATTTAACGTCTTTAAAATAATTATACCTAGCCCCATGTTTAAAACTGAGGTTTATTGGCCAGTATAAAATTTTAAATCCGCAAATGGCCTTTATTACATGTCAGATTGCAAAATAAGAATAAATTACATAATTAAAGCAATGATTAAATATATATTTAAAAATCAGTCACTTTATTCCTTAATTGGGATGATCTGAATTCAGTAACCATAATTGCCCTGGTCATTTATCTAAAAATGGCTTTTGAGGTTCAATAGATTTTAGAAAACATTAGCACATAATTTGTACTTTTACATCAATAAAAACTGACATGAAAACTATGGAAGAAAAATTACGCTCCACTGGGATAATCTTGGGAAACTTTAACGATGCTTTAAATAATCAAAACTATGTATTAGCAGGGAATGGTGGCTCACACTGGTAATCTCAGCAGTTTAGGAGGCAGAAGTGGATGGATCACTTGAAGTCAGGAGTTAGAGACCAGCCTGGTTAACATGGTGAAATCTCATCTCTACTAAAAATCCAAAAAATTGGCCAGCATAGTGGTACATGCCTGTAGTTCCAGCTACTCAGGAGGTCGAGGCAGAATAATCACTTGAACCCAGGAGGCAGAGGTTACAATGAGCTCAGATTGTACCACTGCACTCCAGCCTGGGTGACAGAGTGAGACGCCATAAAAAAAATGACAGAGAGAGAAATCTCTACGTTATAAAAGTCACAAAAACTAACACCTTTGATAAATAATTTATTATGCCTTGAAAAGATTTCTTCCAAAATCACTGTGTTTAAAACACAGTGTTTAAAACACTGGAAGACATACACCTTTATGCAAACTTTTTGTTTTCCTTTTGTCCAACAAAATTGTTCATTTTAATTAGAAAAAAATATTTTTGTTAGGATTTAATCTATAATATATAACCAACAAATAACACCCTATTTATTACAACTATCTTATGAAGCAGATACTGTTGTTACTTTCAATTTTCAGGTGAACAAACAGAAGTACAAAGAATGTAACTAATTTTATCCAAAGATACACAAGCTGTGGGAATGGCAAAAGCACTGGATCTCTCTAATCTGGCTCCAAAGTTCCCATTCCTAACACCTCTGCTATATTGTCTCTCCACTTTAAAGAGATAACTATCATTTAAGATTTGAAATTTGAATGCCGATGGCAACGGAACTGGTAGTTGATTAATATATGTTTAATCAGTATAGAATGTTTTTAACACTAGAAATACTGATAATTTATATTAGCTTAAAATCTCCCGGGGGTGATAAATTAGTAATCTAATTTAACTCCAAATTTAAGTAGTTTTTTAATTTTTTCATGTTGTAATCCATCTCAAGCATATGCGTATTTACTGCAATGTATAATATGTATCATATACTTAATGCAACATAAGAAATCGCTGTAGTAAGCCATTAATTCACTAATCTTACTATATATGTTGACCTTACAATGTATCCATGCAATAAAACATACTGTTATTATAGTTACCTTTTTTTTGTGGTGATTCCCAATTACACTATAAACTCATTGACAGAAGGGCTATATTTCATTTGCTCATCTTTAGTTCTTTGTAAAAATAATGTAATAAGAAGCACTATCAAAACTCTCACAGCATTAGTAAGTGTAGATGTGTAAGGATCTGTCCAAATGCTGAAAATATTTTAAATAGTTGATGTTAAGTTTTTTTCACAGTCTCGTGTTGGTGAGTAAGTATTTATATTTTCTCATTTTTATTTCATTTGGCTTAGGATAAGCATGTATGAGCATGACCAGTGGAGAAGATACTAGTTGTCGTCCTGGTAAGTTCATCACTTGCATCTCCAGAAGAAATCAGTTTTGTGTCTGTCTTTATAATGTAAATCTTCCATATCAAGTACCAAAATAAACAGGACTCAGATACGGAATCCTGCTGACCTGGTGCTGAGTTAGCTTGGTTTCAAGACACGTTTCCTTCCTCCAGGAAGAGTGTGGAGAGAAAAAAAGGCACACATGGATGCAGAGCCCTGCCAGCACCCTCCTCTGCATTGTAGCTGCAAGGAGACCATGCCTGTGGGAGCCAGGCCTCGCTTGTGTTAAGAAGGAAAGATGCCATTTTCAGTGGCTTCTCCCTCCTATCGTACAGAAGAGCTTTTGTTGGTTTCTTTCCCGAGCTTGTGCCTGATTGTGCCTGATTCTGTGGCCCAAAACAATCATTGTTAACATCATCATGTATTTTGTTCTGATCTTTCATATATATGATGCCTAGCTAATTTCGTTTTACAATAAATGGGAATCTGTCGTAAAAAAAAATACAGTATATTTGTTTTTAAATATTTTTAAATCCCATTAACTTATAAGCACTGTAAGTAGAAGGATTCCCAGAGTTTTTTCCTCTATCTATGGCTCCAGCACAGCTCAAGGCTAGTGTTTTGTTGTTGAAATGTAATGATTAACTACCCAAGTCTAAACTGAATTAACAAAATCAGGAACTATTAGTAAATCTTAGTTTTCTGTGTTTCCCCTTAAAAAACAGATTGGCTTTTTCAAATCCATTATCACCTGAGAAAGATGTATGTGTCCACCTGGGGCTTTTGAGCAAGCATCTGGGTACTGTGATCCAGGACAGCAAAGCTGCAACAACACTGTTTCATTTAACCTCACATGGGAGACCAAAGATGTGAAAATGATAATAAAGTCAATTAGTGAAACTGATGGACCATTCTCTGTTATAGAGTTCTTAACTTTGTTTACATAATAACATCTTGGAATATTATAAGTCAAAACAGTATACAGATGTCAGAAAAAAAGGAGAGGCTGATTAACATCTAAACTGTTTGGGCTATGTTCAAAACGCATCCAAGTTCTGGTTGTTTTGTACTTGTTTTAATTCTTTACTTCTACTCAGTGTCCATAGCCCTTCTTCTGGTAACAAATTCTGATTTTCCTTTGAATACAATTTTATTGGAATACAAATAAAGGCAACTTTGTTTCTAAAGCCAAGTGAACATGTAAGAGATGAATGGATTCTCTCTCTAGAAATTTAAGCTTTCCAAAGCACCCAAAGCTGCTGAAATTGATAAAGTCCACAAGAAACATCCTCATACATTTCTTATCTAGATCTCCAAATAGGCCTATTTCCTAATGTTTCTGAGTCCAGTCCTATGGTGGTTTCTTTTAGTCAGCGAACTACTTTATATTTGCTGAATATTATAATTTTGCATCAAGTAACCAGAATTCATTTAACCTTCCTGCAATAAGAACATTAGCAGCTAGATCAAGGAACAAGGAAACAGGGAGAGCGTGCATCAGAGCAATGAGTTCATTCGGGGACTGGCTGGAGCAATTCATCTGGTGGTAATAGGTAGAATGTGCTGGAACAAAATGAGACAAGCACTTGGAGGACCATACAGGAGGCTGTTAGCTTACATGAGAAGACAGAACTGTTTCAGTGGAGCTAAAATAAAAATATTTAGTGTTATGTAGATTCAGCCACAAAATTCATCATTATTTCTTTCCTTAGCTGCAACAAAGTAGGGTTAAGTGGATGCCAATGTTGTGGCTAAATATTGCAGTGGAATCTATCATCATAAGTTTTATCACTTATGTCATTTTATGAGGTTAATTGTGGCTCTAAGCTCTATTTCTCTTTTAGGGTGCAGAGTTTCCCACACATGAATGTCCTACACATCTACTCTTAGTTAGAGACATACCATCTTTTATGTTGCCTTGTACAGAAATCACTTCTCTGTTCCTTTTAAGTTGTCTCTCATTATTATTATTATTATTATTATTATTATTATTATTATTATTTTGAGACAGAGTTTCGCTGCTGTTACCCAGACTGGAGTGCAATGGCATGATCTCGGCTCACTGCAATCTCTGCCTTCTGGGTTCAAGTAATTCTCCTGCCTCAGCCTCCCAAGTAGCTGGGACTACAGGTGCGCACCATGCCCAGCTAATTTTTATATTTTTAGTAGAGATGGGATTTCACCTTGTTGACCAGGATAGTCTTGATCTCTTGACCTCATGATCCACCTGCCTCGGCCTCCCAAAGTGCTGGGATTATAGGCATGAGACACCACGCCTGGCCATATCTCATTATTTTAAATAACTATTCCTTATTTCACTTGTCAAAAGTAATTCATCTCCCCCATTTCTTTCAGACTTGTGGTTCTCATCAAGCACCCCACTTTGTTCAACCTTCTTTCTCATAGAAGATGTCATTACCTTCAATTTCATCAAGAAATATGCTGGTAAGCACTCTTCCCACCTTCATCACCTTCACACATAATGTTCCAGCAGCATGGATCAGTAAGTCTTCACACTAATGTCCTGTTATTCACCTTTATACCCTTACTCAAAATGTCTTCTCTGCCCTGAAAGACTGATGACCCTGTGACCTCTCCGTGTTTTGTTTGACACATAGTAGCTTTTTACATCATACTCAGTTTTGTTCTCTTCTACTCTGGAAAATATACAATTTTCCCCTCCTGTTGACTCCCTTTGCACATGCATACTGAGCAATTATTCTAAGTTTTCACTATTATGGTACTTTTTACATTTTCTAGAAAAGTTCTACCAATGCTTCTGTTGCTCCCACTAAACCACATAGCTTCTTGATGTTATATATCCTGTTTATCATAATACTCATTACCTTTGGATAAGAAAATTGTGTCCTACGTGCTAGGTATTCTGCTAATTACTATAAAGGCAAACACAAATGCCACATATTTCTCTAACATTAAGGACATTTAACTAGATGGAACCCAACAAATGAGTCTCCTATTACTAGGAGAGTGATAGTAATAGCAACAGGAGGCCTGGAAGAGCAAAGAAACATGCAAACCAAATTAAAAGGGGAAGAAAATGACATGGAAGTTTTTCCTGGAGTAGATGACATTTGGGGAGAATTTTCGAGGATGACTTGCTAGATTAAAAAAATGGTAAAATCTTTTTACTTACAGTTTCACCTCACTCATATAGAGTGCATGAAAGTCATCAGTCTCATGCACACATCAAGAAAAAAAGCTAAACAAGCTAATCAATAACTTTTCCTAGGTTAATCAGCAAATGGAATTCACAGAGTAAACTAGTACCCAGAAAACTGAAGAGGCAAGCAAACACAGAGAACCACAGCTAAGATCAGGTTACCTAGAAGAAAACACTGGAGCAAGTAACTGGTGGCATTAGTTAAATGTGGCCCTACTAGGTTCTCACGGTGAAGACTGGAGAAAAATCACTTTCCCTCATGCTTTGGAGAGAGGAAGAGAAAAAGTAATTGTTTTAAAATATCACAGGGGAATTAAGTATTTTGAAGTAAGTCCATAGTATTCTTTATAACGAGGAATTGCTCGCAAGAGAAATACTTTGCTGAAGCCTTCTTTGACCGGGAAAAACATCAGTTAAACAACCTCAGCCCCATCATCCCTTCTTGCTTCATGTAAGGGGAAGGAAAGGAAAGAAAAGGCTGATAGATGCATCTGAGGTCTCTGCAAAGAACTCAGACAGACTAAAAAGACTGATATTTAATCACAATACTTTATAGAAAACTACACTCCAAAATAACTAGAACTTCATCAACAGGACTTACAAATGAAACAGCTACAAGATACAGACTCTAATTAAGACGGAGTTCTTTAGGAAACCCATTAACAATAGAAAAGAAAAAGAAACTAGAACAAACTACATCTGTTGGCACATACAATATAGCAAACATTAATCACAACCCTCACTCCTAGCCACATTAACATAAATGATCACACCAACCTCTAAGTTACCTCAGTTACCAAATATAGCATGTCTGGCATAGAACAAAAAACTGCAAAGCATGCTAGAAGCAAACAAAAACAAAGTCTGAAGAGACAAAGCAAGCATCAGAGCTAGACTCAGATACGACACAGATTTTTAAAGTTATTAAATATGAAACAAAATAACTCGAATTAACATGATAAAGGATCTAACAGAAAAAGTAGACAACAATCAAGAACAGACAATTAATACAAATAGGTTGACTGTTCTCACAAAGAATCGAAAGGAAACGCTAGAAATTGAAAAAACAATACCAACACTGTAATAGAAATGTAGAAGATTTAAGATGCTCTCACCAGTAGAAGTAAGGAGCAAATCAAAGAGCTTGAAGATGCGGGGAGAAAAGGTTTTCTGAAATAAAATACAAAGAGGAAAAATAATTTAAAAAATAAAGAATGTAAACCAAGAATTACAGAACAATTGCAAACATAACCTTCATCTGAAAGAGAAGAAATAAGAAAGAACAACAGACCAGACAATGGTACCTCACACCTGTGATTTTGGAATGTGGGGAGGCCACAGTGAGAGAATTGTTTGAGCTGAGGAGTTCAAGACCAGCCTGGGAATACAGCAAGATCTTGTCTTGACAAAAAATAAAAATCAGTCAGGCTTGGTGACACAGGCCTGTAGTCCCACCCAGCTACTTGGGAATCGGACATGGGATGATCACTTGACCCAGGAATTTGAGACTTCAGTGAGCTATGATCAAGCTACCACGCTCCAGCCCGAGTTACAGAATGTGACTCTATCACCATAAAAAAGGAAGAAAGAAGAAGAAAAATTAGTTGATGTTATAATAGCTGAGAATCTTCCAAAATTAATGGCAGACGCTAAACCACAGATGCAAGAAGCTCAGAGAACACTAAGCATGATTGTTCCCAGGCATATTTTGTTCAAGCTGCAGAAAAGCAAAGACAAAGAGAAAATCTTGACAAATGTCAGAGAAAATAAATGCTTTGCCTATAGAAGAACAAGAATAAAAATTACATTTGACCTCTAATCAGAAACAACACAAGCAAGGAGAAAGTGGAACCAAGTATTTTAAGTGTGGAAAGAAAAAAAGATACCAACCTAGGATTCTATATCCAGTAAAATTATCCTTCAAAGAAAAATAAAGACGGTCTCAAAAAAACAAACAAACAAAACAAAAAACAGGGAATTTGTTACCCATAACACTGTCTTGCAGGAAATGTTAAAACAGGTTCCTCAGAGAGAATAAAAACAGTTCAGAAATCCGAATTGTCAAAGAAAGAATATCAGAGAAGGCATGAGGTGAAGGTAAAATAAAATGCTTTGCTTTTTTTATTCTTAATCTGATAGATAACTATTCAATATAATAAGGATGTATGGACTGTAGTTTATGAATAAGTAAAATGGATGACAACGTCATAAGAAATAAAAGTGAAAAATCGTGAATATGCTGTTATTTGGTACATGCATGTACCATCTCTGAAACAGTATAGTATACTTGAAAGTAGATACAGGTTAGTTGTGAATACGTATTGTAAACTCTGAGATAACCCTTAAAATGTTTTAAGAAGTATAATTAATATAATGAATTAGAAGAAAAATGGAATCATATGAAATAGTCAGTTAAAAGAAGTGAGGCAGGCCTGGTGTGGTGGTGCACGCCTATAAACCCAGCACTCTGGGAGGCTGAAGCGGGCACAGCACAAGGTCAGGCAATCAAGATCATCCTGCCAGCATGGTGAAACCCTGTTTCTATTAAAAGTACAAAATTTTCCCAGACGTGGTGGCTGGACGTGGTGGCGCACGTTTGTAATCTCAGCTACTAGAGAGCCTGAGGCAGGAGAACTGCTTGAACCAGGGAGGCAGAGGTTGCAGTGAGTCGAGATCGCGCCACTGCACCCCAGCCGGGCAACAGAGCGAGACTCCATCTCAAAAAAAAAAAAAAGTGAAAGCAGTAAAAGAGGGAAAGAAATTTTTTTTTTTAAGGAATAAGTGCAATGCGTAAGAAGCAGTCACAATCAAGCTAGACACCAATCCCATTATATAAATAGTCTTTAATATAAAAACTTTATAAAAAACATATAACTTTATAAAGTTTTTAATATAAAAACTTTATATAAAAACTATATAAATAGTTTTTAATGTGACTGGTCTAAATACATACAATAAAAAATTGTGAGAGTACATGTAAAAAAAGATTCAACCATATGTTGTCTATAAGAAACTCTTTAAATATAAAGATTTAAGTACATTAAAGGGATGGAGAAAGATAAACCACATTAATACTAATCAAAGTAAAGCTGGATTAACTGTGTTAATTTCAGACAAAGCATTTTTAGAGCAATAAAAATTATAAGGGATAAAAACATTATGTAAGGATAAAGTGTACAATTCCCTAAGAATACATAACTGTTCTTTATGTTTGTGTACCTAAAAATGGAGCATCAAAGAACATGAAGGAAAAAATGATACAAATAGAAGGAGAAATAGAAAATTCATTATTATAGTTGGAGAGTTCAATACCTCTATAACTGTTACTGACAGCTCCGAGAGGCAGAAAATTTGTAAAAATACAAGTGAACTGAATATCATCATCAATCAACTGTATCTAATTGACATTTATAGAAGATTCTGTTCAACAACAACAGAATGTCCGTTCTTCTCAAGTTCCCATGGGACATTCACCAAACTAGACCACAGTCTGGGCCATAAAACACACCTTAACAAATTTAAAATGTTATAAGTCAAGTGAAGTCTGTTCTCAAATGGAACTACACAGAAATTGATAACAGAAATATAACTAGAAAATAACATATTTGGGGAATTAAATAGCATTTTGAAACAACATATAAGTCAAATAAAATGTCTCAGAAGAAATTTTAAAATATTTTAAAGTAAATAAGTAGGAAAATAATACTTATGTAAAAATATGTGGAACATAACAAAAGAGGTTAAGGGGAAATTTGTAGGCCCTGAATTCATATGTTATAAAAGAAGAGACATCTAAAATCAACAACTGAGACTTTTATCTTAGGATTAGAGAAAGTAAAGCTATATAAATGTAAAACAATGAGAAGAAAAAATAATAAAAGAGCAGAGATAAGCAGATGGAAAACATAATAGAAAAAAATCAATGAAAGCAAAAGTTGGATCTAAAAGCAGTAAAATTAATGAATTTCTATCCAGGTCACTAACAGGAGAGTGAAGGGAAGATGCAAATTACTACCATCTGTATGAAATTAGAGGCAATCACTAATGATCCCATTTACAATAACAAAATAAAGGAATGCTATAAACAATTCTGTTTCACAAAATTTATAATTTATTTAAAATGGACCGATTATGTAAAAGACATGATCTATCAAATCTCACACAAGCAGAAACAGATAATCAAAATAGACTTATGTTTACTAAAGAATGTAAATGAACAATGAGTAACTTTTAAAAGCAGAAACACCATTCCCAGACAGTTTCCATGTAACGTTGAAGGAAGGTGAATTCTAACATTTAAGGAAGAAATGATACAAATTCTCTAAAACCTATTACAAAAAATACAAGCAGGAAAACCACTTCCCAACTCATTCTATGAAGCTAGCATTACCCTCATATCTAAATCAGACCTTTACAAGAATGAATATCTACAGACAATTATATATCATAAATGATCCTCAACCAAATAGTGGAAAATTGAATCCAATAATGTATAGAAAGAACTGTACACCACTACCAAGTGAGATTTATTCCAGGAATGCAAGACTAGTTCAACATTTGAAAATCAATTAATATAATCAATCCCATCAACATGCTAAAGAAAAAAGGTATATGATCACATTAATTCATGCAGAAAACCCATTTGTCAAAATTCAACATCCATTCTTCATGAAAAATCTCAATTGCTACCAGTAGAGAAATTCCTCTATTTGATATAGAATATTTACAATAAATCTATAGCTAACATCATACTTAATGATGAGAACATAAGGGTTTATTTATAAAATCCAAAACAATACAAACATATCTCCTCTTACCACTCTTACTCAACATTGTACTAAAAGTTCTAGGTAATGTGATAGATAAAACAGGAAATAAAAGGCATTCAAACTGGGAAGTAAAAAACAAAACTCTTACCAGAGACAGGGTTGACTATCCAGAAGTCTGAACAAAACAACAAAAATGAAACAAAGGAAAATCTTCCTGGAACTCATAAACAAATGTAGCAAGGTTGCAGGATACAATGGTAATATATATAATTAAATTGCCTTTCTGTATCCTAACAATGAACAGTTGGAATTTGAATTTTAAAACACAATAACATTCACTCAAAAATGAGTGAAATAGTAAAGTGAAACTCTTAAGTATAAATTTAACAAAATATATACAGGATGTATATGATGAAATGTAAAAGTTCTAAAAAATATCAAAGGAGATCTAAATAAATAGAAAGGTATTTCATAACCATAGTAGGAAAATTCAATATCGCTTTGATGTCAATATTGATGTATATGCCAACTTGATCTACAGAATCAATGCAATCCCAATAAAAATTTCAGCAAATTATTTTCAGATATTAACAAAATGTTTCTTTAGTTTATGTGGGGCCGGGCACAGTGGCTCACACCTGTAATCCTAGCACTTTGGGAGGCCAAGGCAGGCAGATTACCTAAACTCAGGGGTTCAAAACCAGCCTGGCCAAACTGGCAAAACCCCATCTCTACTAAAAATACAATTAGCCAGGTGTGGTGGTGGATGCCTGTAATCCTAGCTACTTAGGAGGCTGAGGCAGTAGAATTTCTTGAACCCATGAGTCAGAGGCTGCAATGAGCTGAGATTGTGCCACTGCACTCCAGCCTGGGTGCTGGGTGACAGAGCAAGACTCCATTTTAAAAAAAGTTTATATGGAAAGACAAAAATGACCCAGAAATAGGTGACTCAATACTGAAGAAAATCAATGTTGGAGGACTGATACCACCCAACTTCAATATTTACTATATAGCTATTGTAATCAGTACAGCAAGTTATTGCCAAGAATAGGCAATTAGATCAATTGAATGCAATTGACAGCCAAGAAATATAACCACAGAAGTATAGTCAACTGATATTTGAGAAAAGTGTGAAGTAAATTCAAGGGAAAAAAATAGTCTTTCAACCAGTGCTGCTGGAAAAATTAGATATCCATATGCAAATATATACATACATACAGGTAGAAACCTATACAGACACTTTACACTTTTCACAAAAACAATTCAAAATAGATTATAAAAATAAATGTAGGAAACAAAACTATAAATCATTGATATCACTTAGATATTTTTCTCCTTCAAATATCATGCTGCAATGTGATCCCCAATGTTGGAGGTGGGGCATAGTGGAAGTTATTAGGGTCATGTGGTGTATCACTCATGAATGGCTTGGCGCCATCCCCTTCATGATGAGTGAGTTCTCACTCTATTAGTTCACATGCAAACTGGTTGTTTAAAAGAGACTGGCACCTCCTCTCCTCTCTCTTGCTCCCTCCCTTTCTACATGACATGCTGTCTCCTCCTCCACCATGACTGTAAGTTTCCTGAGGCCCTCCCCAGAAGTAGATGCCAGCGCTATACTTCCTATACAGTCTGCAGAACCATGAGCCAAAATAAACCTCTTTCCTATATAGATCCCCCAGTCTCAGGGATTCATTTATGGCAACACAAAATCAACTAATACAAACATATAGAAGATAACACAGAAAATCTAGATAATCTTCTGTTTCCTGATGGGTTTTTAGATACACTGTCAAAAATGAAATACATGCAAGAAAAGAAAAATGGTAAAATGGACACTAAATTAAAAGCTTATGTGCAAAAGATACTGTTAGAAAATAAAAAGACATGTGACAGCCTCAAAGATAATACTTGCAAATTATGTATCTGATAAAGCACTTTTGTTAAAAATATACAGGGAACACTTGGAACTCAATAATAAGGAAACAATTTAAAAATGGGGAAATATGAAAGACACCTCATCAAAGGATAGATACAGATGGCAAATAAACATATGAAAATATATTAAACATCATGTTATTAGGCAACTGCAAATTATAAGAATAAGAAGCCGTGATATACTTATTAGAATGTCTATAATCCAAAAATTCTCCAATATGCAATGCTGGTGAGGATGCAGAACAAACAGCTTCATTCATCGCTAGTGGGAATACAAAATGTAAATGTGACTTTGGAAGACAGTTTGGCAGTTTCTTACAAAGCTAAACATAGTCTTATCATATGATCCAGCAATCACACTCCCAAGTATATATCCAACTGAGTTGAAAACTTATGTCCACATGAAACCCTTCACAGGAATGTTTATAGCAGCTTTATACATAATTGCAAAAAACTGAAAGCAACCAAGATGTTTTTCAACAGACAAAGAGATAAGTAAACTATGGTATGTCTCTAAAATGAAATATTATTTGGTAATAAAGGGAAGTGAGCTATGAAGCCAAGGAGAGACATAAATAAACTTTAAATGCATTTTTCTGAGTAACCCTTAAAAGGCTATCATACTAAATTACATTTTCTCTTTAAATTAAAAGTTTTTAAAATTTCCACTTCAGGTTTTCATTCCCACTTTAGGTTCAGGGGTACATGTGCAGATTTGTTACATAGGTAAATTGCGTGTTGTAAAGGGTTGGTGTACAGATTATTTTGTCACCTAGGTTATTAGCATAGTCACCAATAAGTCGTTTTTGAATCCTCACCTCCTCCCACCTGAAATTTTCAAAAAGGCAAAACTAGAGAGATAGATAGTAAAATGATCTGTGGTTTCCAGAGGTCTGAAGAGAGAAGAAAGGTGGTGAGTAGGTGAGATTTGTAGGGTGTTAAAACCATTCTACATGAAACTGTAATGGTGGATGCAAGAAATGTTGCATTTGTCAAAATCTGTAGAAAAATACAACACAAATAGTGAAACTTAATGTAAGCTAGGGACATTAGTTAATGACATTGTACCAATATCAGTTTATTAATTATAAGAGATGTAGGACACTAATGCAAGATGTGTGCTGGTAACATGGGGAAGGAGAAGGGTATGCAGGAACTCTAACTATTTGTTTAATTTCTCTGCAAAGGTATTACTGTCCTAAAAATAAAGGGTATTAATTCTTTTTTTTTTTTGAGATGGGAGTTTCACTCTTGTTACCCAGGCTGGAGTGCAATGGCGCGATCTCGGCTCACCACAACCTCCGCCTCCTGGGTTCAGGCAATTCTCCTGCCTCAGCCTCCTGAGTAGCTGGGATTACAGGCACGCACCACTGTGCCCAGCTAATTTTTTGTATTTTTAGGAGAGACGGGATTTCACCATGTTGACCAGGATGGTCTTGATCTCTTGACCTTGTGATCCACCCACCTCAGCCTCCCAAAGTTCTGGGATTACAGGCGTGAGCCACCGCACTGATGTCTTTCAAAGGAATTTTATCAAGATACAATGTGATTAAACTTATATTTTTTAAGAGTCACCTCGGTAGCAGTGTAGAAAAGCTTTTCTTAACCTCAGTATCTTCCCAATCCACTGTGTTCTGATTAGGAGGTATGTTGCAAACTATTTGTTACTAATCGTTCAATCAGAACTTTAAAAATCTTTACTGAACAACCATACAATAAGTGAATTCAAAGTTAACTTTCATAAAACCATTTATTCACTTGGTTCAAGTCATACCTTTGCAGAAGAGAGGCTAAAATGGTGACCTGGACAAAGAGTGTCTTTCCTGAATAATATGCACCATGATATTTAGCAGAGGTGAATTATATTCATAAATAATGATGTAGAAAAAAATTGTAAAGATGGAAGAGCAATTACAAACTGTTTCTATCACCCGAGCAGGTAATTTAAAAGCTAAAACAAAGCAATGACAGTTGCAAGGGGAAAGGAGAATAGGGGTGCCAGCGATGGGGTGCCACATACCTCTATATTCCCACTGTCTCTAGTATAACACGAAGACTATGTTTGTATGTATATATGTCTACATATATATGTGTATGTGTGTATGTGTGTGTGTGTGTATATATATATATATATATATATATATATATATATATATATATATATATTAGACTTATTAAGTGAATAGTATGGCTGTTCATAAAAATAAATATTATTATACTACACCAATATTCTAGCTAGTGCTGTCACTCAAAACGATTGGGTGTGGGTGAAAGAAAGAAACACAGAGAAGGTGGGGAATTTTTTGATCTTTCAGAGTATAGAAATTATTTAGAATACCAACAGGATTTAGAAGACAGGAGGCAGAAGCATATATCCTTGCTTCATTTCAGCATGGTGTAGCCAAGAATATCCTAAGATAGCTAAGATAGTTTGTTACCTGAATTTTTATCCTCTTTGCTACTAAACATCTATGTGATTTTAAAACTCTTATTAAATTGACCAATAATAATTGAGTATATTTATGAGATAGAATGTTATGTTTTGAGCTATGTGTACACTGAAGACTGAGTCAAGCTAAAAACCATACCATACCCATCACTTCACCAACTCATCATTTTCTGTGATAAGAATGTTAAAAAATCTATTTTTAGCAACTTTGAAATAGACAATATATTATTACTGCCATCAGTATGCAGTCAATCGAACACCAAAATATATTCCTCCAGTCTAAATGGAACTTGGTATTATTTGATTAGTATCTCCCCTTTCCCCATCCTTCCTCTTCCACCACAGCCACTGGCAGCCATTCTTCTAGAATTACTGCGTATGCAATTATGAATAGGTATTTTCTGTACACAGTTTGAAGTTTTTATTCCACTCTCCTATCGGTTCTGATATTGATACTGAGTCAGCTGTCAGTCAAATTGTGATTTCTTAGAAGGCAATTTGTATTTTCTTTGGTATTTCCTAATTTCACTGTAACAGTTATTTCTCCTTTTAGTTTACAGACTTCCTGAATCTTTCCAAAGTTATAAAAAGTTCTCAGGAGCTATATCTTCAGAGATTTTCCTACTATACTTTTGTTATTTTTCTCCTTTTGGAGCTCCAATCAGATATCTATTAGACTATTTCTATTTATTTCTATGAGATTGTCTTTTGTTGATTCCACATGTAAATGAGACGATAGGGTTTTGTGATTTTTAAACAAATCACTTTTCCACTCAAAGCCCTGTTTCCTTCTATGCAGTATGTGCAAGTCAGAAAACAAATTATCTAAAATTCTTTGAAATACATAATCTCAAATATATCCTCCTTTTCCTTTTCTGTATTGTAGTTCAAGCCATCATTATTTCCTCCTTGAAACATTGTATTAATCCCTTTTGATATCTGGCATTCATTCTTGCATTTCTCCAAACCATTCTCCATGGAACAGCCATCAAAATCTTTTTAAACTTCTCTCTATAAAATCATTTTTCTGGATGGGTATGGTGGCTCATGCCTGTAATCCCAGCACTTGGGAGACTGAGGTGGGTGAATCACCTGAGGTCAGAATTTCCACACACCAGCCTAGCCAACATGATGAAACCCCATCTCTACTAAAAATACAAAAATTAGCTGTGTGATGGTGCATGCTTGTAATCCCAGCTACTCAGGAGGCTGAGGCAGAATAGCTGCTTGAACTTGGGAGGTGGAGACTGCAGTTAGCCAAGATTATTGTTACTCCAGCCTTGGCAATAGTGTATAGTTTAAATCTCAAAAAAAAAATGCTTTATACTAATCTCACAATAAAGTTTCTGCAAATAACCAAAAGGCAGGTCTGTCTTGTTTATTACCTTCTTGTAACTAAGCTCTAATGACAATGTTCTCATTCTGTTTAGTTTGCTGGTTTTGTGGATTTTTGTTTTTGTTTTAGAATTACATTCAATTTTCCATCGTTCTTAAAAATGTTTTTGCTTGGTATGCAGCATAGGTGTTTTCTCTAGGCAATTTGAAACTTTTTCTACATAGGTGTTTTCTCTAGGCAGTTTGAAACTTTTATTCCACTGTCCTATGGGTTATGACATTGCTAATGATTTAGCTGTCAGTCAAACTGTAATTTCCTAGAAGGCAAATTCTATTTTCTTTGGTATTTTCTAATTTCACTCTGATATTTCTTTCACTTTTTAGTTTATGGACCTCCTGAACCTTTCCAAAGCAATAAAAAGTTCTCAGGTGTTATATCTTCAGAGATATCCCCTATTGTACTTTTGCTCTTCTCTCCTTTTGGAATTTTAATCAGATACCCATTAGAATCTTTCTCCTTCTAAAATCCCAAAACTCTCTTTCATATTTTTCCTCTCTGAGATGCATTCTTGATAATTTCGTCAGATCTATCTTATAGTTTACTAGTGCCCTCTTCAGCTAGGTTTAATCTAATAAAAATTCATCCACCAAAGGTTTTCGAAATGTTTTCTTTTATTTCTAAATTTTTTAAAATATTAATCGTTGAATTTTGTCTTATTTGCCACAGCATATTTTTAAACTTTCTATTATGATTATTGTACAGTCACATGCAGTTATGAGATATAATACAGAAACACCACAGTATAACCCCTTACCCAGTTCCTCCCATGGAAAACTGTACAATTTTATTACATTTATATAGAATTAGATTCCTCAGGTTGCCCTTTGATAATGCTATCAACCTCCCTGCTGCATAGCTTCTCTCCTCCATCGTCCCCAATCTGGCAACCACAAATGTTTTCTCTATGTCTCAAGTGTTCTGTTTTTAAACTTGTTACGTAAATAGAATCATACAATAGGTAATCTACAATGATTGGCTTTTTTTCACTCGCTGTAATTCTCTGTAGATTCACTAAGTTTTTGTATGCATTGATAATGTTTTCATTTTCATTGCCCAGTAGTATCTGATAATACAGTTGCCCCAAAGTCTGCCCAACTATTCATCCACTGAAGTTTTTACATGTTACAAAGAAAGCTACTGTGACCATCAGCGAAAAACTTTTTGTTTGAACAGATGCTGTACTTCTCTGGGATTAATGCTGAAGAGTAAAAACCACTGAGTCATATGGCAATTGTCATCAGTATATTTTCTTTGATGAATATCTGATTGGGTCTTTTGCCCACATTTTTAGGCAGATTGCCTGATTTTTTCACTATTGAGTTTTGAGATTTTTAAAATGTATTCCAGATACAAAACTTTGCTTGAATTTTTACAGGAAAGGTATTCGACTTTTAGGTCAATGTATGGAGTATTGATATATTTTATTATGTTGAGTTGTGTAATTCATGAATATGGTATGTCTTTTATTTAGGTCTTCTTTGATTTATTGCATCAAAATTTTTTAGTTTAAGCATACATATTCTATACATCTTTGGTGGGATTTGTACCTAAACATTTCATCTTTTCTAGAACACCTGTAAATCATACTGTGTTTTTAATTTTACTTGTCATAGGTTCATAATTAGTATACACAAATGCAATTTATTTTATATTTTGATCTTACAACTTTAAAGCTTTTAATCTTGCAAAACCCACTTATTGTTCCAAGGTATTATTTAGCTTAGTTTTTGGTTTTGGTTTCTATGTTATTTTGTATGTGGACATTCATGTCATTTGCAAATAAGTATATTTGGGTTACCCCCCCATTCTAATATACATGTCTTTATTTCTTTTCTTCAATATATTACAGTGGGTAGAAAAGTTTTGATATTAAGTTGAGTAAGAGTAGAGAGAATGGAAATCCTTGATCTTGAACATTCAGTTTTTCTGCATTAGATATGATGTTAGCTATAGGTTTTTGTAGATTTTCCTTACCAAATTGAAAGAAGAATCCTATTCCTAGTTTGCAAGGAGTTTTCATCATGAATAGATTAATCATATGGTTTTTCTTTAAACTGTTTCTGTGATGGATTATATTTCATACATTTTTTTCACTTGCTTGAAGAGATCTTATTGCTTTTTGAAGCAAGTTATTATGGCTGCTTCAAAATTCTTGTCAGACAAACAGCATTTGATTCATTCTCATATTGGCATCTGTTGACTTTCTTTTCTCATTCAATTTGTGATTATCCTTGCTCTTGATATATAATGAGTGAATTTTTGATTGAACATTTGAATGTTTCATTTTTAAAGTCCTGCAGTTCCTAGACAGCTCGCCTACTTGTTTTCCACCTTTCAGAATCTTCCTATGTTTTTCTCATTGTTTTGCATTATGTTTAGAATTTTTTTAGTGGTAAGTGGGAGGACCTGTGAAGAATAAGCTTCTCTATCGTCATGGAACCAGAAGTCCCATATTTCAAGATATTTTTATTTTTTTGGTTTGTTTTTATAAATTTAGTTGGTCAATTTTTATGTCTTGTGTTTCTGTCTCATATTCTCAATCATTATTTTTATTATTTGAATACATTTAAAATAATATTTTACATGTTATTTCTGATATACCCAACTCTGAAGCTGAATCTGTTATTATTTCTTCTGGCTCTTGTTGGTAGTGCCTGCTTTCTTTTTGTGTTTTTTACGTTTCAGCAATCTGCTCATTTTCCTTTAAAATTTACCATAGAAATCCTTTGTTATTTTGCTGAGTGTGGTTCCCTACAGAAGATTTGCATTTGTTTCCATTTGGTTGGAAGTGTGTGGTGACCCTTTCATTTGAATATAGTTCTGAGCTTTGATTTGAAATACCCAGTTAGTGAAAATTTGGGCTGCAGACTCTTGAAGGAGCATGGCTATTATTACCAATTCACTGGAATGTTTATTATGATTAATTTTTGTTTACACCAAGCGTTAGCTTTCAAGACAGGCAATGTTTCTTAGAGTTTCCTGTTGAAGTGATTGACTGGCAGATATTTTTACGTATCTGTATAAATGATGATTTAGAATTTTCAGGTTTTGGTTTTATTAAGGGATGAGGAGAACAGCAGTCCATTAGAATGCTCTCTTTAGCTATGAGTGGGGCCTGGGTTTCCTTCCTTTCCTTAATTTGAGTTGGTAAGAATTAATTTTATTTCCAGTTCATAGATTTAAATTTGAAACATTTTAACGCTTTTGTTTGTTTGCTTTCTTAAACTGGGTATGACAAAACATCTGTTCTACCACACACTATCCTCGTCTCTTAAAAATATCCATCCTGGTCTTTGAGGATGCTAGGTAGGCTTTGTTTTAATTTGCTTTGCTTTATATGAACTCTTTAATTGAGGCATTTTAAAACTACAAAAAGTTTAAGGCAAACTCCTACACAAATCAGACAGTACTAAACACAGAAGTAATGGTCAAAAATATTAAAATAAAGGTTTAATTATATATACTTTTGAAAGGGGGTACTGTTTTCTGCTTTATAGGAAGAAAAATATACCTTTTTCATTACCATTTCCCACTTTCTCCTTAAGCTATAATATCTGTGTTCACAGAAAAATAACAGAGAATGGAAAACAAACTCAGGAACATCAAAAGAATATTTCAAAACATGATAACAAGTTGTACATAAAGTAACAGCTGACTTACATTTTGCATATTCTTTTCCTAAATATTTATATGTAAAATGTGCTCTAAAATTTCTCATTTTTGAGATCTCAGTAAAGATTCAATTTACAGGCCGGGCGCGGTGGCTCAAGCCTGTAATCCTAGCACTTTGGGAGGCCGAGGCAGGTGGATCATGAAGTCAAGAGATCAAGACCATCCTGGTCAACATGGTGAAACCCTGTCTCTACTCAAAATACAAAAAATTAGCTGGGCATGGTGGCACGCGCCTGTAATCCCAGCTACTCGGGAGGCTGAGGCAGGAGAATTGCCTGAACCCAGGAGGCGGAGGTTGCGGTGAGCCTAGATCGAGCCATTGCACTCCAGCCTGGGTAACAGGAGCAAAACTCCGTCTCAAAAAAAAAAAAAAGAAGAGATTCAATTTATAAGAATTACATTATTGGCTAGTGTCTTGGGAGGCTATTTATAGTAAATTCTGAGCAAGTCTATAAAAAGGCAAGATTGTTACTACAAATATACCTTTCAGAGTGTTACATCTAGATGATATGGCAAGTATAACTAATGAAATAGTCTGCGAATTTGAAAAATCTAATTAAATAGAAGTCTTTTCAACTCAGAAACAAAATATATTTAAAATTACATTTATAACAGTTAATATAAATATGCTAAAATACAGACTAAATCTTTCAACAGATATTTACTGAGCAGATGTGAACACGCAGCACTGGACTTGTAGAGCTTGCATCCTAGTGCATGAGTTTATAGAATTCTACTTAGTTGCAATTGTAGTGACACAAGGAATTTTCAAATATTCAAAAGACTTAACCCTCTAAACACCTATCTTTCCTACTGATGCATTAATTTTACTAAACTTTTCTCAGAATTTTACTTAATAGTTTCTCAAAGTAATTAATTAGTATGTATCTTGTTTCCTCCGTTCACTTAAAAATAATCTCTGTCACACGTAGTTTTTCTTATGTTATGGAATTTCTCTGTTCTTTACAAGTAAATACTTTTTCTCTAATTAGTTATAGACACATGCTACATTAAATTCTTCAGTGCCTGTTATCTGTAATCGGTGTTTCAGCTTTTGAAACTGCCTTTAAAAATATCATCAGTGACCTCTTGTCAAAATAGAATCGCGCCATTTCTTTTTGTGTGTATGCTCATTTTTATGTTTTTTAATACTTTTATTTGTATGAATTTATGGGGCACAAGTGCAATACTTTTTTGCATGTATAGATTGCATGGGGTTGAAGTTATGGATTTTAGGATATACATCACCAGAATAATGTATATTTTATAGATTAAGTAATTTCTCATCATCCAACCCTCTCCTAATCCCTCAACCGTCTGAATCTCCAAGGTCTATTATTCTACACTCTACATCCATGTGTACACATTATCTGGCTCTGACTTACATATAAGAACATGAAATATTCATCTAAGTCTGATATAAGATAATGGCTTGTTCCTGCAAAAGACAGAATTTCATTCTTTCTTATGACTCAATAGTACTGCATTATATACATATGTGTATATATCTCACACTTTCGTTGTTCAGTCTAGTACCACAGTGTGTATATACATCACATTTTTTATACAGTCATTCATTGATAAACACTTTGGTTGATACCATAGCTTTGCTCTTGTGAATAATGCTGTGATAAATGTATGAGTGCAGGTATCTTTTTGGTATAATGATATCATTTCCATCATCCACTGGTAGATAACTAGTAATGGGATTGCTGAATCAAATGGGAGTTCAATTTTCAGTTAATTGAGAAATCTCTACATTGTTTTCATAGAGGTTGTACTAATGTACTTTCCCATGAATAGTGTATAAATGTTCCATTATCTGTGCATCCTCACCAACATCTGTTATTTATTGATGTGTTAATAGTAGCCATTCCAATCAAAGTAAGATTGTGGTTTTAATTTGCATTTCTCTGATGATTAGTGACATTGAGCATTTTTTCATATACCTGTTGGCCATTTGTATGCCTTCTTTTGAAAAATGTCTATTCATCTCATTTGCCTACTTTTTAATGAAATTGTTTGTTTCCATGTTGTTGAGTTGTTTGAGTTCTTTATATATTCTGGATATTAGACCTTTGTATAATGCAGTTAGCAAATATTTTCCTCCAGTCTGCAGGTTGTTTGTTCACTCTGTTATTTCCTTTGCTGTGTAGAAGCTGTTTCATTTGTTTAAGTCCCACTTACTTATTTTTGTTGTTGTTGCCTATAATTTTGAGGTCTTAGTCATGAATTCTTTGCCTAAACTAATATCTAAAAGATTTTCCCTAAGTTTTCTTCTAGTATTAGTTTATGGTCTTACATTAAAGTCTTTGATCCATCTTGAGTTGATTTTTGTGTATGGTGAGAGATAGGGGTTCAGTTTCATGCTTTTCCTTACAGCAATCCAATCTTTTCAGCATCATTTGTTGAAAATGATGTCCTTTCCTCAATGTATGTTCTTGGTAGCTTTGTCTAAGATCACTTGGCTGACAATATGTGACTCTATTTCTGGGTTCTCTATTCTGTTTCATTGATCTATGTGTTTATTTTTACATGAGTACCTTTCTGTTTTTGTTACTATAGCTTTATAGTATAATTTGAGGTCAGGTCATGTGATTCCTCTAGCTTTGTTCTTTTTGCTCAGGATTGATTTGGTCTTTTGGGCGTTTTTTGTTTCCATATGAATTTTAGGATACATGAAATTCATATTTTGATAGGGATTGCATTAAATCTGTACATTGCTTTGGACAATGTGATCATTTTAATGATATTAAATCTTCCAATTCATGCGCATGAGATATTTTTCTATTTGGTTGTGTAATCCATAATTCTTTTAATCAGTGTTTTGTAGTTTTTCATGTAGAGGCTTTCTATTTCTTGTCCTATGTATTTTTATAGCTATTATAAATGGGATTGCCTTTTAAATTTTGTTTTCACCTAGGTCTTTAGTATATGGAAATGCTACTGCTTTTTGTAAGTTCATTTTTATTTTGAAATTTTACTAAATCCATTTTTCAAGATAGGAGTTTTTGGTGGAGTGTTTAGCTTTTTGTAGATTTAAGGTTATGTCATCAGTCAACAGGGATAATTTATCTTCCTCTTTTCAAATTTGTATGCTTTTTATTTCCTTCTCTTGCCTAAATGCTCTGGCTAGGATTTCCAGTGGTATGTTAAGTAGGAGTGGTGAAAATGGGCATCCCTGTCTTGTTCCAGTTCTTAGAGGGAATGATTTCAACTTTTTCCTGTTCAGTATGATATTGGTTGTGGGTTTGTTGTAAATGATGCTCAGTATTCTGAGGGATGTTTCTTCCATGCCTGGTTTGTTTAGCATTTTTATCATGAAGGAATGCTGAATTCACTTAAGGCTTTTTCTTTGACTATTAAGACGGTCATATAATTCTTCCTTAATTCTGTTTAAATGAGTTATCACATTTATTAATTTGTATATATGTTAAATCATTTTGCATCACTGGAATAAAACCTTGATTACCGTGTATTATCTTTTTTGATGTGCTGTTAGATTCAGTTTGCTAGTATGTTGAAAGCATATTTGTATCTATGCTGATATGAAATACTGGTTTGTAGGGTTTTTGTTGTTGTTGTTGTTGTTGTGCCCTTGTCTGGTTTTGGTATCTAGATAAAGGGAATGGGGCGGTCCTCAGACCTTTGGTGAAAATGCTTGGGTGAGAAGTCACCAACAAGGGCATGCGGAGGGTGGGACAGTCCCTGCAGCCATAGCTATGACCCAGTCCCAGCCTGGATTCCTGTCAGGCCACGGCTGCGGCAGCCAATCTTCCACCCAGTCATTCCTAGCAGTTTGTGCCTATTCTGCAACTAAGTCCTAGATTATAAGATATACTGCCTGCCTTAAGACTAAGCCTCAGTGGCAACTCTTCTCCTGTTCAGGTCCCAAGGAGCAGGCTGGGGGATGTTGAGTCGGGAGTGGGGATACCTGGTTTCATTCCCAGCTTCTGGAGCCCACTCCACACTCACTTCTCAGAACTGACTGCAGAATTCCATCCCCTGCTCATGCTCTGGTTTTGCAAGCACCACCTGAATTTCTCCAACCACTGTGATCAATGCTGCTGGTTCCCAGTACCATCTACAGAGCTAGGATCAAAAATGGCACTGCAGAACAGCTGCCTAGATTGGAGAAGTTTCTTTCCACAGTCTTTTGTCTGCTACGCAAGTTAGACATAGTTTGCGAGGTTCAAGGTGCTCTGCCATGTTCTGGACTGTAAAAATCCCATGAGGGAAGACTGCTGCAGAAAGGCATTCACTCACTCTCTCATGTGATAGAGATTTACTGCTGCTTCCCAGCCAGTGCCAGGCACTCAGGCTACCTATTTTCCTTCTTCATCCTGGATTTCAAATCTTCCCTTTGCTTTTCTGTTGAACTCCCATGTTTGCTCTTCAATAATATACTGAAAGTGTGATCGTCCACACACTCTTTTGGTTCTTTTAAGTGGATGAAGCATAACGGAACCTGTTCCACTCAGCCATCTTGGAAAAAATAAAGACTGTTTCTCTTCACCTAAATTACTAATAGTTCTTGCTAACAAACACCATTAGCCAGATTATAGTATATTCTGTTAATACTGCAAACCACAAAATTATACTTTTAAAAGTATGTCACTTTATGCCACCCCCACGGGCAAAAGATCTCAGTGCTTTCCAGATCAGGTAAGGCACATTCAAAAAGTAAAAATCATGCTATGAATTTCATACATAAGTCACTTTGTAAATAATTGGTTCCTCCAGTATTAAAAATGCAAAGCAAGCATAAGATCTAAAAGCAGCAGCTATGGCACCTAAGGCTTGAGAACCAAGATATCATAAGGATCACCAAGAACTACAAGTTTATCAAAGCTGCTCTGTTTCAGATAACTGGTATTAGTACCTAGTGGGTTTATGTGATGTATCACATTTATTAATTTGTATATATGTTACACCATTGTGCATCACTGGTATAAAACCTGCTTGATTATCTCTTTACTCTCTGTCTCTCTCTAGTTTGAGGCTGGGGGAAAAAAGGAGGCGGTGGGTAACAGAAACTTTATGGGTGGTCCTGGGCCATCTTGGAAAGTGCTGTTTGGTCAGTCCAGTAACACCAAATGGCACTGGAACTGCTGCTATGTGCTAAAGCTAAAACAATTTGGGGGCAAGAAGAGTGTCCTATCCTCTATTCTGTCCTTTCAGTCTCACACTATTACCTCTCAGACGGTAAGGGAATCTTAGAGATGGAGTTGCAATCTCCCATCTTTGATATCATGGAGCATATTATAAAAATGATAAACATGGCATTGAAAGACACTAACCACCAGAATTTCCCTCCCTTACAAGAAACCTTTGTTTTCCTACTAATCTACTACTAAAGCATCATTAATTATTATCTATTTGATTATTTTCTATCAACAGAACATATTTAAACTTCCCCATAAGGGTCATTATATCACAATCATTTTGTATCTTTGGATGACATGTCCTGTTCCTTGTCTGCAACTGCAAATTGGATCTATCAGTCTTTCAGTTCTCCTCTTACATGTGATGGGCCTATAAAATTTCTCCCTGTGCCCCCAGTTAAATTCTTACTCTTAGTACAGTGCTTTGCATATCATATATGGGAACTCTACGTATTGAATGAATAGAATGCGTTTGTCATCGACCTTTTTATATCTCTTCTGCCTCTTTCAAATAATTATTATTGTGCTAATTGCATCATTCCAAAAGTTCCTTCAGGATAGAAATTATGTCTTACTACTCTCTTCAGTCCTCAAAATTTAAGTGTTCATTAACCTATGCAATTTCCAAAACTAAAGTATACAAAGACAAAAGAGCAACCAATGTCTTATTAATATATGAATTTAAAGCTTAGGAACCTGAAAAGTTTAAAAAGCTCCTACAGAATACAAATTTCCTAGCTTGTCTATTTTATGTTTTGCTGCTATTCAACTATGATTAATATTTAAGATATTAAAAACAGCTAATTGTCAGCAGCCCCAGAAGCTCCTCTGTTTGGTTGATATCTGAAAATTAAAATGAATCACTTTATTATTTTTCTTTATCAATTACAGCACTTAAGCCAAGAACTAATAAAGCTTGTGTTCCTGACTATATGATATCCCAATATGCTCCTCTCTGAAATCCACCCACTGAATCTGAGAAAAATGATGATCTATCAGTAATAATTTTCTTCCATAGCACAGAAAAATACTATGGGCCTGAATACCCTTTTGTCGTTTTATTTCTGCAGAAGATCTATTTCCTTAGGAAAAAGTGAGCATTTGAGTGACTTGTCAGCTTTGAATTCAGTAAGCAGATTTCAGTGCTTCACCCTCATGAATAACTTCAACTTCCATTTATTATCAGCAGAGAAATAATTTAAATTATGTTTCCCTCTTAACTTCACTAATATCCAAAATTACTAAATTGTAATAAATTGCTCACAGGAGAGAAATATCTCTTTTTAGAATTTTTCAACAAAAACATTATGTATTTACTAACATTCTAAATAAGTATTTTTAATATAAATTAAGTGTGATATATAGAAAAGCAAGTAATTATATGAAAATATGCTAGACTATCAATACTGTGAGTGCTGGAGTGCTTGGCCTTCTATAAATCATAAACACATAATTTCATTGAATTAAAAATTGGTTTTCATATATTTACTATTAATCATTTTGAGGTTAAGCTACTGCTTTTTGAATGTGCAAAGTAGACATCAAACTAGAGAAGGGACAAGAAATAAGAAATCATCAAATGATAATTTTAATAAGTAAAGTCAGCTTTATATATACATTCCACCAATATTTTTGTTTATAAATCTAAAATAATATTCGACCTAACATAGTAAATTTTATCATATAAAATTAAAATCCTAAGAGGGGTACATTTCAGAATTAATACTGAAGCAGATGAGAGACAAAGTCAAAAGATTATAATAAAGAATGTCTATTTCAAATATCCCTTGATTTAAAACTCCATGTGGTTATTGATCTGTCCTTTGACATCTGTCCAACTTTTAAAATTTAATGCATCTTTATCAGTGACTGAAACCAATGAAAGTAAACCCATATAACTGAATTTCTTTGCAGTCATAATTCTACCTACAGCCTAATGTTGCATTTAGAGGCTCCCAGTTCTGAAAGCACATTATGTGCTAACATTGAGAAAAGCCTTAGAGCTAATTTGAGTATTATTGTACGTGAAAGCATTCAACTGCTTGCTTCGTTCTGAGAATATCAGCTGACAAATAGTGGTGCTGGGGCCTGTCTCTTTATGTGCTCTAATGAGACTGCAAATGGTTTCCCAATTTAAAGTGGCTTTGGCAGGCTTATCGATCTGTGAAATGTGGATGTTTTTAAAGGGAATAACAAGAAAGACTGCGTTTATTGTAAAAGAGGTAGGTGTGTAACACTGAGTTATTTATCAAAGAGAAAAACATTTCTTTTATAGCAAAAGCAAGATGAACTCTGAGTTTTTATTGAATTACAAGAGTTTCACCAAGGCTCAATAATAGGCATCAATGATTAGAATGCCTACCAAAAAGGTTTTTTGTTTTTGAGACGGAGTTTCGCTCGTTACCCAGGCTGGAGTGCAATGGCGCGATCTTGGCTCACTGCAACCTCCGCCTCCTGGGTTCAGGCAATTCTCCTGCCTCAGCCTCCTGAGTAGCTGGGATTACAGGCGTGTGCCACCATGCCCAGCTAATTTTTTGTATTTTAAGTAGAGACGGGGTTTCACCATGTTGACCAGGATGGTCTCGATCTCTTGACCTCATGATCCACCCGCCTCGGCCTCCCAAAGTGCTGGGATTACAGGCATGAGCCATCGTGCCCAGCCCAAGGTTTTCTTTAAAAAAATAAATAAATAAATCCCATCAGACAATTTTTTACCAAAAAAGTTTACATAAAATAAATGAAACTAATACACGTAATTTTTACTGTATGCAGGCAAATAAACCTTTCCATTACTTATTTTCAGTCAGATCATAGTAATCATAAATAGCACCAGTAATTTTATAGAAAATTAGAAAATGAGTGAGTATAAAATAGTTACTATATATATGATGCTCTTTACAAGATCTTCAATGTATATCTATGTAGAATACAATTTCTATACTGTAAGAGTATTAGTTTTAAACAGACTAATTATATTGTGGATACCCAAGAAGCAAACAACTTGTTTTCTCCTCTTCTCTCTCCATCTCTCTCATTTCTAACTGTCTTATTCTCCCTATAAAACCTCATGGTACTAATATTTTTATAGAAAAGTGCTTCTCAAAACAAGTCACTCTAGATCCTTGTTGAAATGCATATTCTAATTCATGAGGGTTTAGGAATTTTACATTTCCAAAAACTTCTCTGGTGATGCCCACACTGCTTGTCCATCAATTACATTTTGAGAAGCAAGACTACAGAACTCAGTTGAGAAATGCTAATCCAGGCAACAAGTAATGAATGGGTGGCTAATCAGAGGGTGTTGACTGTGAGTCTCGGAAAGAAGAAACTAAGATGAGTGATTTTTCAGAGCCATGAGTTTGAGCAATAAGGAGACTCTGTAGGTTTTTAAGATGATTTATATATGTAAACTCTAATGTATTTTCAGAGGAAACTGACATCACTAGATAATTACTAGACTGTACAAACAACAATATAGAAAAGTGTTGGAGATCTTGTCTTTGTTGAAACAGACTAAATTGGATCAAAGTCACAAGCAGAAGTATTATATCTGAATGAAGAGAAAGTGCTAATCTGGAGCAAAACGAAAAGGAGGGAAAAAATTGAGCATGAGTCATTAATTTTTTTCAGACTCACATGGGAGGCACATCATTTCCTTGAACACTGTCCCCAGTTTTAAACAGTAATTAAAGACAGGTTTTGGAATCTTCTGAAGGGTACAGTAGGAGGAACACTGAAAGCAGCAGACAAGTACCTCTAGAGTACGCTTGCTATTTCTTTACCAGTCCTTAAATGTCTTGCTTTGATTTGTCTATAATGATTTTTCATATGTCTTCAAAAAGAAGCAGGAAAGGAAGGAAAAAAACTTAGGAATGGAGGTGGTCATAGCTCAGGGTTGCACAGAAACACAGGGCTGGCCTGTTTGCTTGCTTGGCATCCCCCACCCCCACCTTTGGCAGCAGACTCAGACTTCCCTTCGGTAAATGATTACTCTCCCATTCCCACGTCATCCTCCTGCGCTGTTTCTCAGGCCTCCAAGTTTCCAGGCCAATAAAACTTGCCTTTCTAGGAATGTGAACCTTGAGCGGTGTTACAAAAGGACAGAGAATACTTAAATCATTGCAGTGGTGGCACTTGGAGGAGACTAGCCTTTAATTTATATCAGGGTGGTCCCTGCCCCATCTTCGTTTCTCACATGATGTAAATGATTAAATATCTGCTTGTAGTGACTTCCTGCTTCAGTGTTATAAAACCAGTTATTGATCTGATTATGTTCATTCAGTACACACACACACACACACACACACGCACACACACACACACACACTCCCCTTTTGTTAAATGTATAATTACAATACATTTTTTACATTTTAATTGTCCATGTAACATGTCTTCATGGCTTTTACAATTTATATACTATCAATGAATTAATTAATCTCTTACAAATATAACTTAAATAAAAATAAGTCTTCATGTTTCTATATATAGCTTGTTCTTTTCAGTATATTTAAATTCTCAGTGTTTATAAAGTTTATATGAAGACCCTCCAATAAAAAGATGCTCTCCTTTCAAAGAAAGGAGACAATCATGTATATTTATACTTACAAGAATCCAGGTACATTACATATTTTCAGCATAATATGGGCAAATCAGCTCCAACCACTGAATAATCACATTCACATGTACATATGAATGGAGACTCCAAACTTATTGTTCTTTTTAAAATAACCGTATTATATGTAGTCTGTGTGTATATGAATTTGCAAAATAGGAAGATGATTAATACCAGCTTCTAAGCATCATTGCTAATATTAAAGGAAGTAATCTTAGCATCTGAAACACAATAAGAAGTATGCATGTCTTTCCTGCCTTTGCTTTTATCTACTGTTTTTGTGGTTTCTCCCTTTTTCCTGCTCTAATTTACAGTTGACTCTTGAACAACACATGTTTAAACTTTGTGGGTCCACTTATATGCAATTTGCTTCTGCCTTTGCTACCCGAGACAGAAAAAAGGACCATACACTTCTTCCTCCTCTTCAGTCTACTCATTGTGATGACCTTTAAGATGATCTACTTTCACTTAATGAACAGGAAATATACCTCCTCTTGTTTAATGATTTTCTTAATATTTTGTATTCTCTGGTGTACTTTGTCATAAATGCAGTGTATAATACATGTAACAAACAAATTATGTGTTAGTTGACTGTTACAGATAAGGCTTCGGCCAACAGTTGAGGTTTTGAGCAGTCAAGTTATTTGTGAATTTCTTGTGCTGGGGATGGGTCCCCCTAACCCACACATTGTTTAAGGGGGTCAATTGTATATGAATATGTGCATACAAACACACAAATACTCAAGCAGGTACACATCTGTGTGTATGCCATTATGCAAAGAGGAATCTAAAAAAACTATGGACATTCTGTATGTTGTCTTAGTCCTCAGAATACACAAAATATCAAAGTGCTTTAAAAATGTGCACATGTTGTCTACTGATGCTGAAATGGCTCCCGAAAGTAATTTTAAAGGTAGTATCTAAGAGACTAAACAGAATACAGATCAAGAAGAGCTGGAGAGTAAACATGTTTACTCTCTTTGAGATGGACTGATAACAGATAAGCACACAATTAGGCACTGAGTTACCTTCTTAACTAAAATAAATAAAGAAAACTTTCAGTTGCCTTATTTTTCTTATCTGATAAAATGTATAAAAAAATCTGTAGAGAGAAATACAAACATTTCTGGAATTCTCTGTAAGGCACATTTGTCTGGGACCACGTTATCAAGAACACAAAATCACTATTCAAAATCTAACATTTCTTGTATTATTATTCTATAAAAACTATTAATACTGATAAAGCTTATTTCAGTTTAGGTATATATCTTGGGACAGTGAGATGAGATTCCAAGTATTTTGTTTTATGGAGACACAGCATGATATTTACTGATTTTTAACAATTTATGAGACTGTCTCTCTCAAGTAGTTTAGGTCTGAAATAAGACTTTGATAGGAGAGAGCATGATGTATTATTGAATTCTCAAAGTGTACAGATCATACTTCTTGTTATGGTAAGGACCATTATTTACATGCTAGATGTGAGGAAGACAGAGTTATATTTTTTCATAAAAATATATGAGATGAATTACTTATTCTTATTGAAAACAAAGGCCAACTAACTTCAGTAGGGCATGGACAGCAAGAAGGAGTATAAATAGAACTGATTTTGTCATAAAATCTTACCACTTTTCCAGTACTTGCAAAAATAATTATTAAAACATAACAGTGCTCTATGTGATGAAAAATGATCTTAATCTGAGATTATATGGAGTCTAGTCTTATGAACTGATAGCTTTATCCACAAAAGTATTTGATATGTGATTTTAGATAGAACTATGTCATTTTGGGACCCAGCTAATTAAAATCAGCTGAATGAATTGAATAGGAAGGAGATTTTTTTCAAATATTAATTTACACTAAGATTCTTATCCTGAGGTCCACGGACTTATAGCATACTTAAATGGATTTCATACAAAGTGAGTGCTCATTCCAAAAACTGTATGCATAATTTGTAAACTTATAAAATTATTTGTGGAGATGTGGAGATGGTTTATAGTTTAATATTCTTGAAATGCCACTCAAATAATTAATGAGGGTGATTTAAAACTGATGAATGACACTGAATGTAAAAACCAATTTTTTACTCATTCTGAAAAACCTGGTAGCAAAAGGAGTCCATTTCTTATTATACAATAAGATTACATAACATTTTTAAATGGTACTAGATTTCCAGTTTGAAAATAGTGGAAAGATGCTGAAAGATTGTACTAAATGTTTACATACAGATGAATAAAAGGGATGCTTAGAAGCAAAATACACATAATAAGGTATAATTTCAAAATGGATTAAATCATTTTTTTCAACCCAACCTTTAGTAACAGTTCCAGAATTCAGTAAGTAATTGTCTATTTGGAGCTGCATTCATTATTGCTTACTCGTTCATAAACCTACCTTTGCAACTGAATGAAAGACTTAGCAATTTAAGTCAATTAAGCAATATGAATTGGCAGATTTCTTGTTTGTCCACTCAACAACCATTTTGTTCAACCCTGATTCCTTGTTAGCAGACCCCCGATTTAAAAAAAATTATTTAGATTAGGCAAAAAAAATTGTTTAATTAAGGTGACCTCTTTTCCTCATTCCAGATCCTGAAACAGGTATGTCCTAAATGGTAATCTGAGTGTTGCCAATGACTAATTTACCACTGTACCTGACAAGAAGGCTTCATCCTTGTTCAAAAGAAAAAAACGACCGAGAAAGGCATGCATTATGATTTGCTTCTCTTTTAGACTGATTAAAAACGTGATATATTCAGTGACGGAATACAACTTAATTTAATAGTAATAACATTTCCATTCCTGTTCATTTAAATTATTACATTATATTTATATTATTAATATTAATCACTTAACCTTATTTTAAAGTCCTTTTATGTTTCTATGCTTTTGTAAGTGGATGATTGAGGTCAGTCTCCTTATCTGTGGCTTAATAGTGAGATATATTCTACTAGTGCTGAAGTAATGACAGCTTCAGGCTGTGATTTTGCACCTGGTGTCTTTTCCATTTCCCAATCTTCCTCCAGTTTGAAGTGCTCCAGTTTTACTCCCGTCTTTCCATTCCCTGAATTCTCCAAACATGCTTCCATTTCAGGTTCTTTGACGCATTCATTCTGTCTGCCTGGAATTCTTTCCCCAGATATTTACGTGGCTCAACTCCTTATGTAATTTAGTCCTCAATTCAAAGTGATTGGTTTTTTTAAAAAAATCTTCTCTTTATCCCTTTACCTAAAACACCTTATGCATTTCACTTGCAATCTTCCTATCATAAATTATTTTATTTTTATAGGACTTAATTTATTTGTCTCAAAGTCTGACCTCACAGTATACACAATTTTT
Source organism: Leontopithecus rosalia (assembly GCA_028533165.1). Taxonomy (NCBI): domain Eukaryota; kingdom Metazoa; phylum Chordata; class Mammalia; order Primates; family Cebidae; genus Leontopithecus; species Leontopithecus rosalia. The sequence continues at coordinate 78,714,998 of CM052658.1, forward strand.
TTTTTCATTTGCTCATTGTCTGTTTTAATCCCTAGAATAGAATCTCTTTGAGTACTAGGATGTGGTCTATTTCATACATACATAGAATAATTAAATGACCACACTGTAATTGCTCATTAAATATTAGTTGAATGACTGACTGACTTATTGATAATAATGTGTTTGTTTTCTTTATTTTTATATTTGATATGGAAAAGTATTTTTAAAATGTCATGCTTGCATTCCTTGACTTGACATATATTTAAACTTGTCTGTTGTGTTATCACATTGCTCTTAGATATCAATGTTATGCATTATTAAAGTTTATTAAATCCCAGTTTTATAATGAAAAAATCAGGTTCATATACATCAATTAATTATTTTCCTGAATGCTAGTATTATGCATAATATACCATAGAGAAAAACCTCCATAATTAAATTCATATTGACATAAATCAAATGAAGTGTACAGAAGACAGAATGATTATTTCTAGATGCTTATTGCATAGACATATTTTATGTTCATGGACCACTCCAATAGATAAGCTTAAAAAGACAATTCTGAGAAGGAACTGTCCTCATTATTTTTATTGTTATAGAATAATGAATATGTTTTAAACTTGGTTTTTAGATGTTTTGATAATCCAGAGACATTTTGTGGCCAGACAGTTGTTATAAAGAACTTTGATTTGTAATGACTAGTTTTGAAGGGGAAAAAAGCTCATATATATATATATATATATATATATATATATATACACACATATATAAATGTATATATATACATATATATATATTACTTATGTGTTTCCACAGTAACTACTCACAAAAGCCTATATTAAATTTTCAAGAGTTTTGTGAAGCTTTTGTCAAACACAGCTATCATTAAAACTAAATTCCCTTACACTCGTTATATTAAAAATAATAGGGAATGAAGATTACAAATCTATTACATCTGAATTGTTTACTACATTTCACTATTAAGTCAATTACCTCCTCTCCTGGTCCTACAACTCCTTATTTTCTTTTATGGTTTCATCTGTATTCTCTAGGAGTGGATCACTGTTAACCCACTACCCTATAAGGCTATTTCTCACTCTCCTGACAAGTGTATCCATCACAGGCCAATTTATTAACACAGCAGAGCTTTTCTGCAAGCTTATAAGTGAATTAAAGCTAAACATCGATGGCATTGTAACAATTATATTTCATTCTATTAACTAATAAATTCATTAGTGTTGTTTTTCATATCCCAAGGCTTTATATAACTTAAATACAGAATTACACTTCACTGCCATTATTCTACAAGCTAGTGGCAAAAATGTTCTACAGCTAGAAGAACAGAGAACTACAGAGACAAACCAGCTTGCTTTTGATCATAAAATTAGTAAATGATAGATCCAGGAATACAAATTTATTTTGTTATCATTTAACCCCAATAGCATGTAATAGAATTCTCAGTATTAAAATTACCTAATATAAGAATTTGTGATATCGTGAAGAGAACAGAAGGCAGCAACAGCTGATGACAAAGGATTTTGAAATGTAGAGTAACTAAACATTGTTCTTTTAGAATTGATTATTTTTGAAAATTACAAGTTCATAATCACATTTGTCTCCAGAAATTTTTTAAAGAATTTGTTCATGAACTTTCTTAAGAAATAAATCACATAGTTTCTCTCCTGTAATACACACATCACTATTACTTATTACTTTTTCTGGAAATTTCATCCTAGTGACTCCTAATGGAGGGTGATTTCTCCTCTCCCTGCCTAGGTCATTTGGCCCTTCTGGAGACAATTCTGATCATGACTGTGTGTATGAGGAAGTTGCTACTCACAGGAACATCTCATTGGTAGTGGCCAGAGATCTGCCAACTAGCCTACAACGTACAGGACAGAACCCCACTATCAATAGATACGCTATCAAAAAAGTAAATAATGTTAAGTTTGGGGAAAAAAACCTGAATTAAATCTGCATTTTATTTGGTTGGTATAGACCATGAGTACCTCAGAACGTAATATTAGAACTATAAATCTTAGAAAGAATCAGAATAATTTATTTTTTCAGATGATCATCATACCAAAATCATATAATTATCACCTGAAAAAATCTAGTAAGAAAACAAGCTTTGAGGTATATATGTAACAGAATGAGTTGCATATGCTCTATAAAGTACATGTACATGTGTTTATAACAGTATATTCATAACATAAAAGTGGAAATAACCTAAATACTCACTATGGAAGAATGGAAAAATAAATTGCAGTGTAATTTACATAATGGAAACTATACAACAAAAATATAATCAAGTGAACTACAAGCAATGACAGCACTAATTCTTCTCAGACATAATGCTGAAAAGATAATATTGTATATAGTATATAATTGTGTTAATAGAAAACGTAAAAGCAGGCAAAATACATCTATAGAGTTAGAAGGCAGGGGTGTGCTTGTCTTTGCGATAGCAACCAGAAAGACGCAGGCACATTGTCATGTTCTGGCTCTTGAAGTGGTTCTGGTTACATGCATGTGTTTCATTTGTAAAAATGTATTGATCTGTACACTTATAATTTGCCCACTTTCTTCATTTTATCAATTAAACATGTACTTTTAACATTAAAAATGGATCTGGTTACAAGCAAACATGCACAATTAGATCTTCTGTAAATATCTGTTACTTTTAGTAAGGGTAGTAATTGTTCTACTATACTTTCACACACAGGCACACTCAAGTACAAGACCGCACATACCAGAAGCAACTAAATTGGAACACATTTCACTAACAGACGTTAGTACAAATGTTCTATCAATAGAAATCCAACTTTTAAAAAAGAAGATAAATGGAAAAGATAGTATCAAACATCAATATTACAGATATTTGTTTAGTTATTGTACTTGTTATTTAGAATTAGTAAAATTATTCTTTGATTACTTATAAATATTACATCTTTTTCCTGAAGTTTTATACATCTATAATCTAAAAGAAAAATCTTGAATTTCAAGGGGCAAATATTTTTTTACTAATATTACTGAAATGTCACCTAATTATTTTCTTTTCAGATGTATCAGAATGAATATATATATATATATATATATATATATATATATATATAAAATTTCATCCTAGTGACTCCTAATGGAGGGTGATTTCTCCTCCATTATATATATATATATTTCTCCTCCATTTTATATATATATAATATATAAAAATATATACATTAATATATAAATATATATATAATGTATTGTTTTGATACGAATAGTTAAACTTTTTAAATATATGGGTATTCTGGAGATCTCTTTCATTTTGATCTGTTGAGAATATATATACTGCTTATTATTGTTTCTTACTAAGTTTTCAATAACTTTTCCCAGTTGATTTTGCAGTTTTATTCCATATAGGTTCTAAAGCATTTGTGCCTTTGATTTTTCATAATCTGCTTAACACTTCCAGTAGATTTAACCTTGACTTTTGACACAGGCTTTTAAGGAAAAAAGAATCATAAACCAAGGCCTGCAGAGTAAATGAATGGACTCTTTATTTCCTTAAGTACATCTATCCAAGCCAAATTTCCATTTGTTTTTACACTATCTTCTTAATATATTTATCTGCATCTTGATCATGGCACTATTTTATTCAAACTGAATCCCCTCATCCAACACATATACACGCACCATATAAAATGAAAACTACAATGTGACATTTAATCCTACTTTTTAATTTAACATAATTCAATAACAGCATCCTCTTCCCCACTTACAAACTACACACATACACACAAATATCAGGCCCTTATGTTTCCAAATGTCTTGTGCCAGAAAGGAGTCTGTCATTATATGAGTGGGGAAACAGAAGTTTTCAAACGGAATGTGACTTGTCCCGAATATCCTAGCCATTGAAAAATAGAAACTGGAAAGTCACTTGAGTCTTCTGAAAGTATAGTTCTGAGCTCATTTCTCAGTATTATTTACCACTGGATCTGTACTACTTAGTAAGATTCCTCTAACATTTGAATCAAACTCTTCAATCTATTTTTAAATTATACTTCACATTGTATAATCCAACAAATCATCAAACTCACATTTATTACCTGACATAAATAATTTTAAAACACTTCACAATGAAATAGACTACTTACAACAATTAGAAAATGACTCAAATTCTAAGAACCTATTTTAAGAAGTCGTGTATTTTTTAAAGATTAATTAGCATAGAGAGCTTGTGTTGCTTAAGAGAAGAGTTAAAAAGGAAAAAAATTTTAAAAAGACATCAGTATTTATTGTACACAATATCAAGGACATTTACCAGGAAAGTAAAATTCTAATTTTTGAGATGATTCACATTCCTATTTTACTAAGCATCTTTATAATGTTTCAGTTTGTTATGTTTAAACCTAAAAAGTATAAGGTCTGTTTAGGTACTGAGAGCCTAGCAACAAGAAGATTGTTTTAAGCCATTTGTTACTTTGCTTGTAAAACAAACTTCTTTATATAGAAATGGAAAAACAAAACTGTTCTGTTAAAGATCTTTTCATTTATGTTTCTGGCATTCCACTTGTTTCTGGTTGAATTACTGTTAACATGTAAACTTGTACTTTAAAAGATTTATTCTTCAATCCTTCATTTTCTGAAACATATATATATATATATATATATATATATATATATATATATATAATTTATGCATATCTTTAACTAGAGCATTTATGTTAAAACAAAGAGATTATAATGACATAAAAGAGTCAATCTGATTGTGCAATACCATAAACTGAATGATATGGATAGGAGAAAAACATTCTTCCTCATAGATATATGAAGAGCTTTAATAATAAACAAACCTGAAAGTTTGTGTCTGTGTGTATGCATCTTAATTATATCATATATATGTTAACATGTACGTTCAAGTCAAAGTCGGGGAAAGAGTTACATTAGATAAGTGGTATATACTCAGTTCCCCAGAACCTTTCTGGTCCAAGCATGTTCTTGTTTCTTACAGCAACATGTTCAATAATTGCAACAAACCTGTTATCGCTCATGTACTACTTTCACTGCAGAACTTCTCACCTTATTTATTCTTATTTTTTCCAATTCATTGACTTCCCTACCAAACCAAAATATTGTGATGATTGAAAGGGAAAATGAAAACTATCCTTTCCGCATACTCTCAAGTCAAAGAATAAATAATGAAACCAGACATTTGCTCAACAACACACCTAAAGGCATACTTTAAATGGTCACTCAGGGGGAATGGTTACATTTCCACAAATTCGAATGTTAATATTTTGGCAATTTTATTTTCCTTAACTGAAGGGGACTGTATAAACAAAGACAACTGATTTTTATTGCATGTTGAGAACTAAATTCAGGAGCAAGAATATGTCAGAGCATCTGAAATATAATACCAAATCTTATCAGATTTCTTTTCCTAATCTATACTAAGGGATAATTTATTTTGTTTATTTATTATTAACATTTTTAACAATTCCTATCCTTTGTCTTTGCACTGGATTTTTTCTTGTAAAATTTGTAAGGTTTAGAAGTATGGCATCCAAATCATGTTTCATCAGCTACAACTAAGCCTCTGCATGAACTATACTACTGGTTTCATTAGAATGTTAAGGAAATTTCTGAAGCTTAAAATAACAACAAATACAGAGTTTATATTTTAGCAGTGATACAAGGCAAGGAAAATATAAAGCATAAAATGGTCTGCCTTAAGATATAATGAATTAGAAATCTGTATACTAAAAAATAGGTCTTCCAGAAATGTGAGAAGTTGAAGCTAAATCTTTCACATTAATCTAAAGATCATGAAAAAGACTAAACTTGTCAGTAGCATCTCTGATCATCATCAGAAACAGACTAAAAATCTGTCAGGAAGCAGATATTTCCAATCTAGTACCAATTTAAGATTACAGTATTCTCTATTACATTTAGTAAAATGTAAAATACAATAAAATTTCCTATTAAGAATGAGAGTCAGAATTAGATTCAAGATGGCGCTGTGGGAGCAGCTCAGGATTGCAGCTCTCAGTGAAAGCGCAGAGGGTGAGTGGATGCTGCATTTCCAGATGGATCTTTATTGCCCACAGACCAGGAGATTCCCAGGCGGAAGAGCCCCATGGATCACCAGCACGGCTGTTTTGGCCGGCATGGCTGTTTTAGCCAGTGCTGCAGTGCAGCAGCTCTCCATACAAAATACACTGGTCTCATTGCCTTGTTAAACTGGCAATTGGAGATCCGGGAAGGCAGATTAGCACATTCATCTGATCAAGTGGGACTGAAACATAAAGCCAGGCCAGGAGATTCCCAGGACACACCGTTGTTTCAGCCGGTGCTGTGGGTGGCCACAAAAGAAATCATACAGATTCTGGCACCTTTTCAGCAGGCGACTGGAACACCTGGGAGAGAGTCAACCATTTAACTTAAAAAAAAAGGGGGGGGGGCTCTGAGCAGGGAGCCAGATGATCAGGCTCGGTGGGTCCCACGCCCACAAAAACAAACAAACAAACAAAAACAGCAATTGGAAATGCTCGGGGTTGAGAGTTTCATGGCAAGCACAGCTAAAGCCGGGACGGTCCAGCTCTGTGGGGGAGGAGCATTCACCTTTACCGAGGCACTCCACCCCTGCGGAGGTAGCCTGCCATTGCTGACGCAGCCTGCCGTTGCCGAGGCAACATGCCATAACATAGAGAGTCCTGATTAGAGAGGCAGGCCACCATTGCCAAGGCAGTTCTAACCAAACCCATATAAACAGGACTTCAGAGAAATACACACAGCAGCAGTGTGGAGCCCACGGCAGCAGGACAAAGCCCAAAGCAGCTCAGCAAAGCCTCTGTAGGCAGTGACTAGGCTGCCTCCTTGCTGGGCAGGACAGCTGTGGGGAAAAAAAAAAGGCAGCAGTGCAACAGATACTCACAAATAAAGCCCTAACTCCCCAGGACAGAGCACCTGGGGAAAAAAAGGGGTTTATGAGTACTGCTGCAGCAGACTTAAACGTACATGCCTAGCAGCTCTGAATGAACAATGGAGCACACAGCTCAGCACTTGAGCTCCTATAAAGAACAGACTGTCTCCTCAAGCAGCTCCCTGACCACCATATATCCAAAGAGTCACCTCACAAAGGACTAATCAGACTCACATTTGGTGGGCATTATTCTGGGACAAAGATAGCAGAAGAAGAAACTGGTTGCAACACTTACTGTTCTGCAGCTGCTGCAGGTGATCCCCAGGCAAGCGGGCCTGGAGTGGACCTCAGCATTCCTACAGCAGAGGGGCCAGACTGTTTGAAGGAAAACTAAGAAACAGAAATAACTTCATCATCAATAATCTGGACCTCCACTCAAAGATCCAATCTGAAAATCAGCAACTACACAGATGAAAGGTGGATAAATCCACAAAGATGGGAAGAAACCAGTGCAAAAAGGAGGAAAACACCCGAAACCAGAACACCTCGCCTCCTACAAGGGATTACAACTTCTCACCAGCAAGGGAAAAAAGCTGGACAGAGAATAAGTGTGACAAAATGACAGAATCAGACTTCAGAAGGTGGGTAATGAGAAACTTCCATGAGCTAAAAGAACATGTTCTAACTCAATGCAAAGAAACTAAGAATTTTGGAAAAAGATTTGATGAAATGATAACAAGAATAGATGACTTAGAGAAGAACATGAGTGATTTGCTGGAGCTGAAAAACACAACACGAGAACTTCGCGAAGCATGCACAAGTTTCAACAGCCGAACTGACCAAGCAGAAGAAAGGATATCAGAAGTCAAAGATCAACTCAATAAAATAAAACAAGAAGGCAGGATTAGAGAAACAAGCACCAAAAGGAATGAACAAAGTCTCCAAGAAATGTGGGACTATGTGAAGAGACCTAATCTATGTTTGATAGGTGTACCTGAATGTGACAAAGAGAATGAATCCAAGCTGGAAAATAATCTTCAGGATATTATCCAGGAAAACTTCCCCAACTAGCAAGGCAGGCCAATGTTCAAGTCCAGGAAATACAGAGAACACCACAAAGATATTCTTCAAGAAGAACAACCCCAAGGCACATAATCATCAGATTCACCAGTGTTGAAATAAAGGAGAAAATGCTAAGGGCAACCAGAGAGAAGGGTTGGGTCATCCACAAAGGGAAGCCCATCAGATTCACAGAAGATCTCTCAGCAGAAACCCTACAAGCCAGAAGAGAGTGGGGACCAATATTCAACATTCTTAAAGAAAAGAACTTTCAACCCAGAATTTCATATCTAGCCAAACTAAGCTTCATACGTGAAGGAAAAATAAAATCCTTTCCGAAAAAGCAAGTACTCAGAGATTTTGTCACCACCAGGCCTGCTTTACAAGAGCTCCTGAAAGAGGCACTACACATAGAAAGGAACAACCAGTACCAGTCACTCCAAAACCATACCAAATACTAAGGACCATAAACAAAATGAAGAATATGCATCAACTAATGGGCAAAACAGCCAGCTGTAATCAAAATGGCAGTATCAAATTCACACATAACAATATTAACCCTAAATGTAAATGGGCTAGATGCACCAATCAAAAGATACAGACTGGCAAACTGAATAAAAAGCCAAAACGCAGTGGTGTGCTGTGTCCAGGAAACCCACCTCACATGCAATGATACACAAAGGCTCAAAATATATATGGACCCAATACAAGAGCACCCAGATATATAAGACAAGTTCTTAATGACATACAACAAGACTTAGACTCCCACACAATAATAGTAGGAGACTTTAAAGCTCCACTGTCAATATTAGACAGATCAACTGACAGAAAATTAACAAGGATATCCAGGGCTTGAACTCAGACCTGGAACAAGCAAACCTGACAGACATTTACAGAACTCTCAACCCCAAATCCACAGAATATACATTCTTCTCAGCACCACATCACACCTACTCTACAATTGACCACATAATTGGAAGTAAAGCACTCCTCAGCAAATGCAAAACAACTGAAATCATAACAAACAGTCTCTCAGACCATAGTACAATCAAGCTAGAACTCAGAATTCAGAAACTAACTCAGAACTGCACAGCTTCATGGAAACTGAACAACTGGCTCTTGAATGTTGACTGGATAAACAATGAAATGAAGGCAGAAATAAAGAAGTTATTTGAAACCAACGAGAATGAAGACACAACATACCAGAATCTCTGGGACACATTTAAAGCAATCTCTAGAGAAAAATATATAGCGATAAGTGCCCACATGAGAAGTGTGGAGAGATCCACAATTAACACCCTATCATCAAAATTGAAAGAGCTAGAGGAGCAAGATCAAAAAACCTCAAAACCTGGCAGAAGACAAGAAATAATGAAGATCAGAGCAGAACTGAAGGAGATAGAGACACAAAAAACCCTTCAAAAAAACCAATAAATCCAAGAGCTCGTTTTTTGAAAAGATCAACAAAATAGACAGACCACTAGCCAGATTAATAAAAAAGAAAAGAGACAATAACCAAATAGATGCAATAAAAACGATAAAGGGGAAATCACCACACATTCCAAAGAAATTCAAACCATCATCAGAGAATCTTACAAACAACTCTATGCACATAAACTAGTAA
>CM052658.1:78725069-78746688 GCA_028533165.1 Leontopithecus rosalia
CGGAGGCATCACAACACATCTATAACCATACAATCTTTGATAAACCTGACAAAAACAAGCAATGGGGAAAGGATTCCCTGTTTAATAAATGGTGTTGGGAAAACTGGCTAGCCATGTGCAGAAAGCAGAAACTGGACCCCTTCCTGACACCTTACACTAAAATTAACTCCAGATGGATTAAAGACTTAAACATAAGACCTAACACCATAAAATCCCTAGAAGAAAATCTAGGCAAAGCCATTCAAGACATAGGAGTAGGCAAGGACTTCATGACCAAAACACGAAAAGCATTGGCAACAAAAGCCAAAATAGACAAATAGGACCTAATAAAACTCCACAGCTTCTGCATGGCAAGAGAAACAGTCATTAGAGTGAATTGGCAACCAACAGAATAGGAAGAAATTTTTGCAGTTTACCCATCTGACAAAGGGCTCATATCCAGAATTTACAAAGAACTAAAACAGATTTAGAAGAAAAAAACAAGCCCATTCAAAAATGGGCATAGGATATGAACAGACACTTTACAAAAGAAGACATACATGAGGCTAACAAACATATGAAAAAATACTCATCATCACTGGTCATTAGAGAAATGCAAATCAAAACTACATTGAGATACCATCTCATGCCAGTTAGAATGGCAATTATTAAAAAATCTGGAGACAACAGATGCTGGAGAGGATGTGGAGAAATAGGAACACTTTTACCCTGCTGGTGGGAGTGTAAATTAGTTCAACCATTGTGGATGACAGTGTGGTGATTCCCCAAGGACCTAGAAATAGACATTCCATTTGACCCAGCAATCCCATTACTGGGTATATATTCAAAGGTCTATACATCGTTCTACTATAAGGACACATGCATACAAATGTTCACTGCAGCACTGTTTACAATAGCAAAGACCTGGAACCAACCCAAATACCCATCAATGTTAGACTGGACTGGGAAAATGTGGCACATATACACCACGGAATACTATGCAGCAATAAAAAACGATGATTTCGTGTCCTTTGTAGGGACATAGATGAACCTGGAGAACATCATTCTCAGCAAACTGATGCAAGAACAGAAAATGAAATACAGCATATTCTCGCTCACAGGTGGGTGATGAACAATGAGAACACATGGACACAGGGAGGGGAGCACTACACACTGGGGTCTATTTGGGGGAGAAGGGAGGGACAGCAGCGGCAGCATGGGAGTTGGGGAGAGATAGCATGGGGAGAAATGCCAGATATGGGTAAAGGGGATTAAGGCAGCAAATCACACTGCCACGTGTGTACCTATGCCACTATCGTGCATGTTCTTCACATGTACCCCAAAACCTAAACTGCAATAAAAAAAAGAATGGGAGTCAATAAAACATTAACAACCTATTAAGTTAATGTCAGACTTCTCAACAGCAATAATGGAATCTAGAAGATAGGAGAGTAATGTCTTCAATAAGGAAAGAACAAACTCTGATAGAGAGAGAGAAAATAAAGAAATAGGAAGAAATAAGGCCAAAGATTTACACTTAAAAGAATCCAAAAACAAGAAACAATTAATCGATATATTCCAAAACATAGCAAGGTTCACCCATATGAGAGTTTTAAGATACAAAAAGGAGTAATGAAGAAACAAAACATAAATTGAGAAAAGATATTTGCAAGTCATGTAGCAACACAGAATTTATAATCAGTATCTAAAGGAAAATCTTCTAAGCCAAACAACATGTTTTTAAAAACATGGAAAAAATCTATTTTACAAAAGAAATATTAATAAAAAACAAATCTGTGAAAAGACATTCAATCTTATTTATAATAGGAAAATGCCAAGTAAGTAAGCAATAAGATACTAGTTTACACTCATTGCTTAAGCAAGTATCAATACCACATGTTGGTGAGGACTTGTAGCAAAAGCCTGTGTTATAGCATGTGATTGTGTTAAGTTGGTACAAGTGTTTTGGAAAACCACTTGTAATTGCATTTTTACTAAGTTTTATGTTAGAGATGCTTTAATAGAAAAATTGCAAACATCATACAGACAATTGCAAACATAAAACAGAAAAATTATACTAAAAGAATAAAAAGGAAAAAGGGAAGAAATATTAACACATGCTCAGAGAAATGTGGTATCTCACTATTAACACATGCTCAGAGAAATGTGGTATCTCACAAAGCAAATCAATATATGCATAACAGAAATAGTCAGCAAGGAGATTTAGAAGTAGTAAAATATTCAAAGTAATAATATCTGAACACTTACCAAATTTGATGAAAATTATTAATCTACAAATTTAAGACATACAACAAACTCCAAATAGCGTAAATGCAAAGAGATCCACACAGGTACATCATAGTAAAAATATTGGAAAGACAAAAACAAAGAGAAAACACCAAGTGCTAGGATTATAGGAGAATCTTGAAAGCAGTTAGAAAGATGACTCATCTCTTACAAGCAAGCCCCAATAAAATGCAGCTAATACAATGTCTAAAGTGACATTTATAGCTGTAAACTCCTATATTAAAAAGAAGTAATAGCTCAAATGTATAACCTGACTTTTCAGCTTAGTCACCAGAAAAAAGAGGAGAAAAATCAAAGCTTAACCAATGAGAAGGAAGGAAACTATAAAGGTTGGAGCAGAAACTGAAATGGAGAAGAGAAAAGCTTTAGAGAAAATCAATGAATCCATAAGCCTATTTATTTATAATGATCAGATATTGACAAAATTTTAATTGAATCGATCAAGAAAAAAGAAAAAAAGACATAAATTACTAAAATGAAGAATAGAAAATCCAAATAGACCTATCGTAAGACCAGAGGTTAAACTAATATAAAACTTTAATTACCAAGAAATATCCAGGCATACATAGCTTCACTGCTGGGTTCTCCCAAACTTTAAAGATTTAATATCAATTGTTTCCAAAAAACAGAAGAGAAATAAACACTCTCGAACTCACTCAATTAAGTCAGGATTGCACTGATAACGAAACCATACAATGATATCACAAGAAAAAAACACTACTGCATCCCAATGTATTTTATGAGTATCAATACAAATATCCTCAATTAGATACTAGCAAATCAAATCTGGTAAAAGAGATGATTATACATCATGTTCAACTGGGAGTTGTTCCACGTATGTAAGCTTGGTTTATATCCAAGCATCATTTAATATATCATATTAATAGAATAAAAAACAGAAACCACATGATCATGTCAATAGACACAGTAAAAGCATTTGACAAAATTCCACTAATCGTGAAGGCATGATTAAAATCACTAAAACTAGGAACAGAAGGTAACTTCCTCAACCTGATAAAGGGCATCTCTAAAAATTCTACAGCTACCATCCCACGTAATGATGAAAGACGAAATCTTTCCTTCCTAAGATGGGAACAAGACAAGGATGTCTGCTTTTGCCACCTGTACTCCACACAAAATCCTGCACAGAAAGGTTTCTGGCAGCTTTGTTCATAACTGCCAAAACTTAGCAGCAACCATTCAATCTGGCAATAGCAATGGACAAAGCCACAAAGAGACATGGAAGAACCTTAAGTGTAAATCAAGTGAAAGATGCCAATTTTTAAAGGCTACCTACTGTATTACTCAAATTATATAAGATTCTGGAAAAGGCTATGAAGACAGTAAAAACATCATTGGGCTGCAGAGGTTTGAGGATGAAGTTGAGGAAAGAGACATGAACAGGTGGAGCACAGGGAATTTTTAGAGCAGTAAAATTATTCTATATAATACAATAATGGTGAATACGTGTCATATATTTGTCAAAACCAACGGAATATACAATACAGAGCAAAAGCCAATGTAAACTATGTGCTTCAGTTAATAATAATGTATCAGTATTAGCTCATCAATTATAAAAAATTTGACCACACTAACACAAGATGTTAATAATAGAGAAACCTGGGGAGGGGGGCATTTGAGGGGGTACACAGGACTCTATTTTCTATTCAATTTTTCTATAAACATAAAACGGCTGAAATATTTAAGTCTACTATAAAATAAAAACAAGTAAAAAATTCATTCTCTGAAAACCATAAAATATTGTTGAGACAAATTAAAGATGATCTAAATAAAAGGAAAGGTATGGTCGGGCGCGGTGCCTCAAGCCTGTAATCCCAGCACTTTGGGATGCCGAGGCAGGTGGATAACGAGGTCAAGAGATCGAGACCATCCTGGTCAACATGGTGAAACCCCGTCTCTACTAAAAATACAAAAAAATTAGCTGGGCATGGTGGCTCGTCCCTGTAATCCCAGCTACTCAGGAGGCTGAGGCAGGAGAATTGCCTGAACCCAGGAGGCAGAGGTTGCGGTGAGCCGAGATCGCACCATTGCACTCCAGCCTGCGTAACAAGAGCGAAACTGTGTCTCAAAAAAAAAAAAGGAAGGTATGTTATAGGTTATAGTGTCTCTCTACCCCACTGATATCCTGAAGCCTAAACTCTCAGTACTTCAACATATGAACTTATTTCGAAATAGAGTTTTTGAGGATATTACTGGTATAGATAAGGTCATATTATTGCTTGCAGTTAATCCAATATTACTTTCTTCTTACGAAAAAGGAAAATTTGGAGACTTACATATACGCAGAGGAATGCGATGTGAAGAATGGAGTTATGTTGGCACAATTTAAGGAACTATCGGGAGAGAGAACTGGAACAGATTCTTCCTGAGGACCTTCAGAGGAGTACGCCCCTGATGACATCTCAATCTTAGACGTCTAGCCTCCAAAATTATAAGACTACAAGTCTCTATTGCCCAAGCCGCCCAATTTACGGTACTTTGATATGACAGCTCTAGAAAACTGATATAACACCCCATGTACCATGTATGTAGATCAGATGACTTAATATTGCTGACAGTAATACTTCCCAAATTGATCTACAGAATCACTGACATCTAAGAAGCCAGAAGTTTGGTTGAATTATTTGAAGAAATGATTACAGTGATTCTAAAATTCACATAGACATTCAAGGAAGCTGGCAAGCTGAAATAATCCTCAAAAAATAAAAAAGAATACAGCTTGAGCAATATGGCAAAACCCCATCTCTTCTAAAAATACAAATATTAGACAGGCATGGCAGTGCATGTCTGTAATGTCAGCTACTTAGGAGGCTGAAACACAAAAATTGCTCAAACCTGGGAAGAGGAAGTTGCAGCAGTGAGCTGAGATCATGCCACTGCACTCCAACCTGAGTGACAAAGAGACTCTGTTTCAAAAAAATAAATAGATAAATAAACTTTGAAGACTTATATTTCCTGGTTTCAAAACTTATCACAAAGTAAAAGTAATTAAGAATGTGGTTCTGGCATGAGCATATGTATCAACGGAATAGAATTGGAAATCTAGAAATAAAGCATCCCAATTATAATTTGCTTCAGCAACAGTGACAAAACAATGCAATGGGGGAAATATGGTCATTTCAACAAATGGTGCTATTGAACATACAAAAGTATAGAATTAGACCCCTACCTACCTCACAACCAATATAAAAATTTTCTAAAAATATACCATAGGTCTAAATGTAATATAAAAGCTAAAAACTATTAGAGAAAACATCAGGGTAAAATTTCTGACCTTGGATTTGCCAAGAGCTTCTTAGATACTTTACTAAAACATAAGCAACCAAAGACTGGACTTCAAAATTTTAAAGTTCTGTGCTTCAAAGAACATCAAAAAATATATAGATACAAACCACTGAACAGATAAAATGTTTGTCAATCATTTATCTGATAAAGGAGTTCTATCAAGATTATGTAAAGAACATTTACAGCTCTATAACAAAACACTGATCACTGATTATATTTAAGTGGTAGAAAGATCTTAACAGACATACAAATGGCTAATAGGCACATAAAATTGCTCAAAATATCTGGTCATCAGAAAAATGCAAATCAAATCTGCAATGAGATATTGCTTCCCACACCCTAGCATGATTATCTTTATTATAAGGTAATAACAGGCATTACCTGTCTTTATTACAGGTAATAACAGGCATTGCCATAAATGTAGAAATTAGAAAACTCATACACTGCTGGTGGGAACATGTAATAGTGCAGCCATACTGGGAAATATTTTGGCAGATCCTCAGAGTTAAACCTTGAGTTACCAGTTCACCTAGAAAATCTGCTCTTAGGTATAGACTCAAGAAAAATGAGAACATATGCTCATGCATAAGCTTGTGCACAAACGTTCATAGTAACATTATTCATACTAGACAAGAACTGTAAAGAATCCAAATGTTAGGGTTAAAAAAAATATCCTCACCCAGTTGACTCTGCTGTGCAGCAAAGGCTAAGAACTGCTTATGAGAGCACCACTGGTTCTTAAAGTGTGGGTCCTCAGAGCTGCAGCATCAGCGTTAGCTGGGAACTTTTTAGAAGTACAGATTCTGAGTCTTCCCCTCCAGCCCAAGTGAACCAGAAATTCTGGGGCTAGGGTCCAGCAATCTGTGTTTTACTAAGCCCTCCAGGTGATTAAAACTAGGTATAATCGAATAAAACTAGGTATAATCACTTTATTAGAGAAATCAAGAGGCTTCCTTGAAGATGTTTTGCCTATTCTGACGCCAACAATTTAAATAGGTATGGAAAGGAAAGGAGGTGTGGGCCTGTTTGCCTAAGTCAATAACCTGGGCATCGTCTCTGTCTTCTCCACCTTCAAAATGAATTGTTCATTCTGAGCTGAGATTCTGCATTTCTAACAAGCTGACAGCTCATGTCCACGGTGCTGACAACGAGAACAGTCTACTGGTAGAGGGGAGGCAGAGCAGGGAGGTGAGCACTGAAGATGAAAAACCTTGGTGAAATACATTAAGTGTCCGAAAGGTATGGAATAAGCCTTTAAAAAGAAAAAAAAGCAAAATCATGCAAAGCCTTACAAGGCCTCTAATTTTATCCTAAGTCAATAATTAATTAAACAGTACAGTGATACGACTTGAGTTGCATTTTAAAAAATTACTCCAGCCACTGAATTGAGAAACTCAAAAGAAACGAAACTTGAAGGCTGGAAGATTAGAAAGCTATTCTATACATCCAGGCAAGTGTGTTTTTTGAGGGGGTTACTAATATGGCAGAAAGATATACAAATGTGGACATATTTAAGATGCATTCTTCAGGAAGAAAAAATTATTTATGTGTTGGATATGAGGTGAAAGAAAAGGAGATATGAACAGTAAGACATATGTGTAATTAAATATATAAAATTGTAGACACCTACTATACAGCCAAGTGGAGATGAGGACTAAACAGTTGGTTACATAGGCCTGAAACGCTCAAGAGAAGTTTAGGTTCAAGTTCAAATTTGATAGTCTACATATCATCCTGTTTGTATGTATTTATTTTTCCAAATCCATGACAAACTATATATAGAGCATACAAAGATATACTAATCCACAACTGAGCCTGAACAGACTTCAACATTAAGAGATCTGGAAGAGGAAAAGTACAGCAGAGTCAAAAGAAGCAGCTAATGGCTCTGCAAGAGCTCCCAGCTGACTGTGGGGTTGTGAAAGGAAAGCAAATAAAGTTTCTGGAATAACGGTGAGACCAGCACTATAAAAAAATTGCTGAGAAATGGAATAAAACTAGGACATAAACGTGGACATTTAATTTAACAACAAAAATCATTTGTAAGAACAAATCTAATGAAAAATTTAGGGCAGATCCAAGATTTTTTGTTACTATTGTTCAAGATTCAGAGTGAATAAGAGAAGAAATAAAATGTATGTGAACAATTCTTGCTAAAACTAGTGCTCTTAATCTCCTTCATAAAATTCTCATTCTCTTTCAATTTTCAGAATGTTAGAATTCCTTTTCTCTCATTCTATATACTTTTCCTAAGCTATCTGAACTATATGCTTTTCTTCAAGCAAAACTTTGTCCTCAGAGCTATTTATATTTAACAAACTTCCTTCAGGAAGCCTCAAATGACTGAGGATAAACATATCTCAGGGGCATCTCAGAAGAATGTAGGCATCTCAGAGGGAAATAGCTAACAGTATTGATGTAAAGGTTCAGTTCCAGTAAAGCCTAAAGCTGCATGCCCTACAAGATGCTAGAAGGAAAGAATGAAGGAGCTAAAAGAACAGAAAGAAATGCTTGAAAACTTCAAAACACAAAAGAAACAGGAAGGCAATGATAAGTCTGGTTAAAATGTCTGGCTAAAACAATGGTGCTGCTGGTAAACTTAGCTGCTCTCTTTAGATAAAACATCACAGATAATATGTATAACCATAAGCGTATAGGTAATCACCATGTAAGTAACTCTTGTTACAAATATTATAAACAGAGGAATATTTGAAGGATCAGCATAAACTAATTTGATTTTTGCCCACTAGAGATTAACTAATTTTTAAGAGCTACCAGAATGACACTGAGGAGTTAGGCATGAGGTGTGTGTAGCTTGAATGGGAGTAGCACCTGTTAGGGAGTAAACATTCTAAGACAGATCATACAAGTATCATTGGCAAAACTCGAGATAACAAGGTGTATCAAAATATAAAATGAACCAACAGCAATTCAAAATATGCTGACTCATCTCAGGGTAATGTTAAGAAAAATAGTAACTTTGACAGAAGGAAACATTTTTCAAATAGAGATTAGGAAATTAACGGCCTTTTCCATTTATACATAAAGGATATTTCACACCTTTTGATAATTTCAAATGCACTGCATTTGAATGGTCGTATCCTCCCAAAACCCAAATGAATCTTGCCCCCTACAATGACTCTTACATCTCCATGGTAAAGGACTCAATAAATTTGTTAGAAGTTTGAGTACTATTAATCAGCAAAGTTCACTACCAGTATACCCCTATGTGATGCAATTAAATAAAGTTTTTATCAATATTTGGTAAGGATTTTAGGAAGCTTATGTTAAAAATCAAAAGATCCTGCAAAGTAGTAAGTAACTTACTAATGGGCTCATATCTTTAGGGGATGTAAAAATAACTGCTAATGAATTTTTTTAACCAATCATTAATACACATTCTATCAGTATCAAAGAGGCTACAAGAGTAAGACAGCTTCTCAAACTCTAGAAGACCTTAGCTTTCAGCAAAATTTCACTGTCTATACAAGAAATATTACTGTAACATCAGTGACCAATGTAGTCACATAGAAAGATACAGGCACTTGAGAAGATAAATATACCCATGAGTGCAACAGAGCAGATGTAAAGGTCCTTAAGTGTCAGCATTAAAGTAATTTTTTGTTTGTTTCTTAAGGGTGATATTTCTACTAAAGGCCAAAGTCATTTCAGGTGTTTTTTTTTAAGGCAAATGAGCAGTTAACACAAAGTTAAACATTTCTGTCACCTTTTTTCCTGTCTCCTACTTCCTGGTTTCCTCCCTCCAACCCAACCTTCTGATATCAATTGCAAAAGAATTAAAATTTTAACCTAAAGCCTGTCAATCATACACCAACATTTTTCAGAGGCTAACAAAGGCCTAAATCAGAATTTGTGAACCTTGTGAGCTTTCAAATTTCACAGTTGAAAATTTCTCTTTCAAAGTTTAGTGTCTAACTAAATATAATATTCTAGTTTTTAAGAAACAAAGGGCATAAAAAAACATTTTAAAAATGCTTAGCCTGATTCAATGCCTAAAAAGAGGGTTCCCCAGACAGAATTTGAACATCCCTGACAATCCATTGTTTAAAAAGACTAGAACAGATGCTGGAGAGGATGCGGAGAAATAGGAACACTTTTACACTGCTGGTGGGAATGTAAATTAGTTCAACCATTGTGGAAGACAGTGTGGCGATTCCTCAAGGACCTAGAAATAGAAATTCCATTTGACCCAGCAATCCCATTACTAGATATATATCCAAAGGACTATAAATCGTTCTACTATAAGGACACATGCACATGAATGTTCATTGCAGCACTGTTTACAATAGCAAAGACCTGGAATCAACCCAAATGCCCATCGATGATAGACTGGACTGGGAAAATGTGGCACATATACACCATGAAATATTATGCAGCAATAAAAATTGATGAGTTCATGTCCTTTGTAGAGACATGGATGAATCTGGAGAACATCATTCTCAGCAAATTGACACAAGAACAGAAAAGGAAACACCGTATATACTCACTCATAGGCGGGTGATGAACAATGAGAACACATGGACACAGGGAAGGGAGTACCACACACTGAGGTCTATTGGGGGAAATAGGGGAGGGACAGCAGGGGGGGGAGAGGGGGAGGGGTGGCATGGGGAGAAATGCCAAATATGGGTGAAGGGGCAGAAGGCAGCAAAACGCACTGCCACGTGTGTACCTATGCAACTATCTTGCATGTTCTGCACATGCACCCCAAAACCTAAAAATGCAATAAAAATTTTTTTAAAAAGAAGACTACATTACTGATGGAGTTTTCTAGTGACATTCCAAAAAGAAATATTTAAAATGCTGTTTTGGTCTATTTGAAGAATTATTTATTGTGTGCTACCAATGGGAGGAATACAATACGTAATGTGATCCAGCATTGCAGACAGCTTCTTACGTAGCCAACTATAATACGAAGTAGAATGTGATAACTGGGGTACAAAAGTGCATGAGAATGTAAGAAAGTGAGATAATAATTCAACTAAAAAATTGAAGAAAGACTACAGAAATGTGCCTCAATCAGGAGAAATATATGAATATATTTCATGAGGCTAGCTTTTGTGTACCTAACAATCATCTTGAAACTCCTTCTTTATAAGTTACATACTGCCATTCACATAGTGTATCTTGCTTTGTTAACTATTTCTATTTCACATGAGACTGCCACAATGTAGAATCATGCCTGTTTCTATTTATTACTTTTTCTGTAATTACTTTTTCTGTATTACCATTTGTATTTATTACTTTTTTCAAGGATTTTTCTTACTTGCCCCAAAATATTACATATAGTGTACCTGAAATTATTTGACAATAAAGTAAATGGATTCATTTACAGAGTTTTAAATCAAAGATATAAATAAAAAGATAGTGAAAGTTCAAAATTTAGTTGACACTCAGAGCACTACAAAAGTACAAAGTTTATAAGTATTTTCTTAAGATGTTTTTAATAGAAATATACCCTTGTTAACATATAACTACTTGATAAATATTATGTTTATGTAGAATTCCTTAAGGGTAGAATATACTATATGCACAATTTAAATCCATTAATTTATAACTCATACGAATTCTAGATTGTTCTTATATTATTTAAACAATTTGGCAGCATCAGTTTATAAAAATTAAGTCAACATCCAGTCAATTCTAGTGTCCATATTACTGTGTAGAGGAGACTCACACATCTAACAGGTTAGTTTTCCTTAGAGCTGCAAAGTTTTCCAGGATATAATGAAGAAAGCTTCTGAGAGGCCCTAATGGTCTCATGAGGAAGGTCTAGTCCCTTCAGGGAAAACTACATACAATACAACGGTTTCATTTTAGACAAATAAAGGGAGTAGATGTGACACAATGAATGTGTTAGACAATTACGAGTTTTCCAAATTGTTAAGCCCAACCCCCCCACCTCAATACATCTTCCAACACACACACACACACACACACACACACACACACACACACACACACCCCCTCTAGGAGATGTTAATAAAAAGAAAAACAAAGAAGTCTAAGCTTCAGGAAATTTCTCTTTCAGTATTTTAAATCAAAAAGGACTGAATTTCTTCCTTTAATTATTGGCTTTATGAACAAATGTCCCACAAATGTCATTTCCTTTTCTTAAAGTAACCAGTATTTTCATTGCTTCAAGCCTTTTCAACTCTAGCCTGTGTAATATGACTGCGGGAGTACAGCACATCCTTGTCCATATTTTTTATCACCTCCTCAGATCTAACTATAACTGTTTTCATAAAGTAAGTTTCCTGACACCTGTGGGCACAGAGCTGGATGTTGTCAGGATATTGCCCCCACATAGCACCCTGGAACCTCTTCTTCCTCCATGGCACACTTCCTTAGGAAGAAACCTGTAGGTGAATTAAAATCCTAAGTATAAGAAAATGACTGTGTTTATTTCTAAATAAATAATCCAGATTCAGAATACTAGAATCCAAATAAAAACCTAACTACGATTCCAAAGTTTTATTCTGGAATTCATCTCTCTCATTTGGTTGAAGAATCACTGATATTGATGTGGTGTCCTGATTTGATGTGGTGTTTTATACAATATTTTGTTTTATACAATATTGTGTTTTATACAATATTTTATACAATATTTTGTATTATATAGATCAGTGAGAGGACAGCTGGATGAAACATGACATCTTTAAAAATGTGTCTTCTCATTTAGGAATATTGACTATTTTATCATTTGTTCAGTTATTTTATATTCTTCAGAAAAATATTATGCATTTCTTCATAGAATTAGCACATTTATTGATAAGTTTATTTCTCGGTACTTTATAGTTTTCTCCAGTTACATTTGCTAATTGGTTACAGCTGGTTTAAGTGAAAGCTGCTGATTTTCACAGACGGATTTTCTATCTAGCTGACTGATTTTATACCTGCATTTTCCAGTAAAATAGAGAAATTTTGTAAAACACATGTGTTTTGTCCTTAGGGCATTTTAGATGGGAGGGGAGTTAGATGCCTCTGTTCCTTCAATCTGCCATGATAATCCAGTTTCTTGAATTTAATATTTTTAAATTTGGGGGAGGAAACTAATTTAGGTATTTACAGCCCTAGGATTCACTAAGGACAACATAACTCATTTGTAACCTAGTAACCATGTTTGTCACCAAATTACACATTGCCATGCTTACTAAGTAACTGCCCCAGTGTGCTCTTTTAGCGGGCCTAAAAGAAGTAACTGCAAAGCTGAGTTAATTTAAGAATTTCATTTCTGGAGAGGTGATCGTATTTATTCTAAAATCATGGCTGTAGGGAGAAATGAAAAGCTCTATAACATTAGATTTTTTTATCACTGAGATTAAAAAAACAGCAATTTTCTAGAGTATTTATCCTTCACTTTAAATCCATTTACCTAAAATATTCTATCCCACTTCATATGAAAATGTATATAAATATATATATATATATATATATATATATATATATATATATATACACACACACACATATTATAAGCCTAAGAATCATTTTGCTTAAGCAAAAACATGGATGATTATAATATTCAATCATGAGGAAAAACATCACGTTTTCTTTCATGATTTTTCCACAAAGCGGTCACATTTGCCTATTTTTATAGGGAAGACAACTTCATCATCAGTTATTTATGACCACAGGCATGAGTTACAAGTTAGAAATGTACCTCAGTGTGGCTTTTGGAGGGCTAACTTACCTTCAAAGTTACAGATATATTACTAAAATCAGCTCTTAACTTTGATGTGTTTATATATTTTGAAGATCAGTTTGTGAAATAAAAGATTCAAGTATGAGGTGTGAGAAAAGCATTTAGTTCACTTACAATATTTTGCTGCCATTCAAAACAACAGCTTGGAACATGGTGATCAATTTAAAAAAGCAAAATCTGAGTTTTTTATATATACTACTTGATTACAGAAAAGAAGTTTTCACCTAAACAGTTTAACTAACCAAAAATACCAGTACTTTCATTTATATGCTAAAACTACAGGTAATCCTTAGACATCATCTTTTATTGTGTTTTACAAGATGGACCTACAAAGTGTATTTTTTAAAACAACATATTTTGAGAGTATCATTAATAAAATACTACTACTGTGGTAAAGGTAAATAAGAGTAGGAAGAATATAAGCTGCTGTATATTGTAATTTGAGAAAAACTGATTATACAAATATCATTTTGTATAATGAAGTCAGGGAAATCTAGTCAAATACTAAAATTGACAGTGAAAATGAGGATTTTCTCTAAACTTTCTTTGATACCAACTAAGGTCAATCTGTGTTATTATTATCAATGTCACATCATAGATCATCTTTTTATCCATTTTGACATCAATGTGAATACTGTATACTTTGTACGGTGAATACATTTGTCTTCTGCCCGGATTTTATAATTCATATTAACATATATTTCTCTTGTCAAATTAAGCCAAATAAAAACCATTGGTAAATGTTCTATTACCCATCATCTCAGGCAGGGCTTAGGACAAACATCAGATAACATGACAACCCAATTGAAAGATTTATTACATGTTATTGTGAGGGCTCTAGGCTCTTTTCCCTAAAGGTTCACTAAAAATTACTGATATGAGGTGGATTTCTTTCAGGCCTGCCTGTTGGGCTGATAGATTTTATAAAACCCATAATGCAGTCTGAAAGTTTCTCCTACACAATCCTGCCTCTTTCTCAACTCACCCACGCCCCTTTTTTATAACAGGAGTTACTCTCCAATTAACTTCTCCAGCCCTTCTAAACTTCACTCTCAGTCTCTGCTGCTCAAAAGATCTAACTTCACATAATGCAGAATTTTCTACTAGTAACACAGCCCAAATATTGCAGATTAATTATGTTATCTACCCACTGGGTAAAACCACATCCTCATAGCCTTGATATTAAGTGGGATGATATCGTACTCACTGCAACCTTCGGCTCACTGCGACCTCTGCCTCCCAGCTTCAAGCAATTCTCCTGCCTCAGCACTCTTGAGTAGCTGGGACTACAGGTGCATGTCACCACACCCAGCTAACTTTTGTATTTTTAGTAGAGACAGGGTTTCACCATATTGGCCAGGATGGTCTCGATCTCTTGACCTGGTCATCCGCCCACCTCGGCCTCCCAAAGTGCTGGGACTACAGGCTTGAGCCACTGCTACTGGCCTACAAATTCTTTAAAATTACAGTATTGCAGCAGGAGCGGCGGCAAGAAACAGAGCTCTCGAACACCGAATGGGGAAGGAAGGAGTTTATTAATATTACAGCTGGGAGCCGGGGGATGATTTGTGTAAATGACCCAGCTCATCTAACAGAGGCTCCACCTTTATATAGGCTTACATTCTAGATATTATACATGAAAGAATCTTACGTTTACAGCCTTAAAAATTAAGGGTGAAAGGGTTTTGGGTTTACAGCTTTAGGAACTACATGTGAAAGGTTTCTGGTCTACCGATGGAGGAGTGGGGTTGGTGTTTGATATTGTTTAAGTAAAAACGTTGTCTTCCAGAGAGATTCCCCAATACCAAGCATGCTATTTAGAGGAAGGTGATTCAGGAGGCACCAGTCGGCTGGCCTTTCCTTCTATTGAAATGCAGTGTGGAAATCAAGGGGGGAGGTGATCCCAGATGCCTGGGTCTCCTTCCTCAGTATCACCAACCATAAAACCATTTGTCTAGAACTATAAAAAATAATTGTAACTTTGAATAGTACGTGACACACATCCATAATTCTCAATCATCAGTTTAATTCCTTATGTATGTAAAGGTTTGCATATTTTATGAAACATTTCCAGATACTCAAAATAGAAAAAAACCTCGTATATCCATGTTCTGAGTACCACTGCTTCAACTTCAGAAGTGAATAAGGTAGTTTTCAGTGTGAGAATGGCTGTCTCCAATTTGCATTTTTTATTTCAGCAATAGAATTTTAGAACATATCCAACCTTTCCTACTGTATCTATTAAAGCAGCAGTAGCAACATCAGTATTATGTTGCCTTTTTTTAGATGATCAAAACTTTTTTTAAGAGATCAAAACTACATTATTATTTTTAGATTTTGAATGAATTTATTTATTCTGTGGTAGAGAGCATGTGTTTATGTTTAGAAATAGACGCCTTTCATTATGATCCTGATAGGTCAAGGTTTGTCTCTCTTTTTTAACTCATTCAAAATGAAATCAATTAGTCACCTGTGCTTTCACATAACAGATGAACATGTATGGAATGCTCTGTAAATAGCTATGGCTGTATGTTTGTGTGTATGTGTGTGTGTGTGTGTGTGTGTGTGTGTGTATACAAGCAAATACTAGAAGACATGTTAGTAAAATCGGCACAGCTAATAAACTTACAATGATTTCAAGTGAGATATATATTTTCTTTTCCATTTTAATATTTTGTTTAAACAAAATATCACAGCTGCTAATGTATAAGTTATTATATGACTCAGTATTCTACCAGTTGCAAGTGAAAGAAACTCAACAAAAATGAGCTTAAGCAAGATATAAACTATACTGACTCATTAATTAAACTATAGATCTCCAAGCAACCAGAACCAAAAATTTGTAAGCCACTGGCTCAGTTGAGCACTCTCATTCTCTCTCTCTCCATTTCTCATATTTGTTTCTCTTGCCCTGCTTGTCTTATTCTTACTGTCTTTCTTAAGCTAGAAACATTGATGGGACAGGTTCTAGGCTCTCCTCTCTTAAGGTTTCCATTCCAAAATAAAGGATCCTTATCGCATAACCCCTACTTAAAAAATTCATGAGAAGAAACCTCATGTGGCCCAGAGCGGAGTTACTAAAAGGAGAACCTCATATGAAACTACATAGTTTCTCTGGGAATCCTGAGCTTTGGAAGGACAAAATAAATACACAAATACACAAAATGTGCCTACTATTTTCTTACAAAAGATGGGAAGGTAGCCAGGGCAAATCAGTTGATGTACACATCTGTTTCTTTGATCTAATTCAGTGGAAGCTCCTATTAAGTATGATTGAAGTGATCAAATTTGCTGAAATAAAAGTGCAATGGAACAGTTAGAATTTAATTTTATTTATTTAGTTTGTAAATGGTAAGATGAACAAATATTTGAGAATTCAAAAAACTGTTTAACCATTTTATGAATAATTAATCAGGTGTTTCCTTAAAAGGAAATTCACCCTGGAGTGGAAAAACGTTGGTCTGCCTGTTGAGAATCAATTCACTTGCTAAACTTCAGAGATAATGATTGGACAATTGTTCGACATGCTAGAAAGGGAAGAGAAAGATTTGATTGACAGACAGGTTTGTTGCAGAGCTCCTCATTTTAAGTATGTGCTAAATCCCCATTTCATAGCTAACATTTATTGTGATTTTTTGGTCTTCCTTGTAGTAGGTGGAAGATATGCTCTAATTTGATCGATATTAATAAAAATCTACCATGCTACAGTCAAGCACTGGCAAAAAATGAATAAATATTGCACAGATCTTGCTCTGAAATTGCACACAGCACAATTAGGAAGACACAAAGGTTAAACTAAAATTATCTATACGTAAATGTATACACAGATGTGATTTTGTTATGATAAAGCTATATAAGAAAATGTGCAGTAGGAAAATTATTTTTAAGATAACTTGTGGAAATTTGGGAATACAGAGAGGTTTTACTTTGGAGATGATGCCCAGTGGATATTTGGAACAATCAATGTGCTTATCAGTTATGAATAAGAACAAGGAATAGATTCACAAAATATGTGCTAAGGCATAGAGTCACAAAATGACATCATATCTTGAAGAGTTGTAAATATTTAAGATTGCCCAGCACAGTGGCTCACATCTATAATTCCACCACTTTAGGATGCCAGACAGGTAGATCACTTGAGCTCAGGAGTTTGAGATCATCCTGGGCAACATGGCAAAACCCCATCTCTACAAAATTAAAAAAAATTAGCTGGGTGTGGTAGATTGCACCTGTGGTCCCAGCTACTTGGGAGGTTAAAGTGGGAGGATCCCATGAGCCCAGAAGGCAGAGTCTGCAGTGAGCCTAGATTGCACCCCTGTACACCAGCTTGGGTGACAGAGCCAGACCTGGTCTCAAAACTAAATAAATAAGATAAATGGAAAATAAAATGCATGAGTATTACAGACAGAATTTAGATGGCTAGTAAACGCCATTAAATCAATGATCTTGCAGGTTATGTAGAATTTATTCTATCATAACTGGAAGTTTGTAAATAGGAGTTGGGCTAGTTAGGGGGAAATGAGAAGATCCAACTCATTTTTAAGAGATATTACTGGTAAGACTGAAGAGGAAATATGAAGAATTGACTTTTGGTCATTAAATGAGACAAGAGGCAAGAGGGACAATTTCTTGAATCAAATCAACGTAACTCAAGATTTACATTATAGGCTTTTATGGTAATCAGGGTTCTATTAGTTGAAAGTAACTAAAACCCAACTAAGAATGGCTTATGCAACAGCTAGTAATGGATCATAACCCAACCATGATTACAATTTGAACAGCATAAAGAAGATAAAATAAATAGGGGATACAAATTGACTAGATGTGAGTAGTAAAAAAAGCAGGAGTAGAGGGAATGGATTCATGATATTTCTTTCTTGATAATTGGTTTTATAATGTTAACACCAATTTCATTTTGGAGGATCAGAAGAATATAAGATACAAGGCTCGATGGATAATAATACATTTTATTTTGAGATGCAGAATTGTATATACTCCAGATATGCAAGCAGAAAAATCCTGGAAATAGGTTATATTGGTTTATACTTGAATGGGGTTAAGTCATTTTAAAGACACAGATTTGGGAGATAAATTGTTTATACTGTACTTTGAAAATAAATATATTGCCATAAGTATACAGTTAAGAATGAGAGGAAAGTTGTAAAAATTAATAAGCAACTAATATTTAAGTATGAGGAGAATACTTTTAGTACCCCAAATAGAACTCAGAGCATAATTTTATATAAATAACTTATCCCAAGTAGATGGAATTCATTAAAAAGTTCTTGTGAAAATTGCTAATAGAAACTTGAGCACCATTTATAGTATGGTTTCTAAGAAAAATGTGCCCCAAGTTTTAGAACACTAAATAAAACAATAACACTTTTTTCTTTATTATAAATTAGTAGCAGTGCATATTCATGGTTATCAATTAATGATTACTAATCTCACATACATTCATAAGTAAAATTTTAATTTGCTTTAATGTATAGCAATGAAATAGAACTGAGTGATAATAACATATTGTTGCATCGACCTGAGCACAGAAAGTCAACACCAGAACAAAAGTATGCCAAATTGCAGGGTTTATTGCTGGTGACCACAGAGGACTCACATCTCTCCAACCCATGGCAAAGAAGGGTGACAAGACCTTTTTATACCCACAAAACTACCTTGGGAGTGAGGAAGAGTGGAGATGGAATGAAAGACTGTAAATCACCTCCTGGGTAGAGAGGAGGGAAATGGGCTCCAGACATTCCAAGGTCCAGGGGAGAGATTTGCAGAACTTAAGATAACCATTTGCTTACACATCCTCTGGGTAGGAGCTACTTGGCACCAGAATGGAATTATCCAGGGGTACGGCTTTTACTGGTGATCAAAGGCCAGCAATTCTGGCAGTTACAGATAAGAGAAAGTATGCAGCTTTACTTTTTGCAAAGTAAATTAGCAGTTTACAGAAACCAAGGTTAGCAGTCCTAGTGAGGAGAATGGAAACAGTTTTGTCTTTTATAAAATGGCAGTGTACAGGTTCTAACTATAGGCTAGCTATATTACAATATCAAAGCCTTAAATTTCATATGGAACAAAAAGAGAGCCCACATAGCCAATTCAATTCTAAGGAAAAAGAACAAAGCTGGAGGCATCATGCTTCCTGACTTCAAACTATACTACAAGGCTACAGTAATCAAAACAGCATGGTAAAGGTATCAAAACAGAGATATACACTGATGGAACAGAACAGAGGCCTCGGAGGCAACACATCTACAACCATCTGATCTTTGACAAACATGACAAAAAGAAGCAATAGGGAAAGGATTCTCTGTTTAATAAATGGTGTTTGGGAGAACTGGCTAGCCATGGGCAAAAAGCAGAAACTGTACCCCTTCCTGACACCTTACACTAAAATTAACTCCAGATGGATTAAAGACTTAAACATAAGACCTAACACCATTAAAGCCTTCAAAGAAAACCTAGGCGATTGCCATTCAGAACATAGGCATAGGCAAGGACTTCATGACCAAAACAGCAAAAGCACTGGCAACAAAAGCCAAAATAGACAAATGGAATCTAATTGAACTCCAGAGCTTCTGTACAGCCAAAGAAACCATCATTAGCGTGAACTGGCAACCAACAGAATGGGAAAAATTTTTGCAATCTGCTCATATGACAAAGGTCTAATATCCAAATCTACAAATAACTAAAACAGATTTACAAGAAAAAAACAAACAAACCCATTCAAAAGTGGGCCAAGGACATGAACAGACACTTTTTTCAAAAGAAGACATACGTGAGTCCAACAAACATAAAAAAATGCTCATCATCTCTGGTCATTAGAGAAATGTAAATCAAAATGGCACTGAGATATAATCTCATGCCAGTTAGAATGGCGATTATTAAAAAATCTGGAGACAACAGATGCTGGAGAGGATGTGAAGAAATAGGAACAATTTTACACTGTTGGTGGGAGTGTAAATTAGTTCAACCATTGTGGAAGACAGTGTGGCGATTCCTCAAGGACCTAGAAATAGACATTCCATTTGACCCAGCAATCCCATTACTGGGTATATATCCAAAGGATCATAAATCATTCTATTATAAAGACACATGCACACGTATGTTCATTGTGATACTGTTTAGAATAGCAAAGACCTGGAACCAAACCAAATGCCCATCAATGATAGACCAGACAGGGAAAATGTGGCACATATACACCATGGAATACTATGCAGCCATAAAAAATGATGAGTTCAGGAACGATCCAAGATGGCCGATCGCTAACATCTCGGGATTGCAGCTCGCAGTGAAAGCTCACAGAACTAGAGGATGCCACACTTTCAGACAAATTCTGGTCGCTTAGGAGCAGAAGATTCCCAGTTGAGGAGCCACGCGGGGCAGTGGTTTTGCCAGCACCGCAGCGCAGCACTTTTGCCGGCACCTCCGCATGGCAGCTCTCAGAGCTGAGTAGGCAGGGCTGGCTCCCCTTCTGACCAAGGTTTGGAGGAGCCACGAAGGTCCCCAGCGCAACTCCTGAGGCTGGCGCAGTAGTTGTGCCGGCACCTCGGTGCAGAGTGAACGTGACTGGTTCCCCTTCTGACCGTGGTTTGGAGCTCCGGGAAGGCAGAGTCGCCTATTACGGACATAAGAAGGAAGCCAGACAGGAGAAGACTGAGCAGAAAGACACCATCCGTGTTAACGCCGCTGTTCTGGCCCTGGGAACTAACAACTTGGACATCCACTCAAGAGACCTACTGAAAGCTGGTAAATTCAAAGACGACAGGAGGATAAATTTACAATGATGGGAAGAAACCAGCATAAAAAGGCTGAGAACACTCAAAATCAGAATGCCTCTCCCTCTAAAGATGATCACAGTTCTTCATCAACAATGGAACAAGGCTTGATGGAGAATGAGTGCATACCAATAACAGAATCAGGCTTCAGGGTATGGATAATAAGAAACTTGCGTGAGTTAAAAGAACATGTTGTAGCCCAACGTAATGTAACTAAGAACTTTGAAAAAAGGTTTGATGAAATCCTAATGAGAATAGACAACTTAGAGAGGAATATAAGTGAATTAATGGAAATGAAGAATACAATACAGGAACTCTGAGAAGTATGCACAGGTTTAAACACTCGAATTGTTCAAGCAGAAGAAAGGATATCAGAGGTCAAAGTCCAACTTAATGAAATAAAACAAGAAGACAAGATTAGAGAAAAAATGATAAAAAGGTATGAGCAAAGACTCCAAGAAATGTGGGACTATGTGAAAAGACCAAATTTACATTTGATAGGTGTACCTGAATG
>CM052658.1:78747188-78787576 GCA_028533165.1 Leontopithecus rosalia
CACTAATAGATGGGTGCTGAACAATGAGAACACATGGACACAGGGAGGGGAGCATCACACACTGGGGTCTGTTGGGGGGGACTAGGGGAAGGACAGTGGGGGATAGGGAGTTGGGGAGGAATAACATGGGGAGAAATGCCAGATATAGGTGATGGGGATGGAGGCAGCAAACCACATTGCCATGTGTGTACCTATGCAACAATCCTGCATGTTCTTCATATGTACCCCAGAACCTAAAACGCAATAAAATATTTTAAAAAATAAAAATAAAATAATATATCAAAACCATCCTTCATGCTCTGTTAAACTTACATAGGCCTGACACCAAAACAATATAAAGCTATTAAAAATGAAGTATCATTAGTTCAAAATCACATGTTTGGCCCCTTACTGCTCTTTGTTATTTGGTACCTGTCCTATATAATAAAAACCATGTTTCAGCTCACACACAGGCATACTTTATTCCCTGGTTGAAGTTTCTTTGTTTGTTTTTGTTTGCTTAAAGCATAGGTTTATTGACAATAATTTTATAAGTATTCCAAAATGACTTCAAAATTTCTAAACTTAAAATGTCTAAAACCTTCTGTATAATGGTTGAAATAAAACGTTAATATTAGTTGTTTTATTACAACAGTCCATTCTAACAATTTCCTTCTATTTTCTACAGGTTAAAGAGCAAAACATAATTTGATTCTTAAATTTGTCCACCTAATTAGACACATAGTACACTGACGTCTTAAAAGGCATTTTTATATCAGACATAATAAAAGCTTACTAAATAATTTTTAATGATTCAAGATGGTAATATCAGAATGGATTCACATCCTTTTCCTTATTCAAGGGAAAATTCTAATTAGATAGAAATGCTGGAAGTTTCAAGGAAATACGTGTGTGTGTGTGTGTGTGTGTGTGTGTGTGTGTGTGTGTGTGTATTATTTTTTCATAGAGACAGGGTCTCACCATGTTGCCCAGTCTGGTGGTCTCAAGCAATCCTCCCATCTCAACCTCCTAAAGTACTGAGATTACAGGCTTGAGCCACCACGCCTAGCCTTTAAGGGAATATTCAATCAAAGTTGTTTACTGCCTGAGCTTGTGCTGCTTCTATTAGAACAGACTGACCAGATGAGAGATTTATGTGGATTTTTATTTTTGGCCCCATTCCATTCAATAACCTCAGGGAATCTAATTAATATTTTATTTTCTTTCCTTTTTCTTTGTTAGCTCCAGTATAGAGATATTATAAAGATAAATAATTAAGAATCAGAGAAGGACAGAATATTTCATCACATACCATATAAAATCTACCTTGCAGAATGTTAAATAAAAGTAAAATAATGTAAGATGCTTAATATCTAAAGCTCTTTAAAATTTATCTTAAGGAAATATGCATGAATTGTACATTGTACAATAGATTTTGATGTATTTTATACACTTCACATATAATACAAACCCTTGCAATGAACCAATTATTTGAAATGAACCAATTTAGTGAAATGCCTTATGGAAGTTATTGGTTCACTTAAACTACTAAATTGATTTTAACTTTTATTTTTAGACTGCAACTTCAGCTAGTTAGCTGCAGAATTTTTTACTTGAAAGATGGAAAATTTTAAATGAAAACCTTAATCCATATGTGCTGGAGAAAATCTAGGAAGATTTCAAAACTCCTACATAAGAATGCAAACAACTTCATCCATAGAACATTCTAAAGAACAAGTGTTTTCTGACTTTACTTATTTTTATTTTTTTGAGAGGCAGTCTCGTACAATGGTACTATGTCAGCTCACTGGACCCTCTGCCTCCCGGGTTCAAGCCATTCTTCTGCCTCCGCCTCCCAATTAGCTGGGATTACAGGCGCAGGCCACCATGACTGACTAATTTTTGTATTTTTAGTAGAGATGAGGTTTTACCATGTTAGCCAGACTGGTCTTGAACTCCTGGCATCAAGTGATTCACCAGCCTTGACCTCCCACAGCACTGGGATTACAGGTGTGAGCCACCACACCCGGCCCCAGTTTTCTGACTTCAGAAGCAACTGATAGACTCTGTAAAAAGGAATGTCTTTAGTAATTAAAAACAAAACATTTTTTAATTTGGCCTAATATTTATTTTTTTGTAAAAATGTAATTGTAAAGCTTAAAAAATTTGAAATATTCTTAAGGGTGGAATGATTAAAATGCTAAAAGTAAGTAACTTATATAAGACTAATGAATTTCAGTGGAAAATTTTAGAGAGATAAAATAATTTAAATGTATTGGAGAGATCAAGAGACAGAGAGAGACAGAGAGGGACAGAAAGAGAGAAAGTTCATTCAAAGCAATAACCTACTCTAGTGATCGTTGAGGATCAATGAGTATTTCTATTTCCGACAAACGCATAACGAAGAAAAAAGAGTGACAGCTCATCTGGCCACACTCCATACAGTAGAAAAATTCAAAAGTGAAATACCTTTATCCATTTCTGCTTAATGCTACTTGTTGCAAATTCATAATAAATATTTATAGGATCCTCTTTACATCTTTTTTATCTCAAGGCAAGTTTAATCTTTGTTCTTTTTTTTTTTTCAACAAAACATTAAGGTATGGACATTTTAAAAACAAACTGCCATTGATGTACTTTTACATTCGTGAAGGAATAATAAGCTTGCTTTTAGTTGATAAGCAACAATTAGAACATGAAAATTTTCTTTTAAATTAGTTCCTAATATGAGGCTTTAGAAAATTTTATTTGAAAAATCTTTGATCTATTGTGTTTGTGTATGTGACTACTTCAATCAAGCTAAATATAATATTGTTTCCAAAGTAAAAATCATCTATGATAATAAATTACCTATTTGTGGCTCCTTTAACCATAGATAGAATCAAAATCACAGGATTTCAAGAGGGCTCTTTGCAAAAATAAATATTTAATGAGTTCTACCTTTGATGACAGGAAATACAAAAGCCCTAACTGTTTTTTCCCACTCACTTTCCTCGTCTTTCCTTTTTGCCTTGAGTAATTTACCGAATAACCAAATCTCAGACTTTGAAAGAAATTGGGTATCATCCAGTCATGTCTACTAGCCATTGCTTGGATTATCCCTATAAGGCTACAGACAGAGTTACTTATTCTTTACCCAAAAATTTCCTGTGGCAAAGTTGAGGCCCTTTGCTCTGGAAAAGCACGGAATAATTAAAGTGACCCTGTCAAAATGGAAGTAAAATTTGGTATTTCTCTTGAAATGTAGTACATGGAATTCTTTGAGCATATATATTTATTAAAACACAGGCAATTTAATGTTTTTAGCATATTGACCATACATTTGCATGATGAAAATAATGTGATGATGTGATGTATTTGTTTAAAAGTTAATACTGTTATTTTGGGCATCTTCTTACTATGTATCATTAGCTACATATTTAATCTTAAATATAAGAGAGTTAATTCATTTTTTAGAATTCTTTTTACTTGTTTTCCAGTCTGTCATTTATTTTGATTATTCATTGTCTTGACTGGCATTATGCAATTTGCAGAAGAGTTAACAAAAACTGTAACAATTGCAGCAACAGATGATGATGATACCAGAGGTCATCCAAAGGTAGGTAGAATCTGATATGACCATCTGTCAGTTTTTCTTAAGACTTCTTGTATCATAAACAAATTTGAATGAATATCAACTTAATAATTCCAGATCTTGCAAAATACTGATCCTAATCCCTAACACAAATATGCCTGGTTATGCTAAAAAAAGGGTAATTGCAGAACCCTCCAGCTTAAGAAACTGACTTACAGTCAGGCTTCAATTGACAATGGCGATACTTTCTGAGAAACATGTTGTTAGGTGATTTCCTCTTTATGTGAGCATTATAACTGTACTTATACACACCTAGAAGGTATAGTCTACTACAGGGGTCCCCATCCCCAGGCCAGAGACCAGTACCAGTCTGAGGCCTGTTAGGAACCAGGTTGCACAGCAGAAGCTCAGTGGTGGGCCAGTGTGCATTATTGCCTGAGTTCTGCTTCTGTCAGATTAGCAGTAGCATTAAATTCTTACTGGAGCATGAACCCTATTGTAAACTGAGCATACAATGGATCTGAGTTGTGTGCTCCAAGTGAGAATCTAATACCTGATGATCCCAAACCATCCATCTCCCAAACCCTCATGGAATAACTGTCTTTCCTGAAACTGGTCCCTCATGCCAAAAAGGTTGGGGACTACTGGTTCACTATACAACTAAGCTAAATGTTATAGCCTATTGCTCCTAGGCTGCAAACCTGTATAACATGCTACTAAACTGAATATTGTAGGGAATTATAACACAACGATAAGGAATTGTGTATTTAAACATATCTAAACATAGAAAAGTAATGTGTTATACTGAGACATTTTGACATTATGAAGGCTAAGACATCGCTAGACTATAGAAAATTTTTATTTTCACTATAACGTTATGGGGCCTCCTTGTACATGCAGTCTGTCCTTGATTGAAACATCATTATGTTGCATGTGACTGTATTTGAAAGTGAAAATTGATGGGATCAATAGATCATTAATTACAGTAACATGAGTTGGGCCTAATTAATCCCAATAAATTACATAGTCATTCATTCTTTCATTTACTGAAAAACATGCCAGGCATCCTCCTTACATCTGGGGAATTCAGCATTGAACAATATAGTTTCTTTTCTCATGAAACTTGCCACTTCCTAAGAGGGAACCAGACAATACAGCGAACATATAGTATGCTTTCCAGAATTGACAAGTGCTATGAAGAAATAAAACAGGGTGACGTGAAACTGTAAAACCTTGAGGCAGAAACAGGTTTGGCAAATAAGGTAAAAGAAAAAGTTTCATAAACTATAACGTTCAATAAATGTTAGTTGGGCCGGGCGCGGTGGCTCAAATCTGTAATCCCAGCACTTTGGGAGGCTGAGGTGGGTGGATCATGAGGTCAAGATATCGAGACCGTCCTGGTCAACATGGTGAAACCCCGTCTCTACTAAAAATACAAAAAATCAGCTGGGCAGGGTGGCGCGTGCCTTTAATCCCAGCTACTCGGGAGGCTGAGGCAGGAGAATTGCCTGAACCCAGGAGGCGGAGGTTGTGGTGAGCCCAGATCACGCCATTGCACTCCAGCCTGGGTAACAAGAGTGAAACTCCTTCTCAAAAAAAAAAAAAAAAGTTAGTTGATTGAATACATGAAAAAATGAGTTGCTTATAGGAAAAATGAAATGAAGGAATTAAGGAATAAATAAATAAATGAATGAGAGGAGAAAAAGACACATAGTATATCCTCAAAATGCTCCCATGTCATCAATTAAAGTGAAAGTAGGTAACAATTCCCACTCATTTTCATACCCCTTCCCCAAAGTTGAATGACTGTCTTTCTGTAATTCACCCCCTGACTCCCAAAGGGTATACTTTGATGTTGCTTTAACAGGGATACAAATCTTGGTGTTGGGAATACACTGTGCATATTCTTTGCATCTCTTTCAGATTTTACCCCCAAACTTTTCCCCAGCCCTGGACACCATTTCTGAATGGCAGGCTGGAGTGCAGATGAACAGTGTACACTAGGATGGCACAGATATCAGGGAAACAGGGCGGGGAAGGGGCAGGGAAGTTGTCACACAATTCTTGAACCATTTTTGTGTAAAGCCCTAAAGTTTCAAATGCAAATCTGAATGAAACATAATTAGCATTTACTTTCCTCTTCCCACGGAGGCAAATAAGGTAAACTTTTGTGTCACAATGAAAAGAAAACTGTCAGAGCTCCCTTCACGATGATTTCAACTGTTAGTATTAATTTCTCAGTTGAACAGCGTCTGCAGATGGGATTATTCTTCTGCTTCTGTTCAACTGAAAATATTTTCTGACAGATGGTGATAGCAAGTAAATAACACATTTATTTCAGAAGCTGGAGAATTCCTGGGCTCATGAAAGGAACAATAGTCATAAATAAATATATTTCAAGGTGTCCCGATGTTCACTGAGCTCTGAGATATTAAAAGAAAAAATCTCATTCCTACTGCAGGAAATCAAGTTTCCTACTTCCTTCTCCACTTCTGAATAATATTAACAAAAAGCTTGTGGTGTATTCTTGGCAGAAAACTCTAGCCACAAAATAGCTGACTGTGTGAACATTAAATACAGTACTGTTACAAGAATTATTTGGTTCAAGATTTGCAGCTGAGTAAAAATACCTAGACAATATTTCATAGTCTAACTTTAAGACAGTCAACTGAATTTAAAGCAACATTTGCGAATCCAACTAGGCTTATTTAGGAAAAATAATGAAAAAATAAATAATAAGTACATTAACCATTAAATTCATTAAATGCAACACTGTGGAAAAATTCCTGGATACATAAAAACCTTTTTATTGCTTTTCAGAAAGTCACAGCAATGCCTAAACTTGCCTACAAAAGTATATTGAAGGTATTTTTTTTTTTGAGACAGAATGTCATTGTCATTGCCCAGGCTCAAGTACAGTGATGTGATCCTGGCTCACTGCAATCTCTGCCTGCCAGGTTCAAGCAATTCTCCTGCTTCAGCCTCCTGAGTAGCTGGGATCACAGGTATGCACAATGATGCCTGGCTAATTTTTTGTATTTTTAGTAGAAATGGCGTTTCACCATGTTGGCCAGGTTGGTCTCGAACTACAGACCTCAGTTGATCCACCCGCCTCAGCCTCCCAAAGTGCAGGGATTTCAGGCGAGAGCCACTGCACCCAGGCCTATTGAAGTTATTTTTTAAGCAACTGAAGATGATGTTGCTCCAGAAAATAAAGGGAAACTTTACTTCAGGTTCTAGGTGTGAAAAAAAATTGGAGTACAGAATGTCTATTTTATTCACAAGTGTCATTTTCACCATGTATTGCAAATAAACTAACTTCTCTTTCTGAGTTGCTATAAAATCACTGAACTTAAATAAGTTTAAAATACTAGGTGAAGGAGCAATCATCACACTAAAGTGATGAATTAAAGATATGACTAGTATTCCATTAGACCTGAACTCGATTTCTTAAGATTTGAATGCCTCTTATAAGAACCTGATTGCTGATGCCCTTGTCCCCTCAAAGATTGTTAAAAAAAAAGGAGTAAAATCTACTGTTGCTTAAATCTTCAAACAAAAAATTATTCTTAGGAAATTGGATTCTAAGATTGTTTAACTCTTTAAACATTTTCAAAGAGACATTAAAATGTAATTATAGTGAAATGTATCATTTGGATTACAGAGAAGAATATGCACATACTTATCTTTCCACCCTAAACACAAAGCATATGAATGAGTATTTGCATATTTGTGTATATATACATATGACTGGGAGCTTGCAGAAAGTGGGTTAACATTATATAGGATATAGGAAATCCAACTAATGCTTGTATTACATGATAAAAATAGGTAGATGGATGGTTTTGAACAGATTTTTTTAATGATATACAATATGCTCTGCTAAAGGCTTATTTTAAAATAGAAACTATAATTTGTAGGGGAAGTATGCTTCTTGAAAATAAATCTCTTACAAGGCAATCAATTTTGAAGTTTATACACTAAAAATACAAGTCTGAAATCCTCCCCTCTTGCAGTTTCTACACATCCAATAGGTTTTTGAATATATTTCTTCTCTGCTTAACCCTATGCTTATCTCTATTTAATTTTTATTTAAAATACAATTAAGAAATATTCAAAACATCCTTAATTTAAATAAAATTTCATTCTTCTTTGTCCATATCATGTATAGTATAGCCACAGTCAGTATAAATTAGAAAACATTAAGTTAAAATTAATATAATCAAAATACATACATCTGGATTCTAAAACAGAAATTGATACAATAACATATAGATTGAAAATTAAGTTAATCATACTATTTCTCAGAGACACCTGGAGCTACTTATTTTCCATGCTCAGTTTTTCTTCTCAATTGCTCTAAATAGGTATTTGAGTAACACTAAAAACATAGTTGAGTTATTGCATTCGTTAATACCGTGAGACTAACACACCCTTCGCCAAGGATATTTGTTTTCCTTTCAGTGTCTCTTGCACCAAAAGATGCATTAGAATAAAATAAATAGCCTTTTAATTATGTTTATGCAATTAAGAAATTATAAGGTATTAAAGTGACCATATCAGAGATTAGGGCCCGTATTATATATGATGTATAAGTCACATTCTCTTAAGTGACCAAAATAAAAAGTAGAATTTTAAATTTAAGACAGGTTTTACACACACACACACACACACACACACACACACACACAAATTATAAAAATAAATTTAAGATATATTATTTATAATAAATTTAAAACATTTAAGTTTTAAAATATTTAAAATAAATTTAAAACATATTATTTAAATTAACCAAGTATTATAAGGAAGGAATTCCTCTTAAGAGTTTTGGATTTGGCTCATATCAAATAAAAAGGCAAACATCACTGGGAAAATTGCCATTTGTCAACTGTTCCATGACATATCATGTGGTGATACAGTTCTCTAAACAGCAAATGTCAGAATACTGACACTATACTGTACAAACTAAAACAAGTACAAAAGTGAGCATAAAT
Organism: Leontopithecus rosalia; assembly: GCA_028533165.1. NCBI lineage: Eukaryota > Metazoa > Chordata > Mammalia > Primates > Cebidae > Leontopithecus > Leontopithecus rosalia. Next base: position 78,755,736 of record CM052658.1, read on the forward strand.
AACCCAAAAATATTGGCAGCTCTGCATCTGTAAATCAGTGGTGTTTGCGATGAGGAATATTTTCTTCCTACAGTTATAACTTGCCTGCGTTTACTTTCTATAGGACACCCCCAGGGAGAGGGGGCAGAGAACACATGACAGTCATTTTTAAAATTAACAACAACAACAAAGATTTTAAATCTTTGCTTAATTTAAAAGGGAATAGTACAAGTAGATGACTCACTTCTATCTTTAAAAGCTGAACATTGCAAATTATGCAATATCCTAAATGTATAAAGACTAATTCAAATGCTGCTTCACGTAATAATCTTCAAATATATCTCAAAACTCTCCTACTTAGACTATTTGTTCCTATCAGTGAATTGTACTTTAAGTGCAAAACATAAACAAATAAAGAGAAGGGAATTTATTCCATCGAATAGGTCCGTATATGATAATGATAAAACCATGCTTCCCTTTTAATTGATCAAAAAAGTTAAAGTATACATTTTTCAAATACGCAAATCTTACCTTTAGAGAAACATTAACATGAACTGTTTCTTCATCCAACTGTGATTCAACATTCCCTAACCAGTAACGTACTAATTTATGTACAAAAGCAGAGGTCCTGTGTGTTACATTTTATTCAGAAATATAGATGACATTTCCTTTTACTAGGTAGCTCAGAGTGACTAGTTCTTGTCACAATGTTGTCATAGTGATAGTGACATCAACGTGCTTCATGGTAATCAGTGCAGCGATTTATCTGAGAAAAATAACAGCACTGATTTCTAGTGTATTTTATATTTCAAAATGCCATCAAATACCCTAGTTAATCTATTACAAGTAAATGGGTTTCTAAGGCAGAACACCCCAGGACTTTAGATGAATTGATGGCTCTATATATCTGTGAAATGTAGACAAAAACATAGTGTCTGAATGGGTGATGGGGGTATTGGTGAACATAGCCAAGAGATCATAATTAACCGGTTGCTAAGGAAGATTTTGCTCTCATGTGCATTTGCCAAATACAAAATCTCCTCCAGTCATGAGCTCAGTTTAATTATTTTGTTAAATCCTTTTTAATTTTTTTGGACTCCAGGAGTGACATAGCGGTGATAGTCCAGAATTCTGGATTCTTTCCTACAGAACACTGACAAAATGCTTTCAGTCATCATCTTTCATGACAAAGGGCTATTATTGAAACTTCAGATGTTATTTAGTGGTTCAATTACCTCTTGCTCTGGTGCTATGCAGGTTGCCATTACAATGAACAATGAGAATGACATTAGCAGAACCTCTCAGAGATTTTTTTTTAGGTCAATTTTTAGGTCACCAGCATACCAAAAATGAAAAAAAAAAACCCACAAAAAATGTGTTACAATTTTTACATATTTATATTTTTTTATACAATTTTTACATATTTATATTTTTTTCTATAGACTATTTTAACACTAAACTATAATACAAAGTAATAGAACTTTTTGGACAAATGTTATAACATTTATTTTTGAAATAATAATTCATAATGAACCATGGTATTAGGTCATTCTTGTACTGCAATGAAGAAATACCTGACTGGGTAATTCATAAATAAAAGAGGCTTAATTGGCTCATGGTTCTTCAGGCCTTAGAGGAAGCATGGGGCCAACATCTGCTTGGTTTTGGGGGAGACCACAGGAAGCGTACAATCATGGCAGAAGGTAAAGGGGATGTAGACGTGTGTCACATGGCAGAAGTAGGGGCCAGTAAGAAAGAGTATAGGAGGGAAGGTGCCACACACTTTTAACTGACTAGATCTCATGTGAACTCAGAGTGAGAGCTCACTAAGGGGATGGCCCAAGCCATTCATGAAGCATTTGTCCTCATGATCCAACACCTCGGACCAGGTGCCCACCTCTAACAATGGGTATTAAAATTCAACATGAAATCTGGATGGGAACAAATATTCAAACTCTATCAACCATGAATGCTGATCATGAATTGGTCCCATGCTGACATCTGGAAGAAAGTTACTCCCTCTCTAGTCTTGGAGACCTATCTCTGACTGCTGTGCAGCCTCATTTTGAGAAGACCACGATGCTGTTTACAAATGTGTGAATCTGGCCAGACATCAATTCCTTATCTGCTAAAATAATTTTAACTAATTATAATTGAAATGAAGGGATATCAGAGGCTCTCTGGACAAAGTAATATTATTTCCTAAATATTTTTTATTTGTGTTAAAACCATTAGTTTGTAGAAGATAAACCATGAGAATTGCAATGCAACTACTTTCAATGAACTATTCACTTCATTTATCATTCTTATTGGTTGGACTCTGAAAAGTAGCATTGCTTCTTTGTCATTCTTGTAATTTTACTGAAAAATAATGACTTAGATATGATTATACATAATACTCTATACTGAAAAGGCCATCATTGCGATGATTAAGAAATTGACGTGTTTACTAGGGGCTCTATTAAGAAAGGTTTTCATAAAGCTGATTTTTATTCCATCTTGTTAATAAAGAATTTTCTTTCCATATAGGAAATTTCACAAGCCACAGATTTGACATGTCATGTTTTGAGTATTTATTTTATGCCACAAAATCTCAGACAGATTTAGTGTGAACCATTTGAGACAAAAAAGGCAGAAGATGGTGTGGCTATTTTGGCTTCTAAGCACCATCTCTGTCTTAGTTGATCTGACCCTCCAGGACAGCCTGAATCTCTGCCAGTCTCTCACATTTCCTAAGGCCTGACGGTCCTACCTTTATGTTTGCAGGGGCTGCCACTGATGCAGAAAGTTACAACTGTTTCCAATAGAGCAGAGACAGGGATGAGGCTCTTTGGCGATCACTGCTACTCTGCTATTCCCAACTGCTAAATCTGAGCCCAGGCCTATTTCAGCCAGTCGGGTGGGGAGGTGGTGGGGTGGGCTTGCTTTCTTATATTTTCAGAATCTAAGAAGGGACTTCTAGATCATAACATATAAGAGCTACTTACTCTATCTATTGATTATTAGGAAAAAAGACTCAATCTTTCCTGAATGCCACTAGGCCAGGGCCTTTGCGTATGTTAGCTTTTCTAATCCTAACAGCCTCAGAAACAATCTATATTTTTATCTTATAAGTAAGAAAAGAAAGTTCAAATCACAATGTGCTTAGTCTAATGTCTTATAGAATTAGAGAAGGCTGATTAAACCATGTCTAAGTCAGTACATTATTGTAACTAAAAAAAAAGATGAGTAAAAGCTCTGAAATCATAAAGAAAATTCACTTGTCACTATCCTATGATACAGTGCCATACAGTGTGTAGCCATGTCTGCTTTAAACAGTATAACTTTGTGTGTCTATGCTCAAGAGACATTTGCTATTGCAGTACAGGGGACATAAAGGAGTCATGATTTTTGCATAGTGATAGAGACCTTGACCAAGGATACTCAACTCAGAGTCTGCTTTTCTTCCACTCAAACCAAAAGGCCTGCCAGACATCCCTCTGCATGATCCTAGCAAAGGTCTGAAAGTTTTCTGGGTTTCTTTTTCCTACTATGTCCAAGTTCATACCAGATAACTAAGAACAGAGATAGAAGCCTCACTAGAAATTCATGAAACTATGCTTAAACTGAGATTGAAAAGAATACTCATTGTTATTACAAGATATAATACAGGGATTGCACCATGTAGTTAAGAATATTATATAATTTATATAATATTTTTAACAAATTAAAAAAATATCATGAAAGAATGGGAGGTTGAGGTCCAGACCTAAAATAAATAATACCTCCTAGCCCCAGTAGTTTCACTACATTGTAGTGAGGAGGTATTGGAGGCCTAAAGCAGCACTGAATATGTGTTACTAACAGCACATTATATTTTACATTGATAGAAACACATTCATGAACATACACCGTTTAATAAAATGTATATTTTTTTGTTGCGTCACTTCTGTTTGGTCATTATCACTTCTTTTGCAGTCTCACTTTTAAAAGGTTACCATAGATCAGTGCTTCCCAAACACAGGCTATTTTGTCTCCTGGAGACATATGCAATGTCTGGAGGCATTTTTTGTTGTCACAACTGGGTGAGGTGGAGGGGTGCTACTGGCATCTAGTGGGTAGAGGCCGTGATTGCTGCCAAACATCCTGCAATGTATAGGATACTACATCCCTGATAACAAGCAATTATACTGTCTCAAATGCCTCAAATATCAGCAGTGCCAAAGTTGAGAAACACTGCTATAGACATACACACACACACACACACACACGCGCGCGCGCGCAGAATACATAAAAGTGAATAATAAGGCCACGTTCGCTGACTCTAAAGAGCGGATGAGATCATTTGCATCGTATAAGGATGTTAATGTAACACAGCTTAATCTTAAATGTGATATGCAATGTACCATCCTAGTTTTCAGACACATTCTTAGGCTACCTCAAAACCAGTACCAGTGTTGAACACTGTTTCTTATAGGTTATATAAGACATATATGGGAATGGGATTGATTGAATCAAACTGAATAGGTCTTTTATGTCTTTCTGCAATGCATATATAATTAGGAAACTAACTATCCTTCAATTTGTCAAGGCTTGCCAGAAAGGCTAATCCCAAAGCATGGACTGTTTATACTATGAACAAGCCCTGTCTGGAGGGCGAAACATCTTGTGATAAATACATTTTCAGAGCCGTCCAAGGAAGGCTTATTGGTTTTTTGAAGCAGCATACGCTTGGTTTTTGTTGTTTAACCAAAAGTGTTAAAAAAACATTTACCACCCAGAAGAGTAGAGGTCAAATCTAAGATAGCATGTTATTTCTGGTCTATCATAACAGATACTGTATCTGATTTCTTCAGCTTGAAAAAAATGAAAAAAAATTTTCCCCTATGTTTTGTGTCTTACTTCTCATAACTTTTTCTCCCAGACTGTCTGATCTTATACTTACATTAACATACAAAATATCTCTGCTCCATAAATTTTCCTACCAAATAATGCCAGGAGTAGAGGAGGTAATTAATAGGCACACATATCTACAGAAAAAATCTCCAGTCATTCTGCTGTGAAAGAAAGTCTCTCTTGTACTGGCTAATATGGTAGCAATGAGTCATATGTGCCTGTTGAGCCTTAGAAATATAGCTAGTTACTACGAAATTAATTTTTAATTTTATTTACAAATTAATTTTCAGTTAATTTAAAATTTTACATGCTTTGTGTTTAATTTTGACAAGTAGCTACTGTACTGAAGAATGCAATTTAGAATACCAATGATAAAAAAACTGAGGCTAGAAAAAACGTATAATATAGATTTGAACAGAAAGAAAAACTAGACACTAAGACAAAAAAAGATTTATGAAGAATCAATACCTATCAGTTTAATCTTTTGACATTTGGGTTACATGCCCTTATTAAGGTATAAATGTCATATTACCAATTTCTGTTTGAAAGATAAGATTTTTTTTAGTTTGAGGACAATTCTAAGCATTTAGAAAATTTAGAATTAGGGCAAATAACTCATCTAATTGCATTAAAATAAAAGACGAAAACTTACACATTTTAGAAGATGTAAAGAGTTTTTTGATGGTGGGACACAGCACACTGATACTAAAATAGATAAATGCAGAACGCGGTTATTTACAGCTTGAAACAAGAGATGACTGCCAGGTAGGACCACATAGAAAACTGTATGTAGGGACAGGGTAACGGTAACCTATAGCTGAAGGGGCAAGTAGGATGGGGTTAGCTAATTTCACAGGCCCCCTGCACATTTGGTGGTTAGTAAGTTTGTAGGCTTCTGGCATAAGGTGGGTGTATAGTAGTCCCAGAGTACAAGAGCCTAAGTTGGGGTTAGAGTGTGTTGGAGTAAATATGTATGTGTGTATTTTTTTGTTTTGCTTTGTTTTGTTTTGTTTTGTTTGAGACGGAGTTTCGCTCTTGTTACCCAAGCTGGAGTGCAATGGCGCCATCTCGGCTCACCGCAACCTCCACCTCCTGGGTTCAGGCAATTCTCCCACCACAGCCTCCCGAGTAGCCGGGATTACAGACATGCGCCACCACGCCCAGCTAATTTTTTGTATTTTGAGTAGAGACGGGGTTTCACCATGTTTACCAGGATGGTCTCGATTTCTGGCCCTCGTGATCCACCCGCCTCGGCCTCCCAAAGTGCTGGGATTACAGGCTTGAGCCACCGCGCCCGGCCGTATTTTTTAAATATATGTGGAGTATATATAAAGTATATATGTATGTGTGCATGTAAAATATATACTTGATTATAGATATATTTTATATACATATATACACATATTTTATATATACGTGCATTTTATATGCACATATATACTCAATATATATTGAAATATATATACTCAAAATAATATATTTTAATATTATATATTTGTATATATTATATAAATATATACAAATATATATATATATACATATATATATATATACATATATATATATATATATATATATATATATATATACAGAGAGAGAGAGAGAGAGAGAGAGAGAGTTGCATCTGACCCCTTGTTGTCTTGACATTAGTGATAAACTCAGTTATTGGGGTGTTACTGTGGCCCAAATAGTAATGGAGACTTTTAAACAGTAGGGTGTAAGCTTCCCTAATCAGTGTTGAAAAAATATTTTACTATAAAAGTAGAAAGGAAGCAAACAAGTAGAAATATAAAAGGTCCTTGCAGGCCATCCTGTTACCAAGTTTCCCATTTATACGGCAAAAACAGTCTAAAATGTTAAGACTCTCTTAACAGTATCTTGGTGGAGTTATAAAGCATGTTTTCTTTTCGTTATTATTTTATATTGGGCAGCCTCTTAAGCCAGAGTAGGCTCAGAGACTACCAATAAAGTATGTTTAAATTATGAGTTATATTATGGTTTCATGATAATAATAACTCAGTGTATTTCTTGAATCAAGGTGGTAGGTACAGCAGTTTTGTTGCTGGAGAATATGAACTGAAAAGCTTAGCAGTATTTGTAACCCGGGAGAGGAGGAGTTGTGGTGATCATGGTCAGATAAGCAAGGCAAGAGGTTGGGGTGGCAGGCTGGGGGATGTGGGACAGTCGGAGTTTTCTGAGGGGTGAGAGGTCCTGTCAAAGTGTAAACCAATGAGGCAACAACACACATGAATTTTAGAATGGCACAGATAGCAGCAACCTCTACAAGACTTCTCTTTAGGCATGGGAGTACAGATAGAGAGCAAGGAGCAGACCAGGATTCTGAGCTAAGCAAATGGCAAGCTCAGGAAATGTACCATAAAACCTAGTATCAAAAGAAACTATAGTAATAAATGTCCAGTATTCAATTTGCCAGAACATTAGTGGAGGTGTCCTGGGAGTGTTGTTAAGGTAGCGGTCTTGGAGTTTGAGGTAAAGTAGTCTCTGGCACAGGGGGTGAAGCCATCTCCAATTCTAAGGTCTCAGCCTGGGTTGACATTGCCTGAGATGAATTCATCGCCAATGGTGAACTCCTATGACAGGTCAATGTGGTCTGGTCTGTGAAACTGGGGCATGTTTTTCAAGTAGGTACCCACTTGAGTTGCTCTGGGTTTTGTTTACCAATATTATGTTAAGACTGAATCTCTTGGTTAATTTTAAGCCAATGTTGCACCTGTGAGTTTGACTTATAAATATCTTTTGAGACAAGGCTTTATGAGTACATGGATAAGAATGGTGATACTGGCATTTGCGATGTTTCGGTAATTGAACCAATGTCCTGTAACCTGGCTGGAACAATTAAGACCTTAATTAAGAGTGGCTGAACTGAAAAGCTCCTAACAGCCCAAGGTTTTTATGGATGGGTGACGAGAGTTTTGTTGCAAATAGGTTTTAAATGATATGGTCAGATTTCCATGTTGGGGTTAATAGGATGTCACAATTTTGTCTATTAAAATACCTGTGGTTGAGCCTAGAGGATAAGCATCAGCCTGTAGGCAGGCCCTCCAATTTAGCCAATGGGCCCTTGCCTCAGTTGCTGGTTCGGTTGGTAATGGGCAAACCAGGTGGGTATTTTGTTTGTAGGGCTTCTACTCACCTTGCCAAACTCAATGGAATGTGGACCTAAGCATTTGCTGTGGTCAAAACAATGGCTAACTTAGAGAATCTGAGCCTCTGAGCTACAAAGCAATGGAAGTATCCAGACCTATAGTAATGACACCAATGGCCAACAGAATGCTGTGTAGCTGTACTTGACAGGACTTTGTTGTCTGATGCTGATATTCCACCAGCACGAGTTATTGCCAGTGAGAGGCTGTCTGCTTTTGTCATTATGGTATATCACGTTGATTTCACTATTATCTTTGAATATTACTTTTATTTTATTTACTGATGTTTACTATCTAAGTTTACTAAGTTACTTAGTTACTAAGTTATCTAAGTTACTAGGTTTACTTACTAAGAAAAGATTCTTGGTAGTCCACATTGTCTATAGTAATTTTCATTTTTTCTGGACAGAAACGAGAGAGCCTGAAGTAATCAACCAGTTCATACAATGTAGGTATTAAAGAAAGTCTTTTGGATCGTGGAAATGTTGACTCAACTGCTTCCCGTAATATGTGGGTGGGTTCTGGCCTATGGAACAATCCATGGTTAATAGGATTTAACCCATTAACCATGTGTCAAAGGAGTTTTTGGCTAGATCTGGTGTATTGCCTTTATAGGGTAGAAGCAAAATCCATACAGATAGGAGGAGACAATAAGGGGTCACATGTATAATGAGTCTGCATAATAATGAAAATGAGACATTTCTTCTCTTTAAATACAGCAGAGGCTAAGTTTTGATTTATTCTTTTTTTAAAAATTGTACTTTAAGATCTGGAATACATGAGCAGACAGTGCAGGTTGTTACATAGGTATACATGTGCCATGATGGTTTGCTGCACCCATCAACCCATCACCTACATTAGCTATTTCTCCCTTAGCCCTCCACCCCCAACAGACCCTGTTGTGTGATATTCCCCTCTATGTGTCCATGTGGTCTCATTGTTTAACTTCCACTTATGAGAGAGAACATGTGGTGTTTGGTTTTCTGTTCCTGTGTTAATTTGCTGAAAATGATGGTTTCCAGCTTCATCCATGTCCCTGCAAAGGACATGAACTCAGCCTTTTTATGGCTGCATAGTATTCCATGGTGTATATGTGCCACATTGTCTTTATCTAGTCTATCACTGATGGGCATTTGCGCTGGTTCCAACTCTTGGCTATTGTGAACTGTGCTGTAATAAACATACGTGTACATGTATCTTTACAGCAGAATGCTTCATAATCCCTTTGTTATATACCCAGTAATTGGATTACTAGGTCTATTTCTGGTTGTTGATCTTTGAGGAATTGCCACACTGTCTCCAACAGTGGTTGAACTAATTTATACTCCCACCAACAGTGTAAAAGCGTTTCTATTTGTCCACATCCTCTCCAGCATCTTCTGTTCCCTGACTTTTTAATGATCACCATTCTAACTAGGGTCAGATGATATCTCATTGTGGTTTTGATTTGCATTTCTCTAATGACCCCCAGTCATGAACTTTTTTGCATGTTTGTTTGCTGCATACATGTCTTCTTTTGAGAAGTGTCTGTTAATATCCTTTGCCCACTTCTTGATGGGGTCATTTGTTTCTTGCAAATGTGTTTAAGTTCCTTGTAGACTCTGGATATTAGCACTTTGTCAGATGGATAGATTGCAAAATTTTTCTCCCATTCTGAAGGTTGCCTATTCTCTCTGACGATAGCTTCTTTTGCTGTGCAGAAGCTCTTTAGTTTGTTGGATCCCGGTTCCTATACACCAATAACAGACTAACAGAGAGCCAAATCATGAGTGAACTCCCATTCACAATTGCTACAGAGGGAATGCAATACTGGGAATACAACTTACAAGGGATGTGAAGAAGCTCTTTAAGGAGAACTACAAACCACTGCTCAAAGAAATAAGAGAGGACACAAACAAATGGAAAAACATTCCATGCTCATGAATAGCAAGAATCAATACTGGGAAAATAGCCATACTACCCAAAATAACTAATAGATCCAATGCTATTCCCATCAAGCTACCACTGATATTCTTCACAGAATTAGAAAAAGCGACTTTCAATCTCAAATGGAACCAAAAAAAGAGCTCATATAGCCAAGATAATCCTAAGCAAAAAGAACAAACCTGGAGTCATCATGCTACCTGACTTCAAACGATCCTACAAGGCTACAGTAACAGAACGGCATGGTACTGGTACCAAAACAGATATATACACCAATGGAACACAACAGAGGCCTCAGAAATAATACCACACATCTACTATCATCTGATCTTTGACAAAGCTGACAGAAACAAGCAATGGGGAAATGATTCCCTTTTCAATAAATGGTGCTGGGAAGACTGGCTAGCCATATGCAGAAAACTGAGACTCATTTCTTACACCTCATATAAAAATTAACTCAAATGGATTGAAGACTTAAATGTAAGATTTAAAACCATAGTAATTCTACAAGAAAACCTAGGGAATACCATTCAGGACATAGGCATGGGTCAGGACTTCATGACTAAAACACCAAAATAAAGTTTGTTTAAAGTAGATATTTGGTGTGACTTGGCTGAAGAGCCTTGAGTTGACAGATAGTAATGCCTGGGGCAGGAGAGAGATACCCATTTGGGGGTTTATTTGTTATTTTGCAACTTAAATACAAGTTCCTTGAGGAATCCATTAGGCCTCACAGTTAAACCAGTTGTCTTGGACATATTTGGGATATGGAAGTTATATTGAATACCTTCTTCTAGAGCCTGGTGTGATTCTGAGAAATGAAATGTGTGCTTTGAATACTACCACTAGCGTCTGGAACTCAAAAGGGTTTGCTGAACACTCAGTTAATTCCAAGGGGCTCTTCATATATCCAAGGGGTTTGAGGGAAAGGTGACTTCATCTAACTCCATTGCATCTGTCAAGGAACTAAGGACAGTGGAGACCACCCCTTCCAGGTATATTGAGCCAGAGGGACTAGTTTCAGCTCCATATCATATTAAGGAGGCCTTAGTAGCAGTGCTGTTTTTGGGATACTGTTTTTATGACCCAAGTCATAATGGACAACTAGTTACGGAGAATCACGGGCTCAAGGTCTGCAAGGGCCTCTATTTCCAGGAGGTCCCAGCATGTGGCCAACGTTTTTTGCTGTAATGGTATATATATCACAGGACCAGGAAGGCCAGCTTCTTGTTTCAAAAGTCCGGGGGCAACCTATAGCCATCATAGGTTGTCCAGAGACTTCAGGAGGCATGAAAGCAGGTTGCTAAAGCCTCTATAGTGAGTCTGTGAGTGCACTAACACAAGTACCTATCATTCTTTTTTCCTAAGTCAATGATTACAATAGCAAAAATGTACTTCTGAGAGAAAATAACTGAGCTCATTGGTCTGTAGTCCTTTAAGCAATTTGATTTTTAGCTGAGAGTAAGTTTTGAAGCTGTCGAGATCAATACAATTCAATGACACTCCATTTTTATGCAGATATACCTTCTTCTTGTTTCCTCTTACAAGGGTATTCTACTGAGATGAGAAGCCAAATTTCATTTTTCAGGAGATTGTTTTACTTTGAGCTTCAGTTTATTCATGTCAAGTTCATACACAATAGCATGCCTTTTAAGACTTTTTTTCATAGCCAACCTTTTGCCATGGCCAGCATGTTCACACATAAATGAGTGCTTCTCCTTAGGAAAAGAAAGAAGACAGTTCTGAAGATTAAATACAGTTCTGCTGCGGTCTTCTCCTGGATGTTGACATACATCTCTTTCTGAGGCATGAGTTTTCACAGGTCACTTGAGATAATCTTCACATTTTAATGTTTTCTGGCATACATCATATGTTATTTCCTTTTTATGGATTTCTCTCATGTGCTTTGGAAGTCCTGTCCATGTTTCTACCACAAAAGAACAACCCGTTTGACATATATTTTTCTGGTGAGACTGCCCCTGTCCTCTCAGCCTGCTGGGTGAAGCAAAGTGTTTTACACATGCTTCAAGGTTACACTGGAATAGTGATGTCTTTTCATGCTGGCACTGATGGATTTTCAGCCGCCGATGCTTCTTAGAGGTCTTCTCACATCCTCCAAAATTGCATACTTATTACTTTTGCAGATTTTCGTGTTTGCATCCACAATTTTTCTTCCACTTGGATTTTGTGTGGGATTTTTTTTTATCACTGCCACTAGCTGCATAAATAAAAGGCTCTCTCCAGGGTAAATCAGGATGTGGCAATTCAGATGGTAGCTCCTGATGAAGGCTTTGCCATATGCTTTATAGTCACAGGCCCCCTGCAGGATCAGCTGAATTTAAGTTGCACAGAATTTTGAGCCTTTTATTCAAGGAATTCCCATTTAAGATGAACTTGTTTGAAAACAGCAGTATTAAAGACATTTAAGTAGAATTTGTAAATAGGAATATGTTGCCCCTAGAATGAAAAAAGAACTAAAAGATGTTGAATGTTTATGTTAATAATGAATGTGTCAAATAAAACCCCTTGGGGGAAGACGTTATCAACCTATTATCAAATCTGTGCTGCTAGAGAAAGGTAGATGCAGTTAAGCTCTTGTCTGCAAAGACTGCATGCAATGGCAACACTGATGTAGTGCCCTATAATGTGACCTAGGAAAAACGTAATTTTTTCCTTGGAGATAATAGCAAAACACAACCAAGAGGCCATTCAAATAGCCACAAAAGATAAATAATAGCAAAATCTATAATGGCAAAGTATTTACTGGTTATTAGCTAAATAATACCATTAATTTCAACAATATTAGGTATGATGCATGGGGACCACAACAGATGAAACCACAGCATTGTAATAAACCACCCTGAGGCATCTGTCTTTACCTTTTTTTTTGTTTTTTGAAGTTTCCAAATATTAGTTAGGTTTTATATAAGTAAATCTGAATTCTTGAAGGTCCTTTTAAAATTCACATTGGAACATCTTAACTGTTTTAACAAGGGGGCCCATAGGATCTTGTTTCTCAAGCCAATTTGTCAGTGCCCAAAATTTTATTTACTTTTAATGTATACTCATTGTATCAGAACATGTATGCTCAAAATGGAATTTAGGAAACACTGTAATGTAAGTAAAGAATACCTATTTTTTCTCTATTTAAAAGTTTTTTAAAGTTTGTTTTTAAGAGATGGGGGCTCATTATGTTGCCAAGGCTGAAGTGCAGTGGCTATTCACAGATGCAGTCATAGCTCTCTACAGCCAAGAACTCCTGGCCTCAAGTGATTCTCTGCAGCCTTTGGAGTAATTGGGACTACAGGCATGTACCCATGCACTTGGATCTATTTTATATTTACTTACTCTTCCAAGGATATTGGAGGTATTATGTTTAAATGTAGTGAGATCCCCGAGTAAGACTAAGTTGAGACCCGGTATGATTCACTCTGTAAAGCTTTGTAAATGGTGTGTTTTAGCAGATCTTAAAGTTAATTTAAAATCTATCTTTTAAAGGCACAAAAGCCGAATCAGTACACTTTTTATATTGTTATAAAAAATATTTTAGCAGATTTTTGGATTTCTAATTGGGTTAATTTATGTATAAATTTGTGTGTGTATATGTATATATACTGAGTAATAATACACACACACACATACACACACACACACACACACACACACACACACACAATGTATTTTAAAATTTCTTCTCCTGTATGAAGGTTTTCTCTTTATTCCATTCTTTTTCCTCTGTTTTGGGCTTCTAGCCACCTGAAGTCATGGTTTTCACTTGCTGTCTGTATCTAATAGTTCATAATTCAAACCTAGGTGGTTATAGGTAGGAAGGAGACGTGCCTCATAGGCAGCCATTCCTCATTCTGAGGTTTCTCAATCTACCTGTGAAAGACTGGGATTTCACTTGAGATCTATAGTCACCTCTCCTTGAGACAGGGCAGTAAATTTCTTTTAAGTATCAAGTTGATACTCATTTAAATTTGCTTGTGATACAAGAAATCTTAAGAAAAACTGATAGATGATTACTATCTAGATTCGACCTATCTTTGATTGTCCTCTGGTATCACCATCATCTGTTGATGTAATTGTTATTATTGTTTGTTTTTGTTAACTCTTTTACAAATAGCATAATGCTGATCAAGACAATGAATAATCAAAATAAATGACAGACTGGTAAACAAGCAAAAAGGATTCTACAAAAATGAATGGACTGTCTTATATTTAGGTTTAAATATGTAGCTGATAATACTTAGTAAGAAAATGCCCAAAATAACAGTATTAACTTTTAAACAAATACATCTTATTGTTTTTGTTAACTCATACAAACGGCATAATGCTGGTCAAGACAATGAATAATCAAAATAAATGACAGACTGGAAAACAAGGAAAAAGAATTCCACAAAAGGTAAGGGGCACTTACTAAGGCCCAAACACACTGGCTGGGGGCCTCGCATCTAAGCAACTGGATAACTTTTGCAGGTGTTCAGAAGGGGGTTTCTGGGGTGAGATATTTGTTTCCTTGCCACAGACAGCCTTTCTGGATTAAACATTAAATGGCTTGTCTCCAGAGGAGAGAGATCCAAGATGGCTGACCACTAGCAGCTCAGGCTTGTAGCTCACAGTGAAAGCACAGAGAACGAGAGGACACCACACTTTCAGACGAATCTTTCTTGCCCAAGGACTAGGAGATTCCCAGCGGAGGAGCCCCATGGGTCGCCAGCGTGACTACTGTAGCCAGCTCTGCGGTTTTGCCGGTCCCCTGGCACAGCGGTTCTTGGTGCAGGGTAAACGGGACTGGTTCCCCTTTTGGCCCACGTTTGGAGCTGATTGAAGAAGGGATTCAGGAGGGAAGCCAGACGGGAGACTCCCGGACAGAAAAGCACCAAGAATCTTGATGCCGCTGTTTTAGCCAGCGCAGTGGGTTGCTCACATTTCAGCCCTGGGAATTAACAAGTTAGATGTCACTAAGAGACAGAATTGAACGTTGGTAATTACAAAGACGACAGGTGAATAAATTTACAATGATGGGAAGAAACCAGCGTAAAAAGGCTGAGAATACTCAAAATCAGAATGCCTCTCCCTCTACAGAGGATCACAGTTCCTCATCAACAGGGGAACAAGGCCTGATGGAAAATGAGTGCATTCCATTAACAGAATTAGGCTTCAGAAGGTGGATAATAAGAAACTTCTGTGAGTTAAAAGAACATGTTCTAGCCCAATGTAAAGAAACTAAGAACTTTGAAAAAAGATTTGACAAAATCCTAACGAGAATAGACAATTTAGAGAGGAATGTAAGTGAATTAATGGAACTGAAGAATACTATACGAGAACTCCAAGGAGTATGCACAGGTTTTAACACTCAAATTGATCAAGCAGAAGAAAGGATATTGGAGGTCAAAGACCAACTTAATGAATTGAAATGAGAAGACAAGATTAGAGAAGAAAAAGTAAAAAGGAATGAGCAAAGTCTCCAAGAAATGTGGGACTATGTGAAAAGACCTAATTTACATTTGATAGGTGTACCTGAATGTCATGAAGATAATAAATCCAAGCTGGAAAGTATTCTTCAGGATATTAATCAGGAAAACTTCCCTAACCTAGTAAGGTGGGACAATACTCATCTGCAGGTAATACAGAGAACAGCACAAAGATATTTCTCAAGTAGAGCAACCCCAAGACACATAATTGTTAGATTCACCAGGGTTGAAATAAAAGAGAAAATTCTAAGGGCAGCTAGAGAGAAAGGTCAGGTTACCCATAAAGGGAAGTCTATCAGACTTACAGCAGATCTCTCAGCAGAAACCCTACAAGCTAGAAGAGAGTGGGGGTTAATATTCAATATCCTCAAAGAAAGAAATTTTCAACCCAGAATCTCATATCCAGCCAAACTAAGCTTTATAAATGAAGGAAAAATAAAATTTTTCACGGACAACAAGCACTCAGAGATTTCATCACCACCAGGCCTGCTTTACAAGAGCTTCTGAAACAAGCACTACACACAGAAAGGAACAACCAGTATCAGTCATCCCAAAAACTTACCAAAAAATAAAGAGTATCTCCATAATGAAGTATTTATATCAACTAACAGGCAAAATAGCCAGCCAGCATTAAATGACAATATTAAACTCACAAATATCAATATTAATCCTGAATTTAAATGGATTAAATGCCCCAATCAAAGACCGAGACACACAAACTGAATAAAAAGTCAAAACACATTGGCACTCTGTATCCAGATCCATCTCATAAGCAAGGACAACAAAGACTCAAAACCAAAGGTTGGAGGAAGACTCACCAATCAAATGGAGAGGAAAGAAAAACAAAACAAACATAAAAAAAACAACAGGAATCTTAACTTTCACCTTGGACAAAATAGATTACAATAGTAACCAAGACTAAAAGAAACAAAGAAGGACATTACATAAGGATAAAAAGATGAATGCAACAATAGGAGTCAATGATCATAAATATATATGTACCCAATATAGGGCTGCCCAGATATATAAGACAAGTTTTCAATGACTTATAAAGAGACTTGGACTCCCACACTAATAGCGGGAGACTTTGAAACCATATTGTTAATATTCAATTGATCAATGAGATAGAAAATTAACAGAGACATTTATGATTTGAACTCAGACCTGGAACAAGTAAACTCAGTGAATATGTATAGAATTCTACACCCCAGGTCCACAGAACATACATTTTTTTTAGTATCACATTACACATATGTTGAAAGTGACCACATAAATGGAAGCAAATCACTCTTCAGCACTTGCACAGCATTTCACAGATTTAAACGAAATATTGGTTGGCTGTTTGTTATTTTCTTTCCTTATTCCTTCCTGTCTCTGCTGTTAAGCACAATCATCAGCATAAAAGAGGTTTTTAATACCTACTTCTAGATTGCATTCCAGCCTGGGCAATAGAGCAAGACTCCTGTTCTCTCTCCCCCTTTTTCTTTCTCTTTCTTTCTTTTAAAAAAAAATCTTGTCTCCAAGGGGGCAGCTCATGATATTCCTGAGGATCTGGGGAACTTGGAGTTCCCATAAAACAAGAACAAAATAGTCAGCAAAGAAGGGAGGACAACTGCTATCCCACCAGAGCAACACTGATTGTCAGATGGTGCCATTTTACCATGGGGGAACCCAGCCAACATTTTTATTCACAATGGTTTTCTGAAACACATGGACATATTAGCATTCTGCCCTAAATAATAACTGTAAACCAAAAAGTATCTGAGACAAGTCACAATCAATTTAGAAGTTTATTTTGCCAAGGTTAAGTTTTGGTCAAGGTTTTATCACATGCCTGTGACACAGCCTCAGGAGGTCCTAACAATAGAGCAGGGCAATTGTGCTACAGCTTGTTTTAAACATTTTAGGAAAACAGAAGACATAAATCAACACATGTAGGATGTACATTAGTTCGGTCTGGTAAAGTGGGACAACTTGAAGTGGTGGGGGCTCCCAGGTCATAGGTAGATTCAGAGATTTTCTGACTTGCAATTGGTTAAAACAGTTTATCTAAAGATCTGGAATAGAAGAAAGTGCCTGCATTAGGATAAGGGTTTGCTGAGATCAAAGTTTTTACTGTGCAGATAAAGCCATCAGGTAGCAGGTTTCAGAGAGAATAGATGGTAAATATTTCTTATCAGACTGAAAGAGTCAGTCCTAGGGTCTCTGTTTTAAGGTTGATGCTGGTCAGTTGTGCCTGAATTTTAAAGGGAGGAGAGTATAATGGGCATATCCAGCCCCTACTTTCCATCACGGCCCTGAACCAGTGTTTCAGGTTAACTTTGGAATGCCCTTGGCCAAGGAGAAGGTCTAACAGTCAGTTGGTGGGCTTAGAATTTGATTTCTGGTTTACACAACAAAAAAAGAAACAAAGAGATAAAGGCATCGGAGCAAGCATCCTTCTGTGGTCACCCTCTATTGAACAGTGACTAGAAAGAGGACAAAATGCCCAACCCCCAAATGGGTAGTTCAAGTGGCTCATCACTCCCATTTCCATGGGGTGGGCCTCCGCCAAGGCTTTTATTGAGCTTCCAGAGTTTAGTCTGTTAGCACTGCTTATTAAATTTTTCTGAGAGATGTAGGGATACATGGCAAGCACAGACAGACATAGCGGCAGTCAACAAGGCTAAAGCACAAGCTCAAATTCTGTCCAAGCCACTATCACAGAGGTCTGGAACCAATTAGTAAGCCAAGAGCAGCCTCTTCAAAAGCTATCCGAGAGTCAGCAGTCACGGCCATGCTATCTGCTCACAGCGCAAATTGTTTTATAAGATTTAAGGATTATTTTGATGGCAGAATACAACACACTGTCACTCAAATACATGAAAGGCAGAATTTCTAATTACTTTCAGCTATTAATAAGAAAAGGCTGCCAGGCAGGGCCATATAGGGATTTGTACTCAGGGACAGGGAAGCAGCAATGGAAAGCTGTAGGAGGCAGCTATATAGGGTATCCATGGCAAGCAAGGCAGGGTTACGTAGGTTTCTCAGACTGCCTTCTGGTTAGCTATAATGCTGTGCCTAATTGTCTGGTATTTGGCCTGGGGCAATCGGAGATTATGCATAATGACCCACAATCTAAGAACCTGATTAAGGAAGTGGACGGAATGTGGAAGAAATCAGGCTCTAAAAAAAGGCAATTGACCAGTCTCTGGCCAGAACCTCAAAACCAAGTAAAGATATTAAGAAATTAAAAATCTCAGATCAAAAAAACTGTATGTCTACATTATACCACAGGTAAAACAAAATTATAAATAAAAGTAATAATTTTTAAAATTCAGTTTAAAAAGTCTTATTATAAAATGACTGAATTAGGAAAGTTATCTACATATTTTAAAGATGCATTCCTGAGACAGGAAGAAAAAAAATGTTTGTCTTCTACATTTCTAAATTGTCAAGAAACTACAGACATAAATTACTAGTTAAAACAACATAAATGCAAATAAAAAGCATCTCAGATAAAAGAACAGGCATTTATGCTCTTATTGTTCGTTGATAACTCTCAAAAGTTGCATGTATAGCTAATATGATAAATTCATATGGTTATCTAAAATTTCTATCTTTTAAACTGAATAAATGGTAGTGACAGTTAAAATAAATTCTAGATCTTTTCACAGATGTATCGCACAAATATAAGGGGAAAAGTGGCTTTACTGAAGTACAATTGATATACAATAAACTATATTTAAAGTAACAAATTTTATACTTTTTAATCAAATGTCAGCATACATCTCTACATATTTACATATAAAAAAATAGACTATGTAGGTAAGTAAGTAGGTAGGGAGGGAGATAGATAGATAGATAGATAGATAGATAGATAGATAGACAGATGGATAATAGTTTGCTAGGGTTGCCATAACAAAGTTCCACAAGCTGGGTTAAACCACAGAAATTTATTCTCATCATTCTAGAGGCTAAAAGACTAAGACAGTAGCAAGGCTGATGTCTCCTGAGACTCTCTCTTTATCTTGTAAATAGTCATCTTCTCCCTGTGGTCTTCCCTCTGTATTTACTGAGTCATAATCTCGTCTTCTTGTAATGACACCAGTTATATGGGATTAGGGCCTACTTGAATTACCTCATTTCATTTAATCACATTTCTAAAGACCCTATCTCCAAATACCACCGCATTCTTAGGTGGTGCTGGGGGTTAAGACTTCAACATATGAATTTTGGAGGGATGCAATTCAGCGCGCATGCACACACACACACACACGCACACAACTGACCCTGTTTGCAGATGACGTGATCTTACATCTAGGAAACCTTATCATCTTAGCCCAAAAGCTTCTTAAGCTGATAAGCAACTTCAGCAAAGTCTCAGGATACAAAAGTCAAAGTGTAAATAATCGCTAGCATTCCTATACACCAACAGTCAAGCTGAGGGTCAAATCACCAACAAACTCATATTCCCTATTACCACAAAAGGGATAAAATACCTAGGAATACAGCTAACTATGGAGGTAAAAGATCTCTGCAAGAACTACAAACCACTGCTAAAATAAATGAGAGAGGATACAAACACATGAAAAAACATTACATGCTCATGGATAAAAAGAATCAATATTTTTAAAATGACCATACTCCCCAAAGTAACTTATATATTTAATGCTATTCTCGTTACATTGACATTCTTCACAGAACTAGAAAAAACTTTTTAAAATTTATATGTAACCAAAAAAGAACCCAAGTAGCCAAGGCAATTCTAAGCAAAAAGATCAAAGCTGGAGGCAACACTTCGACTTAAAACTATACTACAGGTCTACAGTAACCAAAACAGCATGCACCTGTTACAAGAACAGACACATATACCAATGGAACAGAATAGAGGACCCAGAAATATGACCATACACCTATCTGATCTTCAACAAACCTGAACAAACAAGCAATGGGGAAAGGATTCCCTACTCAGTAAATGGTGCTGGCACAACTGGCTAGCCATATACCTAAGATTGAAACTGGACCCCTTCCCTACTCCATATACAAAAATTAACTCAAGATGGAGTAAAGATCTAAATGTAACCTAAAACTATAAAACCTTGAAGACAAGCTAGGCAATACCATTCAAGACATGCTTGGGCAAAGATTTCATGACAAAGATGCCAAAAGCAACTGAAACAAAAGCAAAAATTGACAAATGGGTTCTAATTAAACTAAAGAATTTCTGCACAGCAAATGAAACTATAAACGAAGTAAACAGTCAACCTACAGAAGGCGAGAACATTTTTGCAACCTATGCACCTGACAAAGATCTAATATACAGAAACTATAAGGAACATAAACAAATTTATAAGGAAAAAGAAAACCCACAAAAACATGGCCAAAGGCATGAACACACAATTCAAAAGAAGATGTACATGCAGCCAATAATCATATGAAAAAAAGCTCAATATAACTGATCATTAGAAAAATGCAAATCAAAACCACACTGAGACACCATCTAACACTAGTCAGAATGGCAACCACTGAAAAGACAAAAATAACAGATTCTGGCAAGGTTATGGAGCAAAAGGAATGCTAATATCCTGTTGGTGGAAGTGTGAATTAGTTCAGCCATTGTGGCAAAACAGTGTGGTGATTCTTCAAAGAACTAAAGACAGAAATACCATTCAACCTAGCAATCCCATTAATAGATACATACACAAAAAATATAAATCATTCTATTATAAAGACATGGGCATTCATATTCATTGCAGCACTATTTACAATAGCAAAGAGATGGATTCAACCTAAATGTCCATCCATGGTAGATTGGATATATAAAATGTGATACATAGACCTCATGGAATACTCTGCAGGCACAAGAAAGAACAATAAATATTTAGTCATAATTATGGTAAGTACTGCAAATAAAAATATGGTATCATGACTATGTATATATATAGTACAGTATAGGTATAGGTATACCATATATTTATGGTAAATGCACATTGTACTCTAGTAAAAACTCAGTAAGTATATGGCATTTTTTATAAATGAATAAAAAACTTGATATTATTTTATGAAGTCACATAATATTGGGTAAAGTGTTTTGTAGTATGTAATAAATTATATGGTTTAGGGGTTACTTCAAAGGTACCTTGCTAATACTGTAAATGTTATTATGTTACATGTTTTAGTGTATAATTTATAATTCACTTAAGGCAAGGATGGTTTAACACAAAATTTAATTTCAAGCATTATTCAGCCATAAATTTATGAAGATAGCTGACTCAATATATCAGAGACTATGACTCCTTGACATGAAAAACTACCTTTAGAGTAAAATTCCTATAAGTGGTACTTCGCTTGCTAACAAAACTTTCTTTTCTATTTAATATGGGTCTTAAGTATGAAATGTTTAAAATGCTGCTGTGGATTTTATGTTCCAAAGCAAAATGCAATACAAAATAATAGATCTGGGAATAAAATATTGAATATTAAATATTTTATTTGCATTTCATTATAAAATAATTTAACATCAAAATATAAGGAATATTAGAGGAAAAACTAAGGTGAAATACATCAAGACTGCAAGTATACTAATGACAAAATAAAATAATCTGGATGTATTTGTGATTATTTTGAAAGGTAGCAGTGACTTTCCAGTTCCACTTTTGATGACCAATTCTTAGTCTGTCTATTCTTAACATATCAATATTACACCTTGTTGATGATGCCATCCCTTGTCTTTAAGGATATGACTCTTTTCTGGGTGTTTTATTAACTTACTGGTTTTCTTTTTGGTCTAAGTGACTTTCCCTCATTTCCCCAACTTTAACCCTTAAATGTCTAAGGGCTCAGCCCTGGGCCCTAATATCTTGTTTTCTTTTCAGTCTACATCCATTCTCTTGATGATCTCAACTAATGAAGCCTATCTTTAAAAAGCCATTCATTCACTGACAACTCTGAAGTTTATTTCTATGGTGGTACTCTCCAGTGAAGTCCAGGTTCATATATCCAATTATCTATTTTATATTTATAATGCCAAAAATGTCAATCTTCATTAGTCATACCAATCATATCAAAAATCAAACTGCCACCTTCAACCTCCACCCCACTTTCACATTTTGCACTCTTGCTTATACAAATAAGTCAAAATGTAATCCTTCCAATTCCCAGTTGCTGGAGGATAGTGAAGAGTCATAGACTCTTTTCTCATACACTTTTCTCATTCCCACAGTCACCCATCAGCAAATTCTGCTGACTAACCTTCAATATATACCCAGTATGCTTCTAAGTACCCCACCTCTTCTTCTTTGTCCAAGTGACCAATAATTTTTACTTGGATTATGAAAATCTCCTAACTGGCTTCCCCACTTTCACTCATCCCTCTAAAGGATATACTTCACAGATAAGCCATAATCCTTTTAATAACTAAATCAGAACATGTCTTTTCCCTGCTCAACTATTATAGTGGGTTTTCACCTTAATTAAAATAGGAGTCAAAGTCCTTACCAGGGCCTATAATCCCTAATCGTTCCATCTGTTGCCACTAACCATCTAACTATACATGTATCACCCTCTTATTCTGCTTCTGTCTCACTGGCCTTTCTGAACTTCCTTGAATGTACTCCAGTGTAATTATTTTTTCCTCAAAATGTCCTCGTTTAAGTCACCTGCTCAGGTCTTTGCTCAGAAGTCCCCATATCAGCGATCTTCCCTGAGTACCCTATATTAAATAAACCCAGTGTTTTCTAGCTTTGCTGGTCTGCTTTCCTTTCTTATCCAGTTTTCATCATCAAATATATATTAATCTGTTTATTTCCAGGCTCTCTCCAGGAGAATATCAGTTTCATGAAGGCAGAGCTTTGTTTATTTTTTTTCCTCTCTATATAAAACCAAAATAATAATCAGTTACCCCTATTCACAATCCTGAGAAAATGCTTCTAGAATGATAGGAAGCTTCACTTCTACTTGTGAAGCAAGTAAGTGATCAGATAAGTAATAAAAATACCAAATTTTCATGAACCCAGCATTATCAAATAAGACAGTAGGGATGTGAACTAGAAAACAGACGTTTTTGCTCTCTTGTTGAGCAACAAAAACTAAAATTTAATATCTAATCAGTGGAGAAATCTTTGTATTACTCAACTTTTAAATATAATTGCAAAATAACAATTGGTTACTTGGAGAAATACATAACCTATTTTCACTAAAGTTGAGGAAAATAAAAATGAAATTAATGTCAAATGCAATTTCACAAAAATGGAATACAATTATGCCAAATTGCCATCTGCCTGTATTTGTTTCATTTTGTTTTGTTTTATGTTTTTTTCAGGGTGGGATATTTAGCTTGTTAACCACAGCATTATATATGTTGAAGTTATTTAAAAGAACTATTCAGTTAAAGAAATTAAGCAATTTATCTCAATGGCTAAAGAACTGATAGTTCTTCTGATTCTGTGGTCTCCTTTAGATTCCTGTACTATAGTTGAGACAGTACAAAACATTTTTAAAATTATACCACTTCCAGAAAGCACTGATAATTCTACAAAGTTCTTCAACATGCTCAGTCAGATAAAACCAGGCTTTGCTTTGCATATATCAAAAAAGAAATCATCCAATATAAATGTGTAAAAATTATGACAGTCTAATTTGATAGAGCCAATTTGTGTTCTTACATCTGCTGAAGAAGTGAGAAAATGTTCCTATAAAGGCCAACCATAAATATGTCCTCTCATGATAACTTCCTTTAAAGGTAGAGACGGGGTAGAAAAAGAACTAGAGGCCGGGTGGCTCACGCCTGGAATCCCAACACTTTGGAAGGCTGAGGTGGGTGGATCACGAGGTCAGGAGATCAAGATCATCCTGGCTAACATGGTAAAACCCCATCTGTATTCAAAATACAAAATATTAACTGGGTGTGGTGGTGCATACCTGTAGTCCCAGTTATTCAGGAGTCTGAGGCAGGAGAATTCCTTGAATATGGGAGGCGGAGGTTGCGGTGAGTCGAGATTGCACCACTGCAACTCCAGCCTGGCGACAGAGTGAAATTCCGTGTCCAAAAAAAAAAAAGAACTAGATACAAATCAGTGATCTACCAGTAATGACTCAAAGGAGCCCCGTGTTTTTGAAAACCTCTGTTAATCACCAACCAGCAACCATGTGAAAGATTATTGTCAAAAACAGGTTATATGCCTACTGAGAAAGATAAGCAAGATGGGCCATGTCAATGCAGTTTAATATAACAAATTAAGTATTTCAATTCCTAATAAATGTTAGAAATTGTATGTGAATGTATTGACAATGAGTTTTCAAAATAATCTCTACATGATTTTAGAGTATTGTAGTTTGAAAGGTAGGACATCCTGGATTACTCAACCTGTGGCTACATGGTGAATCTTAACAGTCAAGCAGTAGTCAGAATCTCTGAATCTGCTCTCACAGAACACTTAGTCTTGACTCAACTTTTCAGAGCAACACGGTGAGCTTTAGTGAAGTGCATGACACATTCAGTAGTCTAAAGAAATCTGACTGCTAAGGTGAAAGCATGGCATTAATTAAGTACCCAGCTCACAATGTGTAAGTACCTAGAGGACTGATTTTTAAAATAGTATGTTTAATAATTGAAAAATTCATGATTTTAATCCTTGAAAAAGAAACAAAATGTTAAAATGTGTATTTAATTTTCTTAATTATTTTTAATACACATGATTCATTGGCTTCTTTGACGAGTTTCTTTTTAAAATTTTCTGTAATTCCAATAAAAGAGAAATGATGTCAAGTTATTAAATCCTCTCACATGAGTATTAATTTGAAGCCTTGGGAGAGTTACTAAATTTGTAAAATTTGATATTTATCATAAACCTATTAAGGAATTCCTAACAATGATTAATTAAGCAGGATTAGGCAAAATAAAATATTATAGTTCTACTCTTGGCCAGTAAACTGTTTTACAAAACAAAAAACGAACAGAAACCATAATCGATTTTAGGGCTTTTTATAATGTAATTTCAGGGCTTTTTAACATTCAAGCTAATACAGCAACCCAATGTAACTTGCACGTGTAATTATAATGGTTTCATGTCGATTTGTCCAAGGTGACTTCAAATAGTTCTTTACTACTGTTCAGCAATCTATCTGTTACTCTATAAACTTTCTGTCTCAATTTTCCCAATGATTACTTCAATTTTCTCCAGATCTGTAAATGTCTCCTGACTTCCTGTTATATTCCATCATCCTTCCCATCTGTATTTTTGGGCTCCATTATTCTTTCTCAGCAATATTAGCCAATTTCTCTTTCCAGAGTATTGAACTACAACTTCTCAACTATATATTTTCCATCAAATATAGTCATTCTCAGGCCTCTATCCCATATCTTCCTAAACTTACAGATCTATCTCTCCTCCCCCCAATGGATAGTCTTCTTTTAGAAATTACTTATGGCTGGACACAGTGGTTCACACCCATAATCCCAGCCCTTTGCGAGGCTGAGGCAGGGGGATAACCTGAGGTCAGGAGTTTGAGACCAGCCTGGCCAGCATAAAGAAACCCAGTCTCTACTGAAAAAAATTCAAAAATTAGCCAGACATGGTGGTGAGTGCCTGTAATCCCAGCTACTCGGGAGGCTGAGGCAGAAAAAATTGCTTGAACCCGGGAGGCAGAGGTTGCAGTGAACCAAGACTGCGCCACTGCACTCCAGCCTGGGCAACAGAGCGAGATTCCATCTTAAAAAAAAAAAAAACTTTTTTTTCTCTCTCTTCTCCAACCTTCTATACAATTACTAAGACACTCCAAGCCAAAATGGCTCTATAGCATTATTTTATGGACGATTCCTTTCTACAGTCATTGATGGCCCTCATTTTGCTAAATCCAAGGAACATTTTTAGTTTTCATTTAATTGGTTTATCAGCAGCATCTGACACCGTTTCTTCTTTTTTGAATCACTCTCTACTATAGTTTGGATATTTGACCCTCCAAACCTCATGGTGAAATTTGATATCCAATAGTGGAGGTGGGGCCTAAAGGGAAGTGTTGGCTCATGGGGGCGGAACCCTCATGAAAGGCTTGGTGCCTTCCTTGTGGTAATGAGTGAGTCCTCTCTTAGTCCCGCAGCCCCCACTGCCCTTGTGCTGGTTGTGAAAAAATGTCTGCAACCTTGCTCCCCTCTCCCTTGCTTTCTCTCTCACCAGGTGATCTCTGAAAATGATACTGGCTCCCCTTCACCTTTCACCAGGTGTGGAAGCAGCCTGAAGCCCTCACCAGAAGCAGGTACTGGTACCATGCTTCTCTTGTACAGCCTGTAGAAATATCAGCCAAATAAACCTTTAAAAAAAATGATGAAGTCTCAGGTATTCCTTTTTAGCAACACCAACAGACTAACAGACTCTGTTACCTCCTCAGCTTACTCATCAGCTCTCTTTATGTAATATACTTGACCAATGCCAGAATTAAATCAAGAAAGCAAGTACCTGAATTAAAGCAACAACAATGGGACTGTAAGAAAAAAAAGAGATAAAACACATGACCAATAGACTTGACCATCCCACAGATATCCATCACTGCAGAGACTATCAGCTGACCACCAATATCCTTTCTCCTTTCTTTTACGGTAGATAGGCATGCTATTGTTAACCTCTGTTACATTTTTCACCCTCCCTTGCCATGATTTGTGACCATGTGCTGAATTTCTTATAAAGCAGCACTGTAACTGTCCTAGAAAACGTCCCACATATACTTGCACTTTCCTTTTTCATGTGGGCATTTCAGAATGACAGAGATTTAGTCAGTTTGGGTCTTTAAATGTCTGCATGGAGCAGAGTCAATCTCCTTCTCATCCTTATACACATATATCTTCCTGCATTGATTGCTCTGTGAACCTCAAACTTGGATTTGCTTCAGAAGCACCCAGGAAGCTTTGTTTAAACAGATTGTTGGCCTTTGGTATCAGTTTCTGACTCAATAGGTATAGGGAGGAGGTCAGGAATTTCTATTTCTAAGAGTTCCCAGGTTATGTCTACAGGGATCCTACTTTGGGGAGCACTGCCTTAGACTACTGAATAGAATGAAACAAATGTACATTTTTCTGAGCCATTACTTTTTTTTTTTGAGAAAGAGTTTTGCTCTTGTTGCTTAGTCTCTGGAGTGCAATGGTACAATCTTGGCTCACTGCAACCTCTACCTCCCAGTCCAAGTGATTCTCCTGCTTCAGCCTCTGGAGTAGCTGGAATTACAGGCATGTGCCACCACACCCAGCTAACTTTGTATTTTTAGTAGAGTCAGGGTTGTTCAATGTTGGTCAGGCTGGTCTCGAACTCCCGACCTCAGGTGATTCACCCACCTCAGCCTCCCAAAGTGCTGGGATTACAGGCCTAAGCCACTGGGCCCTGTGAGCCATTACATTTTGAGTCTATTGTAAAGAGCTTTAGTCTTCCCTATCTAATTCAGAAATCATTATGGAAACTTGATGAGAATTATTTTACCTTTATGCTGTCATGAGCACCTAATTTGGCATAAAATACAGCAAATACAGCAAACTCTTGTAAGGTAAAACTGAGTGACTGGAAAATCGGTCAAACTACTTTATCCAAGTTCTCTGGTTTGTAATCTTCCTTTTTGTGCTGTTCTCTTAAAACTAATTCCCCAGTCCCAGGTAGCAGTTTCTACTTCAAAGTTGTTCAAATGCATGAATAATTAAAAATATTAAGGATTAAACATACAGAAATAAGGAGGCAAACAAAGAGGAATAAAGGCACTTCGCAAAACAACATGGTTTTGGATTTTGGAAGTAGGAAATAGCAAATAATATTTTGTCCCACGATATATCTTGTTTTATTAGGTGGGGATGGCACATATGTGTGCTATTCAGAGAGGGCGAATGCACCGGATAGGAGTCAGCACTCAGAGGAACTGCTCCCTGATTCAAGTTCTCTAAGTGATTAGGTGACAAATCTTGGACAACCAACTTCCACCACCATGGGAGTATCATCTAGATGAGCGCTAATATGCCAACTAGATTTGACAATCTGTAACTCTGTAACTAACTGTTTGTTTTATAATAAGGGAAAGAATAAGACCTTTAAATACTGTAATAACACATACATCATAGGCTGAAACATTTTTCATAGACACATATTGTTTACAACGTTTAAGTAGAATAAAAGGAGACATCCAGACTTATACTTAACACATGTCAGCTTCAATATCAGTGTTTTTTAACATAAGATTCATGACATGAAACAGAAAATTGAGAAATATGGACTTTTAGCAATTTTCAAGTAGTAAGGACAAAGAAGAGAGCTTTTACTCTTCGAAAGACAGTTTGTATAACTGATAGGGGTGTCCAATCTTCTGGCTTTCTTGGGCCACATCATACAAAACACACTAACACTAACAATAGCTGATGAGCTTAAAAAAAGGTCCATGCAGAAATCTCATAATATTTTGAGAAAGTTTACAAATTAGTGTTGGGCTGCATTCAAAGTTGTTCTGGGCTACATGCAGCCCGTGGGCCAGCTTGGCAGCTTTACTAATACTTTGTGCTTTAATTCGTCTCAATAGGTGGCCAATTTAATTATCTTATAAATGTAATTAGGCCATTTAATAACTGAACATAGGGTTTTTTTTTTCTTTCTCATTATTGTTTATTTGTTTTCTACTAGCAGAATTGAGTTATTCCAATTGACAGTCTCTTGACTGGTTGATACTCAAGACATATTGAATTGTTCAGGAAACCACTTAGATAAAATAATATGCCTCAATATTTTGTTTATTTGTATAATATTTTCTTCCTTCCCTTAATTCTAATCATAAATTCTAAAGATTACACTAAAATTGTTCCCAGATTATTAAAGGTAACCTAATTTTTTCTCCTGGAAACAAATCTTTCGTTTTTATAGATTTTTATCTCTCTCCCACTTGGCTATTATGTCAAAAAAAAAGGGCAAATTTCCAAAGAAGAACAAAGTGTGGCAAGTTAGGCAAACCCAAATATAAAAGGGCAAATTAATAAGAAAAAGAAAACAATCCCCACTGAGGAAGCGTAAAGTTCATCTGGTTTTTTTAAGGCAGGAAGAAAAGTAATGGATGATACTAAAATCAGTACCTTGTACAATATATCAGAAAGGCACCACATGCACTGAAGGAAGGCATAAGGGATTATATTTTAATATGAAGGTGATTTCTATGACGAGTAGAAACCAATTATGGTGTAGAAAACTTGACAAAAACACTGAAGGTCTATTCTCAAATCCCAGCTGCTCCATTCCATACCTTACAAGGTTAACTGACTTACTGAGTGAGCTCAATGTATTCAGAAGCCCCTTTATTTTTCATGAACTTTTCAAAATCTTCCCACCCCCTGATAGTACATTATGAACATCCCATAACTTTCAAGTCACTTCTATTTTCTTCTCAATCATTATGACTCACTCTCTGTTATTCAGATGTTCTTTCCAATCTAAATCAGAGCTCCAATCTCTAATTCCATTCAAAATTTCTTTCTTCTGCAGAACTCAAGATTGATACATGGCTCAAAGGCTTCTAGTGACAAAAGCCATTCACTCTCCATCATCCTTTTCTTTCTTTTTCTGTCTCCTTCTAGACAGAGGAGAGGGAGGGAAGTTGGTGGGAGAGATAACAATGTCTTCCTCCCCTGTATTTTTGTAGCTGGGCCTATGTTGTTGTTCCATGGCCACATTCATATAAGATTGTTTATGTAAGATATATAGGTGATTTTTTTAAAGTGTTCTTGTAGGGACCTCTACAATGCACATTACTGTTACATGGGTGTCAGGCCCTGAGGACTCTCCTTTTGGTAGGCTTCCCTCTTTCTTAGGGTACCTTCAAACAGGCTTAAACTGGGCTATGTTATTCTGCCTCTATTGGCCCATGCCCCTTTGCCAATTTCAATGGAGGAAGTGCAAAGCCCTTTATTCTTTTCCCTACACGTTCCTGTGTAGTAGTGGGCTGCTTAAGCCGTATTTTCACCCACAGAAGATTCCATGCAGTAAAGAAGCCAAAACCTTCATATGTATGAATGCCTAAACCCTTCAGAGGACTCAGTTAAGCACTGTCTAGTGTTCTCCTCTAAGAAATGCCCCAAGATAAGACTGAGAGTCTGTGGCTCAAAAACATTCAACCATGGCATGAGAAATAGTCTGTATCTTTTAAAGCCACTGCCAGTCTCTCTGCCCTGTGAGAGACACAGCTACAAGTTCCCATTACTCTCCTCTAGTCTGACAACCCAACAACCCAGAGCATTGTCTATACACATAAACTCCTCTAGACCTGGCCTCATTTAGTCTGGATGGGTTGTGGTTATGAGGATCAAAAGATTCACCCTGCCATCTTTTATTTAATACTACAAGGGTTATTTGTAACTATGTGACATTCGAGAATATGGGGGCAATTTCTGCATACTATTATTAGCTTTGGAGCTCTGATGGGGAATACAGGAAAATAACATTAGCTTTCTGCTATGAAGGTATTGTAATGTTAGATAAATTACTTAACCTTTACCTGAGTTCCCTATCTAGGCTGCTGTGTTAATTTCCTTTTGCTGCAATAACAAATTACCACAAACTTGGTGGTTTATGACAATAAAAAATGAAAACTAATCCTCTTATATTTCTATAAGCCAGAAGTCAAATATCAGTTCCGGAAGAGATCCCAGATGGCTGATCACTAACAGTTCGGGATTATAGCTCCCAGTGAAAGCACAGAGAACGAGAGGACACCACACTTTCAGATGAATTTTCGTCGCTCATGGACCAGAAGATTCCCAGTGGGGGGGCCCCCACGGGTCGCCAGTGCGACTCTTGCAGCCAGCACAGCATTTTGCCGGCGCCTTGGCGCGGCAGCTCTTCATGCAGAGTAAACGGGAGGAGATTCCTGGGCAGAAGAGCACCATCAGTCTTATTGCTGCTGTTTTCGCCAGCGCAGTGGGTTGCTAGGATTCCAGCGCTGGGAATCAATAAACTGGGCATCCACTCAGAAACCCAACTAGAAAGGCAGTAATTGTAAAGATGACAGATGGATAAATTTATAACAAAGGGAAGAAACCAGTCTAAAAAGACTGAGAATACCCAAAATCAGAACCCCTCTCCCTCTACAGGGGATTACAGTTCCTCATCAGCAATGGAACAAGCCCTGATTGAAAAGGACTGTGTGCCATTATCAGAAGTAGGCTTCAGAAGGTGGATGATAAGAAACTTCTGGGAGTTAAAAGAACTTGTTCTAACCCAATGTAAAGAAACTTAGAACTTTGAAAAAAGGTTTGACGAAATGCTAACAAGGATAGACATTATAGAGAGGAATATAAATGAACTAATGGAGTTGAAAAACACAACACAAAAACTTAGTGAAATATGCACAAGTTTGAATAGCCGAATTGATCAAGCAGAAGAAAGGATATCAGAGGTCGAAGACCTACTTAATGAAATAAAACCAGAAGACAAAA
>CM052658.1:78788076-78806103 GCA_028533165.1 Leontopithecus rosalia
ATCAATGCAAATGATCCTAACACCCAAATACATAAGACTCATAAAGAGATTTAGACTCAACGAGACAGAAAATTAATAAGGATATCCAGGACTTGAACTCAGATCTGGAACACGTAAACTCAATAAATATTTATAGAGCTCTCCATTTTAAATACACAAAATATACATTCTCCACCTTAAATACACAAAATATTCATCAGCCATTATTAATACACAATTTTAGAATAAAACTACATTCCCATTTTCTCTCTCTCTTTTTCTTCCTTTTTCTTCCCTCTCCTTCACTCCTTTTTTAATTTCTTTAAAAAAATGCAAAGAAGAGAATCAAAAACACTGGGCCAAGAAGATCTCCCTAATCCTTTCCTAAATGAAGTGGTTAGATCAGAGATTTATGTTTGAGTTTTTATTCTCTGCTGATTTGAAAAAAAAACAAACAAACAAAAAAAAAAAGTAAGTTCCACTGGGCTACAGTCAAGGTGTTGACAGGACTTGTTCCTTCTACAGACTCGAGAAGGTTACCCATCTCCTTGTCTTTTGTAGCTTACAGGCCATCTGCCTTCATTGGCTCATGCTTCTTCCTCCCATCATGCCCATCTCTTTCTTCCCAAGTCACTTTCTTTCTGATCTCCTGCCTACCTCTTACAAAATTACTGTGACTACATCAGGCCTATGTGGGCAATCCAGAACAGTCTCCATATCTCCAGAAGCTTAGCTAAATGACATCTGCACATTTTACGTATATAGTACATATTTTACCTATATGGTGACCGTCATAGTTTCTAAGGATTGGGATATTGATATTTAGAGGGGTCATTACTTGGCTTGCTATACTTGTTTTGAGGATTAAATTAACAATATCAAGTACCTACCATGATATCTGGCACATATGAGCACTTAACATACTTTCTTCTCTTCTTCCTTCTCCTCATCCTATTTACTGTTGTGTGACATTTTGGTTAAGGCACTTAATTTCCAAAGGGTTTTTGCTGCTGCATCTGTAAACTAGATATATTTATAGTACTCTTTGAAGATAAAATGATGAATAAGACTGTCTTAACTTCCGTCATCCTTAAGCTCACATTCCAAGGGAGCAGATAATAAAATAGCTATATATATAATGAGATATTAATTAGTATCAGAAAACAGTTCAGCATTCTAGTCAGGGAAGAAGAGACTGTTTGATGCAGAGTCACATATACCTCACTCTCAGTTTATTTAGCATCTGCAAATGGTACCTTCATAGAAAAGACTTGGCTGACCACATGACTTGAAAGAGTGTCCCTGCCCACTTCAACCTTTATTCTGTCTTTTTCTCTGACTTAACTTTTCACAACACAAATGACTATATAATATTGTATTTAGTTATTTTGCTTATTTTTTTGTTTGTACCATTCAGAAAAAAATGAAGTTTCAGAACAATGGGGATTGAGTTGGTCTCATGCATTATTACATCCCTATAATAGTCTGACAAGAGTAGAAGCTCAATTAATGCTTATCAAGTGAATGAAGTTATTTATCTCATTAAATAAAAAATAATTATGAAAATAGAAAAGTATTTCAAATATAGATTGAATATTTTAATCTGTCAAAACAATAATTTATAAAACACATTTTGTTAAAAGTAAAGCCAGTGGTGATATTTACATTTTTATAAAAACTATTCTAGTTTTCATTCACTTCCAATTAGAGAGTTTACAATGATGATTTCACTTGGTGACATGTTGACAAACCAGCAACTCTTAATTTATGACTTTCAGGATGTCAGACATTGAAATTTATGCCCTTGTTACTGAATTGTTGATTGAAAAAAGAACACATGTATTTCACTATTAGTTTAGTAACCTCAGATATATTTTGTTTAAATGTGCAAATTGATAATGAAATTCTTGCTTTGAAAATCTATTTAAATAAATAATAATCAAGAGAAAAAAAAGTCTTCTTAAAAAAGTCCCATTTAAGTACCCAACTTATTTTCAAAGTTGAGTTTGGCCTAAGTTATGTACAAAAAATTCAAATAATTTTTTAAAAAAATGTGTATCTATACTGATTATATGACTTAGAAAAATTAAAAGCAGAGCTCGTGTCCTGTCTAAACATGTATCTTTATGTCAGAAGTTTCTGCTAGGTGCAGCTGTCTACACATAACTCAATCATTTTGAGAACTGGTGAACGTGAGTACTTTAAATTGCTTCCAAGCTACATTTTTCTATGATTAGGCCAAATAATAAATTTTCAGCAAAAAAAAAAAAAAAAAAAAAAACATTCAAGATGGGTGATGCTTAGTGAATGTAGCCTTTCAAACATCCCTAGTTCTCTTAGGGATAAGGTGTGCAGAAGACAGTGAATAGATTCTGCTTGTAAGTTGAGATCAGCTAATATCTCTTGCTTATCTCAGTTTATCATATTTAACCTGCTGTTTTGCACAACTCTTCTAAAAGGAACTTAAGCCAAGCCCCAAGATCCTATTTAAAACACCTGTGTTAACTTCCTCAAATTCAGAAGCTCCTAAGACTTGCCTGTGGAGTGTTCTTCCTTGCTACAGCAAGCTCAATAAACTTGGCATTGTATGGCTACAAATATGTCCCTGGTAGCCTTTGGCCAATGAGCTCT
Organism: Leontopithecus rosalia; assembly: GCA_028533165.1. Classification (NCBI taxonomy): domain Eukaryota; kingdom Metazoa; phylum Chordata; class Mammalia; order Primates; family Cebidae; genus Leontopithecus; species Leontopithecus rosalia. The sequence continues at coordinate 78,790,687 of CM052658.1, forward strand.
AAAACTACCACTAATTCAATATGCAGTCTTACCTTTTCACTTAGCCGTCACAAACCTCATTTATTTTTCCTTGTATAGTACTGTTAAATATATATCAATGTGGTGAGAGGTCTAGCAAAGGTGTATAAAAAGTACTCAGTATGAGATATAGCAGATATCAAGTGTCACTAAATATTGTCATTTTGAAATCAATATATTCATGGGTTTTGGGGGACATTTCCTAGACCTTTATTTACTCTGCTTTTAAGTATTATATGTAGTCATTTTTTAATGTTTTCCTGTCAAACGTGTTTTAAAGAACTGTTAAGTTCATTGGTACATATGTAGGCTTTTTACACAGGTAAACTTGTGTCATGGGGTATGTTGCTGTTGCACAGATTTTTTTTCATCAACCAGATATTAAGGCTACTCCCCTTTAGCCGTTTTTCTTGATCCTCTCCCCTCTCCCAGCCTCTACCCTCCAATAGTCCCCAGTGTGTATTGTTCCCCTCTATGTGTCCATGTGTTCTAATCATTTAGCTCCCACTTGTAAGTGAGAAAATGTGGTATTTGGTTTTCTGTTCCTGTGTTAGTTTAGTAAGGTTAATGACCTCAGGCTCCACCCATGTCCTCATAAGAGACATTACCTTGTACTTTGAATGGCTACATAGTATTTCATGTATTTTGTATATGGACCACATTTTCTTTATCCAATCTATCATTGATGGGCAGTTAAGTTGATTCCATGTCTTTGCTATTGTAAATAGTGCTGCAATCAACATACACATGCCCCTGTCTTTATAACAGACTGATTTCTATTTCTTTGGGTATATACCTAGTAATACAATTGCTGGGTCAAATGGCAGCTCTGTCTTTAGGTCTTTGAGGAATCACCACATTGTGTTTATTTATGATTTTTTAAAAATATACACTGCCCCTAATAGAAATATAGCAGTGTTCTGGATATAATTTCTGGTTTCTTTTAAACTTAATTTTCACAGTAACTCAATGTCTGCCAATATAAATCTGAACTATCAGACAAGGACATCTTTGAATAGAGATGACTAATACTAATTTGGAGGCCTAAATATAATTTTCATAGTCTATTGGTTTTTTAAAACTATAACTAAAACTGAATTCAATGACCTTTAAAATTTCTTTGTCCTTATTAAATCATAATTTTTGTCATCTAAAACAGAAAAAGTCAGTGTTCTGTATTTTTGATAGGATAAGAATTTAATCAAGGATGTAACAGAGGAAAATGAGGAAAGCATAAGGATTTTTGAGACAAATAGGAAAAACAGTTGTATAAAATGATGGCAAAATAATGAGAACATGCATAGATTTTTCAATTTTCTGTTATAATGTATGCAGTTTCAAAATATTATTAATTAGAAAGGAGACCAATGCCAAGGTCCCGAGGCCGACTGTGAGATTTGATATTTGCATGCCACCAGGCACGATGGCTCTCACCTGTAATCCCAGCACTTTGGGAGGCTGAGGCGGGCCAATCACCTGAGGTCGGGAGTTCGAAAACATCTTGGCCAACATGCTGAAACCCCGTCTCTATTACAAATACAAAAATTAGCTGGGCGTGGTGGTGGGCCCCAGTAATTGCTGCTACTCTGAAGGCTGAGACAGGAGAATTGCTTGAACCCAGGAGGCGGAGGTTACACTGAGCGGAGATGGCGCCACTGAACTCCAGCCTGGGCGACAAGAACGAAACTCAGTCTCAAAAAAGCTCTTCAGAGCAATACCTTCAAGAGAGTGAAGGATGCAGAATTGGGCAGAAAGAGAAGGTGAAGCGCGATAGAGTTGAAATAAGACTTAGCTGATCCACAGGGGGAGCTCTGATGTTGGTATGGTTCTTCAGAATTTTCCCAAATTGAAGCAAGAAGGCTGGCTGAACCTCTATACTCTTCCACGCCTTGACCAGTGAAGAGAGATCGCTCCTTTTGGCAGAAAGCAGCCACTGGGGAAGGACTCTGCTGTGAGCCAGGCATCACTCCCAGCACCTGAGAAACTAGCACTTAGGTCCTAAAGGAGCTAATTCACTTCAGTGAATTCACACATTTACCTACTTTTGTGTTTCAGGACACAGTATCTGTTCTGCTTCTATTTGACCTTGAAAATGTAATCAAAGTTAAATATTAAGATTTATTTAGAAAAGTTTGATTAGTCTGTATTATTAAAATCAATATTAAGACTTCCTTAAAATAACCATCCCTTTTGTGCATGTGGACTATGATGCTGCAGTTTTTAACCTCACTTTTCTGATCTGTATTTACACTTTGCAAAATTTAACTAGGTTTATATGGGGCAGGGGTGGGAATCAACGTCTTCAATAATGGCTTTCTCATGCCTTTATTCTTTCACCATATTTTATTGGGTTCCTACTTATTATTTTGTCAATGGCATAACAGTTTAGTTCTAATTTTGTTCTTTTACTTACCCAAAATTGGTGGGAAGCTGCATGAGACAAGTGTTGTACCAAGTGCAGCACAGCTATTAAATTATCTCCATAGACCATTCAATTGCTATTGCACAGAAGAAAGCAACAGCTTTAGGGGAATTTATGTGGGACACAAATCACATGCTAATATATCATTCCAAGTGCATTTCCTTTACAAAAGAAACTGTTACCACTTAATTCATTTATTTAAATGGTGATATAATGTAAAACAACCATATATGTTTGTATGATTTTTAAAAAATTTTTTTCCTTCATTCAGTTTCTGAATATCACATAAATGTGGATTTCTTTCAGTCTATTTCCCACTGCAGTCCTCAGGTCCATAAAGGCTGTGTCTAGTACTTCATCAAGTAAACATGGAAATTAAACAAGTAATTTTTAAAATGTGGATCACAGGACTGGGCACAAAATTCTTTTTTATTTTTATTTCTTTTTCCTTTTCTTTTTTTAGAGACAAAGTCTTGCTCTGCTGCCCAAGCTTTAGTGCAGTTCCGTGATCATAGCTCTCTGTAACTTTGAACTTCTGGTCTCATGTAATCCTCTTGCCTCAGCATTCCAAGTTACCCAGATTGTTTTAAACTAAGACATCCTAGTTAACAATGTACATCATCATGCTTAGATTGTTTTTTCTTTTTTCCAAGCGTTAGTTTCTGTGGTATCATTTTCAAGTCTTACAGCATTTATGAGAAATGCTAAAGTGGATAAGAATAAAATGTTACCCTGCAAGTACTTAAGGTATATATTTTAAACTATAACCTCTTTTTAGCAAGGCTGTAGAACTAGGACGTTCTTGGAGACATAGAGAATAAAATATGAGGCTGACATTTGGCTGAAAATGATGGCTTGTTCTGCTTGAGATGAGTGATAGGCACTTAGTAAATACCCTATGCTTCATTCCAGACAGGGCTTTGCCATTATTTATATTCTGCTCATTGGAGTCTTTAAATTGATTGTGAAAGGTTAAAAGACCATTTTAACTTATCTGTAGGGATATACTTTTGGTTGGTGCTGTTCATTTTCTATTCTCTATTGAGATTCTAAATTCTCTCAGTGGGTATCTTATCTCATTATCTCATTGAGTCTAACAAATCCTGTAGAGTTAATCAATAGTATCCGTGGGATACCTTGTCACCTTTAGTAAATCTCTGAAGAGTGATATAATACTAGAAATGAGAAAAATGTTCTCATAGGTCATGTGTGTGTGCTATTTGGGTTGAACAAAATTCTCATTTTAAAGTAAATTATCTTCACTCATCTTTTCTTGGATCAGCAGAGGTAAACACATTTTCTTTTCTGTCACACTCTGTTTTAAGTGTGCTATTCTGATCTAAGTTTAAAAAATAAAAATGCATTGATACATTTTGAGGACTTACCACTTCAATATCTGAAGTGATGTTATAAAAATTTCAAGTTATTTAAAAGCTATTTATATTTTATTCTTTTCAATGAGTGTGTTTTATATTGTATGTCTACAAAAAATTTAGTTGTTATAGTTTTAAACAGAAATTAGTGTTTCACTTTTGCATAATAGCATATGCTTCTAGAGTTACAAATAATAGGATCCTCCATATATCTGAGAGGCACCCATTCATAGGCTCCATTTTACATATAAGGCCTCAGTTCAGACAAGTTAAGCAACCTGTTTGAGTCCACAATACACGACAGAGCTAGAGCTTAAGCTTCTGCTTCTCAAAACAATTTCTTCATTCCAAACCATTGTGCCTGTATTTATTGAAACAAACAAGTATGCGTCTTTGTTCTAGTTGAAAAATCCTTTGTCTATGAAAGCTATTAAAATTTCCAGCTTATTTATCAGTGCCAGACAGCACTACCAAGAGTTAAAAACTAAAAAATTACAAGCAATACTTAATAACTGAATTTCAACATGAGGCAGCAACTTTTGTTTAAGAATTTTATCTCTAAATACTCAGTATCGCACCATTTGACACGTAAAAGGTAAACATGAATAAACTAAAAACAAAGTACTATAGGCCTAGGAACTATTTTTATAGCTCTGTCTCTAAGATACAAAGTAGTGCCTGGCACATAATAGGCTCTTTACATGTCTATTGAGTGAATGAAATAATTAACAGCTTTTGAACAGTTAACCTATGAGAATGATATACACAAGAATCTCAGCTTCCCAGAAAACTTGTAGTAAGACGCTTTGAGAGGATTTTTTATTTGAAATTACTATTTGAATGGCTTTATTTTGAATGACTATTTGAAACGATTCATTGAAGGATGATTTGGACCACAGAAAAATGCTTCATGCTCAGCAAATTTAAATATTTGATTAATTTTAAAATAAATATTATTGAAATAAATGGATAGATAATGTGAACTTGGGGATCTGTCAGCAATACACTTATTTAGTATGATGTTTTCTTTAGCTTTCACTGAGACATGCTTTTGGTTTTAATTGACATTTCTTAAATGGTTTATAATTAAGATACAAAGACCAATAGGAGAATCTTCTCTTGAGGGAAGAAAGATTACAATGCATTCCAACTTACAAAAATATACTATTGATATTATATTACTTGTAAACAAATATTTCTGATGCTCAAATATTTGGTCCTTTAGAAATATCTATAATTTATATACTAATAAGGCTTTAAAATAATTTTCCCTTAATTTCTAAATTAAAATGGTTCCCAAACACATTTAGAAGGTCATTTTGACCATCTTTTGTGAGATATTGTTACAGTTATTCTCAATTACATTTGAAGAGTAAGCTGTTTTCTCTATCAGATAATAGACACAAAGAATCATAGAAAGTTGAATCTCAAATGAACCTCAGATAATCTGGTAAAGGAAACAGAATGAGATCCAGAAAGATGATGAGACTTGGCCCAAGGTGAGAAAGTGAGCTACTAACAGAGTCAGGATTGGAGGCAAACTCTCAACCCATTTTGCAGTGGAGGATGCAATCACTATAGAACTATGGCCCAGAAAAAAGGTATTTTTTTCTCTTTTTCTAACCATCTTAGATTCAATGGCTGGTGTCCTAAAAATTAGACTGACAAAAGCCAGGCCCCCTGACAACCCTGTTTCATTTCGCTGTGGCTCATCGGCAAACTCTGCCCCTCAGCCTCACTGGTCTCCTTCCTGTTACTGGGCTGCACCAGCATCTTCACACTGGGGGCCTGTGTGGGTTTATTCCCATTCCCCGGAATGCGCTTCTCCCAGCTGCGTTCTCATTGGTCTCCTCCACCTCCTTCAAGTCTTTTCTCAAATGTCATTTCTCAGGGTCACTGTTTCTGACTACCACGTTTAAAACTGCTGGTTCCTAGTCCCCTCTGCTCATTTCCTGGGTTTTTCTCCCCATAGGGCTTATAACCTTTTAATATGCTAAATGATATCCATATTAATTGTTTCTTTCTCCACTAACCTAACTAAAATATAAGCACCATGGGCATCGATTTATGTTTTGTTTGCTGATATATACTTAGTGCCTAGAACTGAGTGTGATTATATGCTAGATGGTCTCATAAAATCTGCTGAATAAGCAATTGGATCTTCCAAAGAGAAAATTGGGACAGAGATATCCACTTGAGAAAGAGTAGATAGACGTTGAAGCCCCAAGTCGTAGCCCCAGATTCTTTTATCTCTTGTGGATCTACTAAGCACAGCAGCCATGACATTGCAGGTTCCGGCTTATGCTACTTTCTGCTTACCCCTCTGGCTCTGGTATGCCACAGGCCTTTCCTATAAGGCCCACAGCAAAATGAAAAAAGCCTGTCCAGACATCATTCAAGGTTCAAGGGTAACAGACCAGAGTGACAGCAGAGAAGATAATTTGTAATTAACTTCCTAGGTTGTCTCTGGAACATGCTCACTGGCCCTTGGCCAGACATTGGCTGACATTCTTCTACTTCTTCCTTGCTAATGGAACTCCTTTGGTTCCAGAGATGTGGCTATTATCTCAGGATAAGCCAGGGATGGATCTTATTTATTCTATTCCAGTCACAGTACTGGCATTCTCCTTGCCAATGACTGATTCAGAAATAGGAACATGATGCGGGCCCATGGGAGGTGAGAGGCAAGTCAACTGAAGCCACTGCCAGAATTCCCAGGCTTTTCTAAAGTGTACAAGGAGGTCACACTCTCGTCCTCACACACTGCCCCCTGCTCCTGCTTGGGAACATCAGATGTTGTAACGTGAGGATGTGACTCTTAGAAGTGCAAGGTCGTATTGTATTCATGAGAAGACAAAGCCAAGGAACTAAGCCAACATTATGAGGACGGCAGAAGGGAATGACAGCGAGAAACTCTGTCCTTGATTACACTGTTGATTCACTCATTCATCCCACCCTTGATCTTCTTATTGCCAAACTCCTTGTAATGTGAAATACGTTTTCTTAATTGTTTGAGACATTTTGAGTTGAAGTTTTCTTTTAGGTGAAGCTAAAATCATTCTCACTGACAGAAAACCCTTATCTCTACCCCTTTTGGCTACCATTTTCTCATAAGCTGAGATATTATTCCCTCAGCCATTTTAATATTAGCTGACAATGCCAGCTCAAAAGATGGATTCCCAAGCGTGTGTGTGGGAGGGTCCCTTCCAAATTCAAACTTTCCACTCCTACAATCTGTTCTCAGGGAGATGCCAAACCCTGTGGCTCCAAGCAAGCAACTGGGCCATACAACCAAATTCCCTGTCTGCACAGAAGGTCGGACTTGCTACTTTTCTTCCCTTGGGTGTTTAACACATTGCTTCTGGGGTTTAACTAGTGGTAGCCTGAACCTAGCTGAGGGACAGTGTCCGATTCTTGGAGTCTGGAAGCAGGTATTCTAGCCAGTAAAGCAATATGGGTCCCTCTGGACTAAAAGTTGTTTACTTCTCAATTCCAGAGTCTGCACTGAGGACAGCAGGTTTTTCTGTGAGTTATATAAGCCATTTAAACATCACATTCAAGGGTGCCATATAAAATGAAACGGGAGTCTCTGATATATATTTTTTCCTAATAAAAAAGTCTCTGGAGGGCAAAAGAGCTGAAAAATTTGTGGGCCCTGATTTGTGGCTGCGTCATTCACGTGGAATCATCCTTATGGAAAGGCTGTGTGCTTATGTGAAGTGTGCTGTCAGGTCTCCCAGCATTTCCAAATCTCTGTATGTGCTATACATAGATGTCTAATTTGGACAACTACAGATAAGTCCTAGGTAGGTGTGGAGGCTAAACCAACTCTATCTTGGATGTTAATCTGCCATGCTGACTACTTCTTCTTCTTATATTTTAATATTTTTGTTGTTGTTGAATCAGAGTCTCACTCTGTCACCAGGCTGGAGTGCAGTGGCGGAATCTCAGCTCACTGCAACCTCTACCTCTCTGGTTCAAGCAATTCTCCTCCCTCAGCCTCCCAAGTAGCTGGGATTACCAGCACCTGCCACCACACCAGCTAATTTTGCTGTATTTTTGGTAGAGATGGTTTCACCATGGCCAGGATATGCTCAATCTCCTGACCTCCTGATCCTCCTACCTCGACCTCCCAAAGTTCTGGGATTACAGGTATGAACCACAGTGCCTAGCCATTTTTTAATATTTTAAATAGAGATAGGGTCTTCCTGAGTTGCCCAGGCTAGTCTCAAACTCCTGGGCTCAGGTGATCCTCCCACCTTGGCCTTCCAAAGTGCTGGGATTACAAGCATCAGCCACCGTGCCCTGCTTCACCACGGTGACTTCTCATTAATCTCAGTTACAGGAATGCTTCTAAGGTTTCTGTTTGATTTCTGGTTCCTCTTGCAACAGCATGTACTACTTCCTGTAACTCCTGCCCTTAGGCCAAAACAACTTTGATGTTAGCATATGTACCATAAATTCAGCCCATAAGCAATTGCTCTACAAATCCCTTTTCCTATGGTACATAAGCCCCAAGTCTGGCAGGTAGTGAGGCAGATTATCTTTTCTTACCACTGCCCATATCTATGGCTGCTATTCCTAAGACTCTATTAAATGTTTCTGAGAAACTAGATTTGTCAGCCTCTTTCTTCAGCCTCTCAGCCTCCCTTAACTTCAGGACCTGCTTACCACAGAACAGATGGAAGAGTGCAAATCAGGGTATCGCTGCAGTAAGGATCTCATCCTCACAACATTTCATAAATAAACTGTGCCTTTGGTATAAGCATTTTTACTTCTTCTTGGATCTTTTTAAATAGTGCCAGTACTCTAGGGAAGGCATTAGGAAACTAAAATATTATCTGAATGAATTTATCAAGTCTTCCTTCCTCATCAAAAAGGAAGAACACAGTATCTAAAGTCAGGGTGGTGGTGGACGTGGGGGAAATGAGGTCCTAAAGGCAAGTGGACAAACTGGAAGAGAGATACCTATTACTAGACCATTTTACACATGTGGAAACTGAGGCTCAGATTGCTGCCTACCAGACTACTGAGAGGTAATGCCTTAGTTCCTTAATTCCTTGGCAGACTAAATGTGAGCTCACTTCTAGCCGACTCCAAAATCCATAAGATTATTCAGGACACCAGTCACACTGACATGGGGGTTAATTCTGTTTAATGTTATCAAGCTGCCTACATTTCCTCTGCAATTTCTCTCTTAAAGGAATATACAACAAATATAATGTCATGAGCAAATTGTAGCATAATTTTTAATAGGAGAGGCATTATGACATGGTGGTTTATACTGCTAAGAAATATCGGATAAATTATCTCTAGTCTTCAGCTCCCTTATCTGAAAAAACAAATGGGATAAAAATACTTAATATTTTTTTTTGAGACTGAAGTAAGTACTTAAGTACTTCCTGGCATTCAGAAAACATTCAATAAAGGTTTTTGTAATTATTGGAGTTATTTGCTTTATTCAGATTCTATAACTTGTTTCTAACTGATCATATTTTAAAGGCATTTTATTTATTTTTGGATTGGTTTTGTGTTTTTAAAAAGCGTGTTTGTTTGGCATGATTTAAAAAAACACAAAACTATTAATAAAAAATTAAAGTACCCACTTGGGCCTTAAACAACACTCTCATTCAGATGATCCTACTGTCCATATATAAATATACATATTACATATTGATACATTGTTTAATGTTGAGTATATTATAATAAATTATATATATTTGTGTGTGTGTGTGTGTATATATATGTATATATATATCTGTATATATATATACAGATATATATATACAGATATATGCATATATATGTATATACGTATATACATATATACATACATGTATATATATATACATACATGTATATATCTGTATATATATATACGTATATATACGTATATACATATATATACATATATATATACGTATATGTATATATATATGTATATATATGTATATACATATATATGTATTAGTGCTCTTCATTTCTTTGCTGGCCACTAGTGACCCTTAAAATGAACTTGAAACATTGTGTATCTGACAACTAGCTGAAATGAACAATCGAAGTATGGAATATGTACACTTAGAGCACAGAGTGAAGTGCCTGAGTGCACATCTATCCATTTGCAAACTGGATGGATGACAAGACAGGCATTTTTCAAGCCAGCTGATGGTCACAAATAGTAATAAAATATGCCCAAACTGGCACAGGATATATCCCAAAAAGAGTGTAAACCAGCACAAAATAAAAATAGCAACTGCAAAACCTAGGTCACCACTCTGCTCACCTTTCCTTCACTCCTCCATCTACCCGCTTCTCCACCCTCACACGTGGTAATCCAGGTGCGCCCTACTTAAAATCAACTCCAAGGGCAAAGTCGGTGAGCCAGGAGGGAGGGGAAGCCCGGGGTTGCTGAAAGGGAGGAGGTGGGAAAGGAGGAGGCTGCCTGGGTTGCCTTGGCAATACAAAGGAGAATGTCAAGGGGGAGGGATTTATGCTCTGATGCTAATTGCATTTGCTAATTACGTTCTATTGTGCTGACCTGCCTGCTTCCCCAGTTCATCTTTCTGAGTCCCTAAGCAGTTCCAAAAGCTTCCCTAGCAGTGTGTCCTTCCTCATCTAATTTTATCCCTCTACCAGCCCCAGGCTCAGTTACCAGAGTGCCACCTTTGCCAGAGAACTGGGGAAGGCTCTGCTGAAACGGAGTGTGCAAGGTTTTAAAAATCTTGCCGAAAAATATATCCCTGCTGGAATTTTTCTTTGCTGCTCAACGACAGCATGGATTTACAACTAAAGAAAGCTGCTGGAAAACCAGAGAAAATGAATCTGAGAGAAAATGCCCACAGTGAAAAGCCGGCTGCAAATGATTCACCAGGAAGAAAAATAAATAAATACTGAGCAGTTTCCTCTGGTATCTAGAGTACCTTCGGTTGGAAAGGTGCCGGTACATAGGGCCTTCAGATTTATTTTCTTACTCCCCCTAGTGGGAGTTCTATTTAATTACAACAAGGAGCCCAGTTTGTTTGCACATCTGAATAACCACACTGATACCTGCTGTAAATAATGCTGTTATTAAAAACTCTCACCAGTGACATTAAGTCTTCGCTTACAGCACTGTTGCTGTAAAAAACAACAAAGACACTGTAATGCATGTAGTTTTAATTGCTATGTGAATACATTCTTAAATCAGAGTATAATTTTAAGTATTTCAAAAGTAAAACATACAAGTTTTGTGCTATAGTCAGTTGTTCATAGTAACGCTTTTTTGTTTCCTGTTATATTCATTCTTCCCTTTGGTTCCTTTTTATAAACAGGATCTAAGAAATGGTAAAGTCTTTCTTTAGTCTATGTTTTCTTTAACAATTTTTATTCTCCTTGAATTGAACATTTGCTCTCAGGGTGGTTCGGTGTCTATTTTCCTAAGAATAAGACTCAAGTTTAACAACCACCACAAAAAAAAAACCTCTTGCATTTAAACAAAAAACCTCCTCTGAAGTTTCACCTGGTGTTTCTACATTTCTCAAGCACTGACTTATTTCATTGCTCAGAGCTCAAATTGGCTCCTTGAAGGCAATAAAAGGCAGGTCAGGCTGTTTCTGGGCTGTTCACTGTCTATCATCCTGTTTTGCATTTGCTCATAAAGTGTGGCAGACTTATCTCGGTGGAAATTTTTTTCAATGGAAAAGTTTAGTCACCATGCACATTGAAAGAACATTCCCTGCGAAAATACAGACTCCTCATCAACCCTAGTCCTCAGGCTCACATTTGTGTTTTCTCCTTTTATATGCATGTGAAATTCCTTGGAATCATCGGTGGTGGTATGGGAAAAAGAAGAAAGAAAGAGGTTTTGGCAGGGATCCCCGATGCTTCTGATGGATTTGCAGTATCTGTACCCGAGGCCCATTGCTGCCTCTGTGATGCAAAAACCACATTCCTTATTTTGTCTTTGTGTAGTGTCACAACACATAGCAATGCCAGCAATATTATGCTTGACTTTCAAAGCATTTTCCATTAGACCTGAAAACAGATTTGAAGCTGCCTGGGTGCCATATTTGTTTTCCTACTGAAACAAAATTTGGGGGTGTGGGGATCCTAGTTGTGTTCCATGTCCAGGAAGCAGCTGAGAATTGTTGTCTAGATATGCCTGTGTGTAAGGGATGTAAAACAGCTCTCCTCGGAGAGAGATCTGTTTCTGAACCACGTCAAAGCCTCAGTTACCGGAAGGCTAAAGTGATGAGAAAAGCATGGAACGGTCTCTAGATTTGTATCTCACTCTGGGCCTCATGGATTTATGCCTGAATTCTAAAAGAGGCCGCCATGAATTTAAATAGCATAAATAAATAATCAAACTCTTCTCTAAAAAATCCGCAGAGCACTGGAATACAAGGTGTTATTATTGTCATAAGGTATAATTCAGGAGAAAGCAAGCAGCCGTCTCTCTTTTTCTATCTGTTACTCAACAGAGTGGGTCTACACAAAATATTTCACCCAACACTTCCAGAGCAGCAGTAGCATGGAAATTGGCAGAGACTGGTGATGTTATTGAAGGGTAACAAATGGAAGTCTATCTTGCTGAGGATTTGGGGGATGGTGGCACAGTACCAATACATGACTCTGCTGGTGACAAATATTAAGTAAGCAGTGGGTCAAAGAGGAGGAGACAAAACAGCAGACTTCATGAGGGCTGATGAAAACGACTCATAAGCACACATGTAAATCCATCAAGACTTCCAAAAATAATGAAAAAGAACTTTTCAGAAGATGAAGATCCTGTATTAGTAAGCAAGGATAAGAGCCCGTGTCTTACAAATTGATTTGTGTTGATGTTCACTAATTTGTACAGCGGGAAAACAGAAATGACAAATACATGAGTTCTAAGTTTTCATTTGCCTCTTGTCTACAAACACTTACCAGAGACTTATTGTGATGGTTAATCTGGAGTGTCACCTTGATTAGATTGAAGGATGCACAGTATCGTGCCTGGGTGTGTCTGTGAGGGTGTTGCAAAAGGAGATAATATTTGAGTCAGTGGACTGGGAGAGGCAGACCCACTCTCAATATGGGTGGGCACAATCTAATCAGCTGCTAGTATGGTAGGATAAAAGCAGGCAGAAGAACATGGAAGGACTAGATTGGTTGAGTCTTCCAGCTTCCATCTTTCTCCTATGCAAGATGCTTCTTGCTGTCAAACATCACACTCCAAGTTCTTCAGCTTTTGGACTCCTGGATTTACACCAGTGATTTGCTAGGGGCTCTTGGGCCTTAGGCCACAGACTGAAGGCTGCGCTATTTGCTTTCCTACTTTTCAGGTTTTGGGAGTAGGACTGGCTTCCTGGCTCCTCAGCTTGCAGACAGCCAATTGTGGTACTTCACTTTGTGATCATGTGAGTCAATTCTCCTAATAACCTTCCCATTCATGTATTGATCTATCCTATTAGTTCCTTTCCTTTAGAGAACCTTGACTAATACACTTGTTTAGTCTCAGTTCTGCTCTAGGAAGTTTTAAGAAGCTGATAAGGCAGCAGTAAATTTGACAGATTTGGTCCTTATGGATGGTAAACCAAAACTACAATCAATAAGATAGGTTAATTTAATTAGAAATGGGATAGGGATACACATTTAAAGCACATAACACATTTTGGAGGGAACCTATGCAAGACTCAGGAAGTGGGATGGGAGTCAGGCAGGGAAACCTTCATTGGAAAAGTAATTTTCAGATGAGATTTAATGAGATAACACAATGAGGAAGAGTTAGCTGAAAGGAGCATGAGTTGAGAGATCCCTAGGGGCAGAAAAAGCAGTATCTATGAAGGCACTGAGTAAGGGAGTTACATGACTGATTCAAAAGAGTGCAGAAGGCTGGTGCTGATTGATGTGATGAATATAGGCAGGTCCAGATAACATAGAACATGCTAATAATTTAACATTCTTTGCAAAATAGTAGTATCCTCGTGCTAAGTGTGTTCCCATAGATAATGAAACCATTTATTCTTGCAAATATTTATTCTGAAAGTACCGTGAGCCAGGCAAGATACTATGGCTACTCTAGCAAACAAAACAGAAAGATGAGATCTCTGCCTTCACAGCTTTACATCACAGAGGGTAGGGCTGGGAAGAGTTAATGCTGGTTAAAAACAATCAATAAAACTGTAATATAAATATTTTTAAATTTTCAATAATAAAATAATGAAGCAGGGTGATGTTACAGAGAGAAATTGAGTGGAGGGCCTTACTTTACACGGGAGGGTCAGGAAATGCCTCTCGGAGGAAACATTTGAGCTGAGACATGAAATAGAGAAGGAGCTAATCACCAGTGGAGAAGCAATCACTGTGATCCTGAAAGTACAACAGCTTGGCTTTTTCGGCAACAGAAGGAAGGATAATGTGACTCAAGAATCATGAGTTATGGGAATGGTGAGTTATTAAGTAGTGGGCCATAGAGAAAATGATGGCATTTGTTTCAACAGCAATGGAAGTCACTGAAAGATATGTGGAGGAATAATGCTGCTGCTGTTTTTCTTACTATTGTCAAATATTTCTCCATTGCTGACAGTGAGTAGATGAAAAAGGAGAAATGATCAAAGCAGAGAGCCCAATTAAAGGCTATTCTATTTATCTGGGAGAGTAAAATTACGGCAAAGATTAGTGGTAGTGAAGACAGACAGAGAGGCCTTCTAGCTATCTTTTGAGGATTAGCACTCACATAAGTTGTTGGTGCATTGAGTTATGCCTAAGAATAGAAAAAAGTTATAATTGATTATTAAGTTGATAATGAAACCATTTCCTGAGACAGGAAAAAAAGGAAAATAGCAGAAGCTCTGATTTAGACACATTAAGCATGATCAGTTTTAGTTATTTTATGAAAATGTAGGAGCAGCTGGGTGTGAATCTGGAGCTCAAGAGGAAGGTAAGGGAGTCTAAAGTTGTGAACAGATTGATAAACTAGTGGTCCACAGGCAACATCTGGTTCATAGATACGTTCCACTGGCCTATATAATATTTTGTTGTGTTTTTAATTTTTAAATAGTCATCAACATGTATAAATCAGGAGAATTCACAGTAAAATGAGATCTGATACTCAGAGAGTAGCCCTGCATTTTCACATGACCTCAGTCACCTGGACTCAGTGATGCCTGTGCCTCTTCCATAGGGTTTATATCCTTCCACTTGCTGTATTCACCGCACCTCATTGTGTCCTCCACAATAAGGCTTAGTATCAGCTATCATTGACGAAACATTTTATAGTAAAGAAATATTGTTTTACTCATCTCTCAAGAGGGTAAACAAACAGGAGAAAAATAGGGAAAAATAGATAAACCTTGAAGGCTCACTTTTGCTTGTGTCCAGCTTGCATTACAGATACAAGTGAGAAGAGGGCTCATGATACAGTTTAAGATGCTTATGGCCAGGCGCAGTGGCTCAAGCCTGTAATCCCAGCACTTTGGGAGGCCGAGGCAGGTGGATCACGAGGTCGAGAGATCGAGACCATCCTGGTCAACATGGTGAAACCCTGTCTCTACTAAAAATACAAAAAATTAACTGGGCATGGTGGCGCGTGCCTGTAATCCCAGCTACTCAGGAGGCTGAGGCAGGAGAATTGCCTGAACC
>CM052658.1:78806203-78884958 GCA_028533165.1 Leontopithecus rosalia
TACTTTACTGTGATGAATGACCAAATCCTTTTCTAAAAAAATTATGTATGTATTTATTTATTTAGATAGAGGGTCTCTCTCTTCGCTCGCTGTTATCCCTGCTAGAGGGCAGTTGTGGGATTATATTCCACTGCAGCCTTGAACTCCAGGGCTCAAGCTATCCTCCTACCTCAGCCTCCCAAGTAGCTGGGAGTATAGGCACACATCACCATGCCCCGCTAATTTTTTTATTTCTTATTTTTTGTAGAGACAGTGTCTCACTATCTTGCCAAGGCTGGTCTTGAACTCCTGGCCCCGGGGAAATCTCTCACCTCAGCCTCTCAAAGTACTGCCATTACAGGTGTGAGCCACCATGCCTGGCCAAATCCCTTTAGAAGGGGAGCAAGCAGATAATGAGAGGAAAAAAAGTCACAGGAGCAGATGCCAGGAAGATGATACAAAGGATAGTGGTGAAAAGTGGTATTGGGATTACTCCAGAACAGATGGAAAATAATAAGGTTAAAAACAAATGAATACAGCAAGCAAACTGCCCCTCAACATCAAGTTCCCAATATTGAAGGATGGCTGCTGTAGGATTGGTGCCATAGCAAATAAGTTCTATATAGAGGTCATGATATTATGGCTCTAAACTCATGGCAATTTTAGAAAAAATGAGCCTTCTGTTTTCTGACATTATGAAGGAATATGGTGGTCTAGTTCATCAACTATTCTAAGGAACAGTGGTTATATACGCCCATTGACATACCACATATACCACAAATATATCCACACTTCAAACTTATGAAAAGCCTGAGTGCTTTCATGCAGAAGGGGTAGCTATCTTCATGACTTAGCCAAAATAAAGCGTAAATATTCCATCTTGACTTAACAGTATTGGACAAACAAAATTTCAGCATGTGAGAGTGATTATACAACTATCAATCTTCAGTGTAAGAAAAGTAAGTGCAATTTTCAAGTGAATAGATATTTCCAGATGATAACATAGTGAATAATAGCTGATATTGGCATATACGGTTTTGTGTACAAATATCTGTATATCACGTAATAAGGTGTGTTAATTAATTAAACGTATCTCAGGAAAACATAGGCATAATCAGTAGAAGACAGTGTGTCAGAACTGATTTAAACCCAGCTGAGCTGACCACTCCCCTAAGAGGTACAATCTGTTTTTGCTTCCCTTGAACCCATAGTCCTTGTGAGTGTTTTTGAGCAATAGAACGACTCCAGTGGAGAAGATGCTACAAGTCCTGGATACAACAAGCCTTAACTGAGCTTGACTGTTCCTCTTTTTTGAAACCACATAAGGAGAGTGACTACTCTGAGATCGCCATGCTGTGAGAAGCCACATGGAGAAGCCGTAAAGGATGTGAAGCCAGGTAGACAGAAAGAAAGAGAAGCCAAGGGGCCCTAGGACACCACACGTGTGAGTCCAGAAGCATTTTAAAGGTAGAGCCTTCGGTCCCAGCTACCTCAGCTGACCCCACAAGTGGATCTGAGACACACCCTCCAGCAAAGACTTTCCAAATTCCTGATGCACAAAACTGTAAAACTGGGTAAAAAGATTTAAGCCACCCATTTCGGGGTTATTTGTGATGTGGCAATTGATAACCAAAACACTATGCAACAAGTTTGTTTTGAAAGCAAACCAAAATAACGTGTATGAAACACTGCATGTTTGCTACCTCACATATCCTTCATAATTTATGCTAAAATATTTGCAAACAATTATTTACATAATCTGCTCCCTACAGTTTACAAAGGATTTTAAAAAAATGAATCCCCAATATTCCTCTCTGAGCCAGAAGTATTACCTTCACTTTAAAAATGACTAGTGAGAATCAGAGAAGCTAAATGACCAGCCCAGAATACTACATGGCTGTGCCAGAAATAACACCTGGACTTCCAATTCGAAGCCAGATGCCTATGCACAGCTGTGCTCTAGACAAAGTAATTTTCTCATCTCAGCATTGATTAGACTATGGAACTATCCACACTAGGAGAAAAACAGCTAATGGTATCGCTTTCCTTTTGCAGCATCTGACTTTACACTTTAGAGAAAGCATTCCTAGCAAACATTTCTGTGATCAAAACAGGAAAACCCTACAGTGACACCCATTTTCATAATAAATAGAAGGCAAGTCAAGGACAATTTCTTCCTTGGAATAGAAGACCTTGGGGCATGAGAAATATGATTTAAATTGAGTTAAGTTTATAAATAACACCAATTATAAATCAACAAGAGTAAATGGATTTATGAACATGGACATATTTACATGGGCATCTGTACCCATGTCAGTTTTCAAGAACAAATTACGCTTTTCCTTATTGTGCATTTACTAAATTGCAGAATTCATCTGATTCCAAAATTTTGCTTTGGAAAACTTGTTTACTTGTCGTTTGAGATTTAAATGCTGGTGGGGGCAGGCAAAGGTAGTACCCCACTAGACCCATCCCCTGAGGGTAGTCAAATGCCCAGTCATCAGTGACAGCTGCTAATATTTTGTATTGTCATGACTTGTATGATAGTGTTATTACTGAATAATAGTAACTGCTTCACAGCTTTCCTCCAGTTTTACACCATTTTCCCCAAAACCTGAGTGACAGCAGCATCAAAGCCTGGTATAACCCATACTACTCATCAATGAACTTGCACTTTTTTTCTAGGCAGGAAAGTCACCAAGAAAGAGTCATGCAAAAATATAGATATACATTTATGAAATATATAGAAACTTTGTAATTTTTCCATGAAAACTTTACTAAACTTTCCTAAAATATATTTGAAGGAGAGACAGCGATTACAAATCATCAGAAAACAGAAAAATACATACATATACACATATTCTAATGTGTGTGTGTGTATAATTTTTGAGACAAAATTTCACTCTTGCTGCCCAGGTTGGAGTGCAATGGCAAGATCTTGGCTCACCACAACCTCAGCCTCCCATGTTCAAGCAACTCCCCTGCCTCAGCTGGGATTACAGGCATGCACCACCATGTCTGGCTAATTTTTTGAATTTTTAGTAGAGACAGGGTTTCTCCATGTTGGTCAGGCTGGTCTCAAACTCCGGACTCAGGTGATCTGCCCACCTCGGGCTCCCAAAGTGCTGGGATTACAGGCGTGAGCTACTGTGCCAGGTCTCTATTTTTGTTTTAAAGGCATTTTTGTATTATGAAAAACAGTAGGTATCATTCCGTTATGGTACCAAAAAGGAAACCCCACATCTGCTTAGCATGAAACACTGTGCAATTAGAAAAGGAAGATGGAAAGAGGACATAGTTAGCAGTAATACACCCTCTAAACATAATCTGTTTGAAAATATTACAGTGTTTGTCCTAAGGACACATGAGTATATAATGACTTCATGTAGTTCTTAACTAACCAAGTTATATATTTTAAAACCTCCTTGTGTTAAATAGGGCTAATACAACTTATATACTGTGCTCTCCTTATATTTCACTCAATACTTAAAAAAATTACCTTTATAACAAAATATTTTTCTTCTCTGGGAACACTTTCTTAACATACACACATAAACACACACAGACATATACACACTCCTAATGGATTGATTTTATTTTTTACACTTTGACTTTTCAACTACTTTCCTATCCATTTCTTAACTTTCCAATATTCTTACAACTTCAAAACCTCATATTTATTTGCTTAGTTTGTGAGTTCATTTTATAGAACTCCAACATAAGTATAGTTGCTTTTTTCCATTAACCACCTTTGTCAAAAGTATGTTTTTGTTACTGTGCAGTATATGTCTAATTTCCACACTAAGATTCTTACTCTCCAGGAAGGGTGAAAATCGCAAATGCTCCCAAAACTACTGACATCAGCCAGTGACTCTAATATATCTTAGTGAATAGTGGAATCATATATTCCCAACTGGCTGTCAGCTACAGAAGCCAGATACCATTGAGAAATTATGCTTATGATGCCCCAAGTGCCCGAGTTCATATAAGTTTGTAGTAGAACTACAATGGACTGAAAACCTATTCTCTCTTGAGGTTAAACATTAAACCAAAAATCCCCAGTCAAATAACTGGCATCAATTGTTTTTCTAATATTTGTAGATAGAATGGTAATGAGATCTACCTTGTCAGGGTTTGCATTGCTGTGAAATCAAGATCATAGCAAAGGTAAAGCAACTAGGTTCCACCTTAAGGTAACACTTGACATCCCATCTTCTATCCAGCTGGTAAACATCTATGATTGCCAATGCAATACCAGTAGGCCTTAAGGTTGGCTGTAAATTAGAGTCATTTAAGGATCATTTAAGACCAGTTAAATCAAACGTCTTGTGGTGAGGTCTGAGCTTCAGCAAAATGAAAAAGCTTCCCAGCTGAGTCAGGGCTAGATCTGCGGAAGCCATTCTCATTCCATTACAGAAAGGCCAGATGTTGGCCAAGGCCACACACTTTGACATTCTAGGCCCCTGGATTCAATATATAAAACCTGGTGATTTGTCCCTCAGCTGCTATAGAGAATGGGCTGTAGCTGTGCAAGGATTATAAACCTGAAACAAAATAATGATCCAAAGACAATCCTTTTGAGCCTATGAAACCCAACTCTAGCTTTCAGGTGGCTGAATGTGTTTTAAGCCAGGTATGGAGGTGCCAAAGGGTGAGCAGCCACCAGGAACAGCTTCCCCTTCATATGTTGGTTCAACACAGCAAGCACAATGAATAGAACTCAAGAGGAAAATGAAATCTGTCAATCAACGGGTCCTGTTCTCAGATATATTATCATCACATTTGAGGACAATAACTTGGCCTTAATGGATGTTGAAGGGAAGCCAGATCATGAATATAGAGGCCCCGGAGGACATAAGAGCTGAGGAAGGGAATCGAGAAAACGGAGATTTGGGTGTCATTAGAATGATTTTCCTACATTTTTTTCCTGAGCTTATTACTATATGCAGGAATGATAAATACCATGTAATCACTGGGAATTAGGACTAAGAACGTGTGAAAGGAAATTAAATCTTGAGGCCCCAAAATAATTAAGCTAAAGGGAAAAGTCAGGCTGGGAACTGCTTAGGGTCAACCTGCCTCCCATTCTACTCAAAGTCACCCCTCTGCTCACTGAGATAAAGGCATATCTGATTGCCTCCTTTGGAGAGGCTAGTCAGGAACTCAAAAGAAGGCAACCATTTGTCTTTAGTCTACCTATGATCTGGCAGCCCCCTCCCTGCATGAGTCTTCCCACCTTTGCTTTGAGTCATCCCGCCTTTTCAAACTGAACCAATGTTCATCTTACATATGTCGATTGATGTCTCACGTCTCTAAAGTGTATAAAAACAATGTACTCTGACTGCCTTGGGACATGTCATCAGGACCTCCTGAAGCCGTGCCACTACTGTGCATCCTCAATCTTAGTAAAATAAACTCTCTAATTTAACTAAGACCTATCTTAGATATTCAGAGTTCAACGACCTATGATTTGATACTTAAACTGCTCAGCTTTTAAGTGTCTGAAACTTACATCTTAGCTCAGGAAGAAAAACATGACCTTACATAAAAATATAGTCGATCAAACTTAAGATACCCAATTTGCCTACCCCAAATTCTTTTTCTAGCAGGCATAATTATATTTGGTTTCATTAACACTAAAAAACACACACACACAAATTACACCTAGTTACAGATGTTGTAAATTGCATGGAACAACTTATTTTTCTATTTTTGGTTCCGCTAATGAGCTTTCTCAAAGGAAATGACTGCAATGAATTAAAAGAAATCAAGTTAAATGTGATTCTGGAATCAAATTAACTGTACTATGTTGGAGTTTGAATAAGTTTGTGATAACATTAATAGTTCATATATACTAAAATAAAATAGGCAACATTCCTGCTGTGCTTTTCTATGAATTTCTTACTACAGTTGGATCTGGTATCAGAGTTCCATGTTCATGGATTCTACCAACCTCACAGGAATAAAAAGGATGATTGTCTCTACTGAACACACACAGACTTTTGCTTGTTACAACTTCCTAAAGAATAAAGTATGATAACTACTTAAACGACATTTACATTGTATTAGATAGTATGAATAGAGGTATTTAAACTATATGTGCATGGGTTATATGCAAATGCTGTACCATTTCATATACGAGATTGGCGTATTCTGAGTTTTGTTATCTGACCGGGGTCCTTGAACCATGGATACTGAGAGTTGACTGTATTTACTTTTTCACTGGTAATATCAATCAAGATGTGGGTCTTGATGTAGTAGAGAATGTTCTGCTTTAGAAATCATGACACTGGGTTTCAGGCTTTAGTTATAAATGCTATAATCCATTTTATACCTTCTGATAAGTCATAAACTGCCACTCATTCAATTCCTTCTTCTTTAAAAGAGAGCAATATACCTTGTCTGCTTCTGAAGACTTGTGAGACTACTAAACTAATGAACTCAATGACACAGAGCACCTTACAAATATATAAAGCTACTATGTTCAGCAACTGCCTCTTGTTGGTGTGGTACAGACACAGTTTATGAAAGTAACTAATATATATAAGGAAATTCACAATTCTTTCAGGTGGGAACTATTAGTCCCTGGATAAATATACAATCTTGACAAAAAGGTAATTTTTATGGTTGTGAATGGAGGAGAACATGATGTGAGGTGGCACAGAGATAAAAAATAAATAAATCCAGGAATAACGACCTGGTGTCCAACAGTTGCCTTAGTGGGAGCCAATACGAGGAAGACCTACCAGCAGGGTTAAGCAATGCTCAAAAGCCAAAGTGATTCTGGGAAGAATATGAAGGAGGCTACTCCAAAGGAACAGCTCTCCAGGTTGTTTCTGAGGGCAAGATTTTCCTTTTTCCCAGCTATTGAGGACCACCTCTCTGCTAATGTTTTCTTCTTTAATTAATTTTAGTGGATACCTCATAAATAATGTCTAAAGCTGTCAAATAAGCAATTAAAGCAGACTTTCTTCACTCAACTGAGAAGTTAAACACATTTTTAGTCTCTGAACTACATTTTTCTCCTTTGTCTGAAAAGACTTAGGAAATTAAACGTTGCCAAGAGAGGCAAAATATATTCCTTTTTACAAGACTTTATTGGCCAGGCACAGTGGCTCATGCCTCTAATCCCAGCAACATTGGGAGGCCCAGGTGGGAAGACAGCTTGAGCCCAGGACTTTGAGACCAACCTGGAAAACGTAGTGAGACCCTGATTCTGCAAACAATTTTAAAAAATTAGCCTGAGCATGGTGACGTGTGCCTGCAGTCCTAGACACTCAGAAGGCTGAGGTGGGAGGATAACTTGAGCCCAGGAGGGTGAGGCTGCAGTGAACCATGATCAAGCCACAGCACACCAGCCGGTTCAACAAAGACCCTGTCTCAAAAAAAAAAAAGACTATGTTTTGTGTCAAAGTGACATGTATAATCAAATTTTTATTAAAAATTTTCCACCTATATGTCTCTATCCATGTATTCTTCCATTTGTGTATGTAATAGAGATGCCTGGGATAATAAGCTGATGATCAATCATATTTATCTGCACATAGATATTAGATGATCTACTACCTTCTCTGGATTACATATTTTTTTAAATAAGCATTTATTATTTGAAAAACTAAATCAGTCATTCAAAAACCACTATTCAAATATCTAAATATAGACATAATTCTTATAGTGAAAATTCTTAAGAACCTACACATGTATGGTATGTTTTGTTTTAGTCACAGTAAAAAAACATGTGGAAACTCAGACTTTATCACTGACAATAATGTATGGTGTCTGTCACAGTAGTCTACACATTTGTCAGCAAATTTGTTATCTGTGACAGTGCTGGAAACCTTGCATGGATTATATTTACCAGAAAGAATGTGATGGGGTAGCAAATCCAAGACAACAGAACAAACCCTGTAACCGCTGCTTGGAAGCTATACTTAGCCATACTTATGTTTTATTATTTCCATTGGCATTAGCAATAATAATCAGTATACTTATTATTAAACAATCCAAATGTTAAGGCAATGTTTAATGTCTTCCAATTCATGGAAATTGCTTTGCTGGAAGGTAATATTTAAATTGCAAAGGTAAACTATAAGGTACTTGAGAGTATGTCTTATATAATTTTATATTTACCCAAAACAAAGAGCTTAGGCTCTTTAAAGCATAGAATAAGATCAGTAAATGTTTGAGGAATGAATAAATGGAAGAGGTATAGATCCTGCTTCCTTGAGTTCCTGGTTGGCTAAGAAAAACAGTAATGAACTCTATTCACCTCCTGTGTGATAGGGAGAGCACAGGCTTTTGAATCGGACAAATCTGGGCTTGAATCCTAATTTTGTCCGTTAATCATATCCAGTTTATTATGCTAGCTACTCTTTCTGCCTACAAAGGGCTCAGTAACAGTCTTTGTGTGTAGGATTGTTGGGAAGATAAAATGAAATTGAGATGTAAATCCCAAATAACTCCTGGCATGGAAATTGCCAAATGGAATCTATTTTTTTATAAAGGCAGAGGAACAGAGAGTGATTCTATAATTTTCACTCTGCAAAACTAAATTGATGTGGGCAATATGACCAAATACAGCAATTATAGGATGGTTCTGGTTTGAAGGTAGAGCTGGAGAAAGTCACAAATAAGGGACAAATAGAGTCTCCACTAGGACGAGTCAAATTTAACATGCCTTTGAGACTTGCCTATGGTCTAATTCAAGAGAAATGTCTTTATTGAAGATAGAAATTAAAAAATTATTTGCATTTTAGTGATTATTGCAGTCTTGCAACAACTGACCCAAGGAAAGTCTTTACTTTTTTGTGTTATTGACATCTTTGATAAAATGGAAAAGTCTCTGAAAACTTCTTGGATAAATCATCTAAATGTGTCATATTAAATATATAGGGTCTGAAAGAAAACCACTTATTAAAATGTAATTACCAAAATATTTATAAAACATATTTGAGTTATGATCATACGTTTGCATCTTTACTAACAGCTTGAATAACAAGCTCTGTGGAAAAATCTAACTATTACAACTTTAAACAGTTGCTGGGTGTAAATGGTATAATGAGTATCTATAATAACTATCAGGTGACATCAACATACTCAATTTCTGTCAGTAACAAGATGTAGGTACTGTAATACTATCGTGGCTTCTTGTCTACATTCAAAATTTAAATTATAAGTTAATAAAAATTAACATATATATATTTTTTCTTATCCAAGTTTCTAGATACCTTGAATTCTAGGAATAACTTTGAGCCTATAAACCTTCAAGTTAAGAATGTTTGAGTTGGAGTGTCAAACCCTGGAGAGAAATAATTCTTGAGGGTGATACATGAGAGGAGAAGTTACCAGTAAAAGAACTTGAGGAGAAATAGTAGAAAAGAAAAATATTTAAGAGAGCATAATATTTCAAAGTAAAGGTAAAATACAGTTATCTATCAGTAGGTGTTGGCCAATGCAGTGTAATGCTTGAAAGAAACCAAATCGAATAAAGATTGAAGGGCAAATACTAAGTTTATCAGTCAGGAATTAGTTAGTATGTTTCATTTATCCAGATTTTATTAAGTACACAAGAAAAACTCAATGCTTATTCTGAGCCCAAAATACAATTTAAGAGATATTTACTAAAGCAATCACTGAGGGAATTTTGACCATATACCTTAGACTTAGTGGATATTTTGAAATAAATTAAAATTAGAACAATTCAAAAGGTAAAAAATGGACATTGACATTATTATGGTCCATACTAGATCATACCACGTCTCTGTGATTATTACGTTTTATTTAAGATTAATAAGATTTTGATGGTAAGAAGGAAATTGTTATTTCAGAACTTCTAAAACTAAAATTACAGGCAAATTTGGCATAGAACAAGTCAGAAGGTGAAACATATAGAACATAGTCCTGGTATTTTTCATAAACTAAAGACAGAATTATTAAATGATAGTTAATTGATAAACAGGTAATAACTGTAAATTTGCAACATACTGAGCAATGTCCTAGGTATTACTGTGGTTGTAGTGTCTTTAAGCTAAATTTTGATAGCATATGAACACATAGAGGGGAATGGTAGTCAAATTTTATATTTTTAACAATTAGAAATTAAATATATATTACACGCAAATGAAAAATCCAGCACTGCAAAAGAGGTCCAACATAAATCTCTGTTTACAAGTAATACATTTTCCTCACAAAGTCTACTTTTTTTGTGACTATAAATTTCTTTCATTCTCAAGAAATTTTCTACATATAGAAAAGCATATATACATAGATAATGTGTCAATACATACACACATCCTTTTTATATTAAAATAATATATTGCAAACCTTTACCTTTCACTTTTACTCGAGAATATAGTTTAGAGATGAATAAATACCTTCTAAAAGTTATTGCATAGTAATCTTTAAATGACTGTACACAGCACAGAGAAGTGATTTATTCAACCAATGACCTATGGGCATTTAGGTTGCTTTTAGATTTTTTATTGCAAAAAAAAGGAAAAAACCAAAGAGCTACAATGCGTATCTTTGTGAAACATATCTACAAATCTACCTGTAGGCTAAATGTCGAGCAGTACAATTTTTGATTGAAAGCTAGACATCCTATCACCCCCATCCATGGTACCCAGTTACTTTCCAACATTCATTAGGTGTATGAAAATCCCTGCCTTCTCACATTCTTATTCTGTGTAGTGTTAAACTCTGTGCTTTTGCCAAACTGATAAGATAAAAATATCTCCTTGTTTTAACCACAATTATTTAGCCATGAATGGAGTCGAGCATTCTTTCAATATTTCACAACTCTACCACATACCCAGATAGCCAAAGTAATGCTATGAAATGCAGCTGTTCCAATTCTTTGGTTATTTCCACGAGTACAAACACACAACCCTATTAAAACTCTTTCAGTAGAATGTTCAAGATCAACAGAGTCGATCTTGATTTCCCTCTTTCTCTCATATCCCACATTCTTTCCATAAACAGATCTTTTACCCAGCATCTCAACCCTTCTCAACCTCTCTGTTTCTACATTGTAGTCCAAGCCATTAGCAACTCTTGCCTAGATTTTTACAATAAATCTGCCTGAAAAAAGTTCACGTACTCACCGTTTCTACCCAGCACTCTTTTCTCAATACCAACACAGAGGACTTCCGTGAAAACGTAGAATGCATCAAATCCTCCCAAGCAAAAGCAGGAGTCCTTAAAATGGTGTGGAAACTCCACGTGAGCAGGAGCTCTACAAGCCCCATCTGCTGCTTTTCTATTAACAAGGCTCAGGCTTACCCGCTGTGCTTCTAATGGGCCCATTCGGCCCAGGACCCTGATAGATACTATACAGAGGCAGCCTGTTATAGGTGCATCAAAGTTTGTCAAGAGAATCCGTAAACAGTTACTGTTTTCTTTGATGACCCATCGAACTGCCAGAAGGCAGATCACCCTGACTGGCCTCTTTGACGGCCGCCAGGTAATGTGAAAGGAAAAAATAATTTTTACAGAAGCCATCTGTTGTGCTTTTTTTTCTCCTCTCTCTCATATTTTATGTAAATTCTGCAATTTGTTTCCGTCGTTGCCTGAAAACAATTTATTGGTTGTTGTATGCTATCCACAAGTAAAAGAACGTCCTACAAATTAACTATACATTTTTAAATTATTCTTGTGATTATAGTAATGGGAAACGAGCTTATTTTAAAAAATATATCTTTATATATACTTCCTCGTTTAATTTTTTTGGAATATCAACTGCTATCCTGAAAGCCTGACTTGGGCCCAGATCTCTGCTGATCATGGTAAGGCATCGCATTTTCTCATTTGTTCTTTTACAGAAGCCTCTAGTCCCACGGGAAACAGAAACCCAACAAAAATCTGTATCTAGTTTAGCTGTAGCTCAGTCTCTGGAAGCAGTGGGGAAACACTTTATTTGTTCCTGCTCCTCTGTTAATCTACTTGTATAGCTTTTGAGTATGGAGAGTAAATGCATGTGGAAATGATGATATGGTATACATTCTCAGCCTGTGCTCCCATGAGATAGAAGACCAGAAACTGATAGAACTATTTCTTTATGAAAGACTTCATGAGATTCGCACCGATGAGTCATTGGATTGAGGGCACACAAAAGGCACCATTTAGGGGATGTTCAGCTAAAAATGGAAGGTAACGTAAACCAACTCAGTAGTGTGCTAGCAAATGCTAACAACTGGCCCTGGGGTTTGTGATGGTTAATATTGAATGTCAACCTGACCGGATTGAAAGATGCAAAGTATTGTTTCTGGGTGTGTCTGTGAGAATGTTGCCAAAGAAGATTAACCTTTGAGTCAGTGGACTGAGAAAGGCAGACCCACCCTCAGTGCGGTAGGCACAATCTAGTCAGCAGCTAGTGAGGCCTGAATAAAAGCAGGTAGAACTTAGAAATATTAGATTGACTGAGCCTACAACTTTCTTCAGTGCTGGATACTTCCTGCCCTGGAATATCAGACTCCAAGTTCTTCAGATTTGGGAATCAGACAGGCTTCCTTGCTCTGCAACTTGCAGAGGCCTATTGTGGGACCTCACCTTGTGATCATATGAATTAACACTCCTTAATAAAGTCACCTTTGCATATACATCATCCTATTAATTCTGTACCTCTAGAGAACCCTGACTAATACAGGGGTGTTGCTGTATTTGTATAGCTAGTATCATGAGATTTTCTTTGTTTGTTTTTGTAAACTTTTAATTTGCTTGAAATCCCATGTTGAAGAATTCTGCAATTGAACTGCAGGAGAACTCTCTCTGATATAGATGACATGGAATGGAAAAAGCACTGGATAAATTAGCTGACAAAATGAAATCACAAATCTAAAAATCTGGAACATTTTTAAATGAGCCTGATATCTAGGTGGCAGTAGAAACTAGTAGTGTGGCTGGGCATGGTGGCTCACACCTGTAATCCCAGCACTTTGGGAGGCCGAGGTGGGCAATCACAAGGTCAGGAGATCCAGACCATCCTGGCCAACATGGTGAAATCTCATCTTTACTAAAAATACAAAAATTAGCTATGCGTGGTGGCACGTGCCTGTAATTCCAGCTACTTGGGAGGCTGTGGCAGGATAATCACTTGAACCAGGGAGCCAGAGATTACAGTGAACTGAGATTGCACCACTGCACTCCAGACTGGTGACAGAGTGAGACTCCATCTCAAAAGAAACTAGTAGTGTATGTGAAGAAAATGTCATAAGAAATAAGAAAGAAGATAAAGAGGGACTTTTTATCTAGGGTGGAAGAACATGGATAATTTGATAATTGTTTGCAAAAGTGTTTCACTGGGTAAAATGAAACAAAAAAACATAGAAGAGAAAAAATGTCATATTCATCACATAATTAAGTTTGCTTTAGTATTATACATTTGAAGAATTGTATAATGCTATAATAACTAAGTAGGCCCATGTTTAGACTCTGCATTAAAATATATAAAGGCTTGTTAAAAAATAATTGCAATAATTCTAAAAATAATATACCAGGGAAATTCATTAAGTCTCTTTGGACAACTAGTCAAGATTTTTCCAAACTTTTAAATGAAATGACCAAATAACAATTTACTTAGGATAAGAAAATAGTCATAAATGATATAGGAGTAATCACAATTTCCGAAATATTCCCTCACTTTTATTTTGATTGCTCTTATGAATCTTCAAAAGCTGGCTTAAAATTGTCTAATTCTCTTGTGGTGATAAAATGCTTCTGAATTCTAGTAGGTGATACAAGTGTTCCACTGTAACGACTTTACTAATGTAAAAACAAGTTTACATTAGTCACATTATAAATGGTTTCTTAGACATTTTTGTCATTTTTCTAAATATTTAAAGAAGACTGAACCACCTTTCAAAGTGAAGCACTCCCAAATGAGTAAATCAGAGTAAAAAAATCAGTGGAGGGGGCTAAATTTGAGTGGCTGAGAATTGTCTCAGTGACTGTTTCTGGTGGTTCAACGTGATTCTCCCCTGTGCACCTTCTGGTAAAAAGCCCTGACACCTAGTACAACAGTGAGCACAGAATCCAGGGAGAGCCACACTAATGCCCAAGCCTGCGACCCAGCAGGGACAATCATCAATGTCCTTCTCTGGAATTTGCCTCTAGTGGATGGGGAAGCAAAGAGGAGTATATTTCTGTTCTAAATGTTAATCTGCATAAACAAGGAACTTGGAACAGCCATTATTACGAACCACAAAGTAGATGAGTGCCAACTGTGGGAAGCAATACAAAAAAATTAAACAGAACTGAGCGATAGCGAAGATCAAGAGGAGGGCATATTGCAAGGGATCTAGTTTGCAGGGGCACTTCATTGTCATCTGGGGTGTCTGGGAGGCCTTCCACTAGGAAGGGAAATTCAGGTCTTCACTCTCCATCTCTCCCTTCCTGCTGCGGTTTCCTCCACTTTGCCTACTTAACTGCTGTTCACTCACAGGTCAGATAATCATCATTTCTTCCTGAAAAATTTCTTTGTCCTTTATAATTAGATAAAATCTTGTTAAAACAGTGTTAGGATATGTTTTCATACAACCATGTGCTTTTCTTTCAGAACACTTTCTTCTCGGAATTGCATTTATTTGTGCAAGAATTTGCTTTGCTTTTTCTTTTTAATCCTTGGACTATAGTATCATTGGGGGCCAGGGCACATGTCTGAAGTTACTTCCCATTATTGCCATAGTTAACTGGCACATTGTACATAGTAAATAGAAGTTTCCTGAACGAATAAGGAATAAAATATAAATGTGAAACATAAATGTAAAGCTAATCTGGTTGTGAAGTAAAAGACCAAGTATTTTCTAAACAGAGGAAACAGTGTACCTGTAAACACTCTGAACAGATTGGAGTCTTATTTCAATGAAGAAGTTGTTTCACGGAAAACCACAATGAGTGGAAGAGAGAGAATGAAAAGGGCGGAAACACTGGGCAAACATTGAAGAGTTTTTAGGAGAAAAATGAGATAATTCATTTTTCCCACAACTAGGATGTCTCTGACTCCTGTACGGAAAACAACTGGAAATGAGTAGTGTGGATGTAAACAGAACAGATAGGAAGTGGTTTACGGATCTAATAAGAAAATAACTGGAGTTGAAGTGGAATAGTGACAGGGGAGATAGAGCACCAAAAATATTAGAGGGTGTTTGGATGAGAACATGTAACAGTTTATATTTAACAACTACGGCAGTCCAGATTTTTATTATAACTGGCTAGTGCTCTCTTTTAGCAAACAATGTCAATTTTCCATTTACGTCAAAACTTCTCAATACATGCTTCTAAGGTTAGATTATTTAGTGCCAAGGAAACAGAAATGAGGAGTAGTAGTAATAAATGAGTGGAAAGTCAATTATTTGCCATTGAAATCCTTCAGGCATTCAATTTTAGGGAGGTTATGCAACTAGCTAAGAAAGAAACCAATTCATAAAAATGTATAAATGCACTTCATAATGTTCAGGATATGCTCACTTATATTTGGCTGTATTCATGGTAAATTCCAAAGCTTAAATCAATGGGTACACAAATTAGGCATACTAAACTGAAAGTTCTGTTTTATGAAATATGAGATGCTTAATTCTATTAGCCATGAAAAAATATTGAGTGGGATGCTTATATTAACAGTTCCCAATAACCAGGAAAAGTCGTTAAGGTCTTTAAAGAATATATACAGGTTAGCTTTTTCTTTTGTTATTCTATTGACCTTTAGTCAACAGCTGGGAATCAGGAATTTGCCTGTTATTCTAAAATAAATTGGTACAGTAGTCAGATTTTTAGATAACAACTGTATATTAATCAAATACATAGGTCCAGATGGATGATTGAATACTTGGAATTTTCTCTGATCTTTTTGAGAAAACCTTTTGAAACGTCAAAAATAAACACTAACAATAATATCTGTGCTAGCGTTAGCAGCTGTGAATCCATACAGGTTTGCAGTGACTTGTTTCTTGCCTCCTCAAAGGAAACAATTTGTCTGAGGTGCATAAGGCAGAGTGAGAGACCAAAGCAGGTTTCTGCACAGAAGTGAGTGTTCATGAAAAAGTTTTAGAGCAAGAATAAAATGAAGTTAAGTATACTTGGAAGAGAGCCACGTGGGCAGCTTGAGAGATCCAAGCGTGCTGCTTAGCCCTTTAGCTTGAGTGTTATACATTGGCATGCTTATATGTTACACATGTGTCTTACATGTTATACATGGTTATATGTTATACATGTGTCTTTCCTTCCTAGACGTTTCCTTAGGTGAACTGGTCGCTTGCGCAGTGATCAGCCAGCACTTGGGAGGGACTAAGTACATTAATTTTTTACCATTAGCATCCGCCTGTATCCCTGAAATAAATTCAACTTGGTTTTGATGTAGTATGCCTTTTTTCTGTTTGGCATTTTGTTGGAAAGGATTTTAATATCTATGTTCAGATCCACCTGCAAATTTTCTTTCTTTTATTGCCTTTGTCAGTTTTGTATCAATGTTATGCTGGCCTCATAAAATCTGTTTGAGAAGTACTCTTTTTTTCCGTCATATGGAATATCTTGTGTAAATTTGGTACTTCTTGACTTACCAATGAAATCCTCCAGTCTGCTGTTTTCTTTGTAGAGAGGCAGGCATCTCTTTATTTAATATAACAATCTTATTGAGGCATAACTCACACACTGTACAATTCCCACATTAAAAGTACCAATTCAATGCTTTTAGTATCTTTCTAGAGTGATGTAATCACTATAATCAATTTCAGAACATAGTCATCATTCTACATAGAAACCCCATATCTATTAGCAGTCACTCCCCCATTTATACTCAACTCCTCCAAACCTAAACAACCATGAATCTACTTTCCAAATGCATAGACGTCCTTACTCCAGACATTCCATCTAAATGCAATCATACGTATGAACTTTTGTGACTGGATTCTTAACAATTATAATAATGTTTTCAAGGTTTATCCATGTCATGGCATATATCATTCATGCTTTTTTCTTTATTACCAAATAATATCACATTGTATGGATACAATTTAATTTAACTATTAATATAGATCAGTTGGTAGACAGCTGAATTTTTTTGGTTAATATGAATAATGCTGCTATTAACAATAACGTATAAGTTCTTGTTTGTATATAGTTCTCAGTGCTCTTGGGTACATACCTAGGAGTAGAACTGCTGGATTTTATGCTAACTCTAAGCTTCCCCTTTTGAGTAACTGCCAAAGTGTTTTCCAAAGTGGCTGCAACTGTTTGACATCCTCATAGCAAACTATGAGCGTTCCAACTTCTCCACATATTATCCAAAACTTAGTATTTTGTCTTCTTGATTATAGTCTCCCGAGAATGTGTGAATTGATATCTCCTTGTGATTGGTTTGCATTTGTGTGATTAGTAAAATATTGAACATGTGCTTACTGGCTATTTTTGGAATAATGGCTACTCAAACCCCTTATTCATTTTTAAACCTGGTTACTTGTCTTTTTCTTGTTGTTTCTTTATTCATTCTGGACACAAATCCCCTATCAAACATGTGATTTTCAAATGTTTATGATAAAGGGATCCATGATTCAAGAAGAGGAAGTAGGCATCGTGTTAATATACCTAACAACAGAGTTTCAAAATATATTCAGCAAAAACTGACAAAACACATATGTGATCCAAGACCCAAATATGAGACCCCAAAAAATTATTCGTATGTGCTGTCATGACATTTTGGTAAAATAAAGACTTGCATGGCTTAGCTGCAGGTTCTCCTTTGTGTAAGTCCCCTAGTCAAGGGGACCAGACAGGGTTCCTGCTTATCTCTGAATAGTTGGTTACAGTTTCCTGCCAGCCCATGGAATTCAAACAGGTCAACCACAACCTCCAGTGGGAACAAGAGGTTAGCTCACCTTCTTTATACCACAAAGCCTGCCTCCCACAGCCCCTGCCTGTTCACTCCCTTCCCAAGTGTAGACCCTGTAGGGCATGCAGGTCCTTCTCCCACAGGCTGAGTATATGTGACTAACAAAGTGCAGTAGATCGCATCTGTTCAGTGTCAGGTGGCATGTTTGGTCATCTGCTTAACCCTAGGGTGAAATTCATCCCACACCAATGGGAAGAATCTAAGGCAATTGAAACAACTGCATAATAAACAGGATGGCCTGACCATAACCCAAGACACCTGGTCAGCTTTAATTAACTGTTCCTTGCTAACTAACTTGTTCTGTGATCCAGTGAAGCCTTTAGAGACAGAACTGCCAATTACTGGTCAATTTATGCTTTTGCCTGTGCAGTTTGTTACCTTT
This sequence comes from Leontopithecus rosalia, assembly GCA_028533165.1. Classification (NCBI taxonomy): domain Eukaryota; kingdom Metazoa; phylum Chordata; class Mammalia; order Primates; family Cebidae; genus Leontopithecus; species Leontopithecus rosalia. Next base: position 78,824,443 of record CM052658.1, read on the forward strand.
TTTAAGTGTTGCCATCTCTTCCCACCCTAAAACACTCTTCTCTCTAAGACCAGAATTGTTATTAATTGACTATACCCCAGCAGAGCTTAATTTCAGACTAAGCGCATGTTCGGCAAGTCAGAAGGGCAGTGACAACACAGTGCTTTGACTAACCCGTGCTTGGGTACCACTAACCAGGGGACAGGGTGGAGCTCTTTGCTCACTGCATCTGTCCTGATGACTGTCACTGGTGGCTTGCGGCAGCCATATCAATTGACATCACAAACAGAATGGGATGGGGGATAGGTAGGGATAGGGCCAGTAGTGGACTTTTGTGAGGCTTGTGGAAATGAAGGCTACCACCACTCCAGAGAGAATTAAGTGTGGCCCTTGATTACTTAATGTGAGTCACTGATATTCAGGCAAGGGTAGTGGATTTGCTCATGTTCTGTGCATCTGCTTCTTTTGCTGTTGTCCTGTATTGTTCCCTGACCTCCAGGGGTATTGAGTTGCCCAAACATGGCAGCCTGTGGTTCAGACACTGATGAGACAAGGAGAAGGAGAATGCACAACTCCTAGCCAGTGTGTCTAGGCTTTGCTTAGTACTGTTGCTTACCAGCAGACCAAAGGAATAACCTTGCAATCGCAAGCTTGATGGCTGTCACCCCCAGCAAGATAAAATCTATTTATGAATGTGAAGCTCTTACCTGGGAAGATTGGCTGGCACTCCCTGGAGAAGGTTACAGGGTTTTTCCCTGTAACCTCCCACGATGCACTTTGCACCCTGAATCATCAGACATAAATAGAAACTGAAAGTCATGATTTATGTGATTAGAAATTCAGAATACTCAGAAGGAATGTGTACAGAGAGAAAAGAAGGGAAGAAAAGGAAGCCTGCACTGCAGAATAGTTGAGGGCAGAGCAGAGGATCTTTACAGTGCATCAGTGTCTGGGTTGTGGGTACAGCACTTTAACTGTGCCACTCGGCTGCCTTTGTCTCTCTTGCAACAAATATCCTGATTCTCCAGGTGGTAGGGAAAACACCCAAAGCACCACTGAGGCACAATGAAAGAGCAAATTTTAGTCTGACTTAAGCTTGTGGTGCTTAATTCCTATAAAGCAACCATTGCCATAGGGGATGTCTCTAACCACAATGATACTGATTCGAGGCTCTCTGGAGGAATAAATTTATAAGTCTGAATAGAGTAGAGAGGAAACCCCCACACACACGTATATACAGTGACAAACATAAAAAACAGAAAGAGAAATGAGGAAATGAAAGACAAAGGGAAAGGAGGAAGAAACCTTGGCAAGGCAAAAAAAAAAAAAAAACTAGAAAAAAAAAGTACATATAATGGCCTAATTGGAAATCCAAACTTTACTAAAATAATATGTATAAGAAAAATATAAAGGTAGTTGATTAGCTTTTGCACCTCTACAAGATAGGTTCCAAATTAACTTTACCATCTACTAAAATGCACTAATTGCCTTTTGCACAAAGTTTCACAACTTAATACTGGGAGTCAAATTATGGTTATAATTGGAGATTCCACTAAAGTTAAACATGAAAACTCCTATAGTTTTAGGAAAAAAATGCTGAATATAAAATAGAGCATAAATAGGTATGCCATGATGTACTATCTGCAAATTCTCCTCTGATCTCTCCTCCCAAAGGTAAGGTACATAGCCAAGCCACCCTTCTTTACAGGGGATCTAGGCACAGGTTCCATTTATGCCTGGCTTCTCTCTATCTTTCTCTCTCAGAGACTGCGTATAAATAATGTATACAATTACATGATGTGGACATATACACACACCTGTGAAACTGTCACCACAAAAGGCAGCAACCCACATTGCCATGTATGTAGCTATGCAACGATCCTGCGTGTTCTGCACATGTACTCCGGAACCTAAAGTGCAATAAAATATATTTTTTAAAAAAGCAAATGGACGTATACATCACCTCCAAATGTTTCTTTTTGCCTTTTTAAAAAACAAGAACACTTCACTAGAGATCTAGCCTCTTAATAAATTGAGTGTGCAATAAAGTATTTTTAGACATAGGCACAATGTTGTATAGCAGATCTCTAGAACTTACACATCTAGCATAATAGAAACATATTCATTGACTGACTCCCCACATCCTCCTCCCACCGCCCTTGGCATTCACCATGTGATGCTTCTGAGTTTGACTATTCTAGATACCTCATATAAATGTAATTGTGTTTTATGCATCTGTCCTATTTCACTTTGCATAATGTTCTCCAGCTTCATCCATGTTGTCACTAATGATAGGATTTGCTTCTTTTTTAAGGCTGAATAATATCTTATTGTTTGAATTCCTCTCTGACTAGCAGGTTTTAGTTCTCTGCTACCCACTCAATTCAAACAAATTAATCACATCTTCTGCCTGGGAGGAGAGGTCACTCTGTTGTCGTGATTCTACAGAGCCTGCCTCTCACAGCCTACAGTTGTTCATATTCTTTTGCGGAGTCAATAAAATTTTAAACAAATTTTCAACAGGACTTTTTTGGACAAGTTAACTTATTATTAAAATTATATGGAAAGGCAAAGGAACTGTAACAGATAAAATAATTTTTAAAATGAAAACTAAGTTGGAGAATTCTTGCTGCCATATTTTCAGATTTAACATGAAGCAATAGTACACAACGTCATGTGGTCTTTGAAAAGGATATATGTATACATAGAGAGAGAGATACATGGAACAGAAAAATGAGTCCAGAAACAGGTTCACATGAATATATGCTCAACTGATTTTCATCATTAAATATCTCACACCCACACACCCACATACACACACATTATATGTCACATATATCTACATTCTACATATAGAGAGAGAAAGAGAGAGAGAATTATTTGGACTTTATCAAAATAAAATCTTTAGCTCTGCAAAAATCACTGCTAAGATATTGAAAACTCAACGCAAAAAATTAGAGAAAATACTTTCAAATCATAGACCTGATAAAGGACTTGTGTGCAGAATATATCAACAACTTGCAAACCCTCCAAAGAAAGTAATGAAAAATTGGGCAAGAGATTTAAACACACCTCACCAAAGATAACCTCATACAGATGACAAGAAAATTAAAAGTTTCAATCTCTTAGTCACTTGGTAAACTAAAACCACATATATGTAATATATACCTATTAGAATAGCTTCTTAAAATAGAAAAAGAAAATCAAGTGCCAGCAAGAATGCAAAACTGGAACACTCATACATTGGTGGAAGAAATGTAAAATACCCAGTTTGGAAAACAATTTGGCAGTGTCTAATTAACATTTGTTTATGTTATATGATCTAGCCTACTTGGCATTACCCTTGCAAGCATGTATTTATAGTATCTGTATTTGTACTCATCCCAAACTCGAAGCAAAACAAACATAATAATCTTTAACAGATGAAGCATTAAATCAGCTGTGGTATACCTATAAAATGGACTACTGCTTGTAATAAGAACCAATCAACAAAATGGATAAATCCATGTAAAAGAGGTCGGACTAGAGAGTCTCCTCCCTCTCCTGATTTCTCTGTCTCTGTACGGGGGAGCCTCTTCCTTCTGCCTTCTCTTTTCTTTCTTGCCTATTAAACACTCTGCCCCTTAAAACCAAAAAAGAAAAAAGAAAAAGAAAAGAAGGGGTCAGGCTCAAATGCTACATGCTGTTTGATTCCATTTGTCTGATGTTCTTGCAGTAGCCATACTGTGCGGATGCAGGGGCCGCAGGGCCACAAGCTGGAAAAACAATTTTGAAGGAGATGAGTTTATTTTTAGAATATAATCTAACGGTTTCATGTCTTGATTGTGGCAGTGGATACACAACTGTACATGTTTCTCAGCACCCACAGAGCTATACACAGAAAGCGTGAAAGGTTTTACATGTACGTTCTATGTTAATGTAAAATATATATTTAAAAAATAAAACAACAGCCTTATTAATAATTCATACTAATCAAACAAAATCTCGTGTGGTGAAGCTACCCAGTCCTGAAAGCCATGGATGGTGGCTCTTGAGAGTATTGCTGATACTTTTTCTGATGGCCATCCTGCTGTGACAGAGGAGCTCACTTTGTAGTCACTGACTTTATACTCACCATTAACTTTTATGTTGGGTGATATATTTGACCTTAAATATTTAGAAAATTAAAAAAAATAAAACCTGGAAACAACCAGAATCCTAAGTCTTATCCTATGAATACATACCAAACAGTGCAATATCGACTAAATCAAGGGAAGAATTAAAGAGAAACATATTTCTTTACATTTTGAGTGTCCTATGGAATTCTGTAAAAATAGCAGCAGCTGATATATGGGCTCATTACCTCTCCCCTGAAATGACAAAATCAAGGGATGTGGTAGCATTTCTCATTTCAAAGGACTCCACAAAACGGCAGGGGGCTGTGGCTAATGAAAAAACAAACCATATTTATAAGAAATTAAATTTATTGCATGGGTTTGGGTTGAAAGTAAAGAGGACTTCTGGGGGAAATTAGAGTGTGTGGTTACTAAAGGCGTAACCATGTATCGACAGAGTTCTGCCAGGAAAGTAAGATCTGCTCCTAGAAGCTCCTGTGGCATTGTCTTAAACAGCCAGGATTGTTAGGTCCCTCAACCTGCTGCTGAAGAAAGTTTCTAGGTGTCCCAAGTAAAGTTGGAAATATAATGAACACTAGAATATCCAGCCCTACCTCCGTTTCATCTATCTTCTCAGATTCTAGAGGAGTCTGAATGGGGCATGTACATCTCTTTCTGTGTTTTTGTGAAGCATTAGTTGGAGAAGAGCATTCTAATATCATCATCTTTGTTATCAAGGCACATTTTTACTCTCCAAATTCTCTCTCCATTCTAGGAATTAAGATTTGCCATATAAAAGGCAAAAATATTCTGTACATTTTGAATTCATCTTTCCATCATATCCACTTCCCCAGGCTTTAAACTCAGTGCATAATGAGAAAGAGAGGAAAAGGGGAAAATATAGAATGAGGAAATGTATATTAACATCTCAAAATATTAACACTTACGATTAATAATAAGTTTAAAGACTTAGAACTCTAAAAATAATTGTGAAGTGCACGGATGAGGAAAACTCTAATATATAAATTACAGTGTGAGTCAGTATTAAGTATGCTTGTCCTTAGATGGGAAGGTATTAGACAAATGTCAACTCTCCTAAATTAATCTATACACTTTGTGATTTGGGAGTAGCGTGAGATATCGACCAGATTTTTTTATAGTCATATGAAAGATTAAACAACCAGGAGAAATGTAACAATAATAAATCAGAAACTCACGATCCTTTTGAGTTCTTAAAATCTCTATGATTATTTTTTAAAAAGCAGTAGTAATAGATCTAAAAACATATGGGAATTTAATACCTGGCCAAAGTGACATGTTAACTAATAGAGCATGAACTGTCTCATTAACACTCTCAGAAAGACTGCATAAAGATTTCAGGAAAATAATGCTGGATTTATGATTTCTTTCTTCTGAAGAGCAGGATCAAACATTTAATGTAAAAAATTGTGACCATAAATATACAGAGAGAAACAGAATTTTAAAAGGAGATTGAGCCCAAATCAATAGGCTATAGATCCCATGCAAGTCTAGATCCCAACAGAGCAGTCACTGAATCTTAAAATCTTAAGTCAAAAATGAAGCCCAGAAGTCATGCAATCAAATTATCTTTTATTCTGGCTGCATACAATTAGAAATATTTAAACAGTAAAAAATATCATAAACAGCAAAACGAAGGTTGTAAAGAACAAACACAATAAGAAACAGTGGTTGCCAACTGCTTTAGCTTGTTCTCACACTGCTACAACTAACTATTTGAGACTGGGTAATTCATAAAGAAAACAGGTTTAATTGACTCACAATTTTGCATGGCTGTGGAGGCCTCAGCAAACTTGCCAATACAGCCAAAGCTGAAGGGGAAGCAAAGCATGCCTTACATGGTAGCAGGAGAAAGAAACAGCAAAGGCAAGTGTCATACTTCTAAAACATCAGATCTCCTGAGAACTCACTATCACCAGAACAACATGGGAGAAACCACCCCCATGAAGCAATTACCTCCCACCAGGTCCCTCCCTTGACACATGGGGATTACAATCCAAGATGAGTTGGGTGGGACACAGAGCCACACTGTATCACTCCATCCCTTGCCCCTCCCAAATCTCATGTCCTTCTCACATTGCAAAATATAATTATTCTATCTCAACAGTCCCCTAAAGTCTTAATGCATTCCAGCATTAACACAAAAATCCAAGTCCAAATTCTCAACTGAGAGAAGGGAAGTCCCTTCGGCTTATGAGCCTGTAAAATCAAAAGCAACTTAGTTACTTTTGATTGCATGTGTGTGGGTTGAAAGTAAAGAGAGCTTCTGGGGGACATTAGTTTCTGGCAGGGAGGTATGGGCAATGGGTAAATGCTCCCATTCCAAATGGAAGAAACTGGCTCAAACCAATAGGCTACAGGTCCCATGCAAGTCTAATTCCCTAAAGGGCAAGCATTGAATCCAAAAAAATCTTTGATTTCATGTCTCAAATCTAGGGCATGGTGAATGTAAAAGATGGGCTTCATCCTTGTGGCTCTGCAGGGTACAGCCTCCACAGCTATTTTCATGGGCTGGAGTTGAGTTTCTGTGACTTTATTTTTTTTGACAGAGTCTCACTCTATCACCCAGGCTGAAGAGCAATGGCTTGATCTCTACCTCCTGGGTTCAATTGATTCTCCTGCCTCTGCCTCCCAAATAGCTGCCATTATAAGAGCCAGCCATCATGCCAGGCTAATTTGTTGTATTTTTTAGTGGAGACAGGCTTTTTCCATGTTGGCCAGGCTGGTTTCTAACCCCTGACCTCACATGATCCACCTGCCTCAGCCTCCCAAAGTGCTGGGATTACAGGCATGAGATACCATGCTCGAATGTTTCTGTGGTTTTTACAGATGCATGGTGCAAGCTCTCAGCAGATCTACCATTCTGGGATCTGGAGGACAGTGTCCCTCTTCTCACACCTCCACTAGTTAGTGACCCAGTGGGGACTCTGTGTGAGGGCTTCAATGCTCTGCATTGCCCAAGCAGAACTTCTCCAAGAGGGCTTTTCTAGTGCAGCAAACATCTGCCTGGACATCGAGACATTGTCATACATCTTCTGAAATCTAGGCAAAGGCTATCAAAGTTCAACTCTTGTCTTCTGGGCACTCACAGGTCAACACCACATGAAAGCCGCCAAGGCTTGCAGCTTACAACCTCTGAAGCGATGGCCTGAGCTCTACCTTGGCCCCTTTTAGCCTTGGCTGGAGCTGGAGAATTTGGGAAACAGGATGCCATATCCTGAGGCTTCATAGAGCAGCAGGGCCCTGGACCCAGCCCACAAAACCATTTTTTCCCTCCTAAGCCTCCAGGCCTGTGATGGGAGGGGATTGCCATGAAGATCTCTGAAATGCCCTGGAGACATTTTCCTCATTGTCTTGGCTATTGACATTCTCTTTAGTTATGTAAATTTCTACAGCTAATGGCTTGAATTTCTCCCCAGAAATGGGTTTTTCTTTTCTACCACAAAGTCAGGCTACAAACTTTCCAAATTTTTATGCTCTGCTTTCCTTTTAAACAGAGGCTTCAATTTCAGATAATCTTTTTTTAAGTGCATATTACTGTACAATTTTAGAAAAACCCAGGTCACCTCTTGAATGCTTTGTTGCTTAGAAATTTCTTCTGTAAGATACACTAAATTATCTCTCTCAAGTTTATAAAGTTCCACAGATCTCTAGGGCAGGGGGAAAATGCCACCAGTCTCTCTGCTAAAGCATAGCAAGAGTGACCTCTACTCTATTTCCCAATAAGTTTCTCATCTCCATCTGAGACCACCTCAGCCAGGACTTCATTGTCCACATCACTATCAGCATTTTAATCATAAGAATTCAAGAAGTCTCTAGGAAGTCCCAAATTTTCCCTCATCTTCCTATCCTCTTCTTAGACCTCCAAACTGTTCCAGCCTCTGCCCATTAGCCAGCTTCAAAGTCAATTCCACTTTTTAAGGTTATCTTTACAGCAGCATCTCACTCCTGGTATTAATTTTCTGTTTCATTCCATTTTTACACTGCTATAAAGAACTACTTCAGATGCATAATTTAGAAAGAAAACAGGCGTAGTTGGCTCACAGTTTCTCATGGACAGGGATGCCTCAGGCCCCATGATCCAATTACCTCCCCACCAAGGCTCTCCCTAGACACACGGGGATTACAATGCAAGACAAATTTTGGGTGGGGACACAAAGCCAAACCATATCAAAATTATCAACTTCTCAAACTTAATTTATAAAATTGGGAATAAATGAACACAAGTATTTACACATTAGGCTGGGGAGCTGATTGTGTTTAATTGGGTGTTGTTTTGTTTTCTTGAAGTGTTTAAGAGCAATCAGCATTTATTGAGCTAAATATTATTTTTGTTATTACATCTCACAGCATATGGAAAATATCTTCAATGTTTCAGTTGTTTCCTAATGGGGTTCAAATTCATTTACAGTTTAATTAAAGCACAATAGCTATATGATCTAATTCTAGAAAGTATGTTAAAATGAAATATGTTCTTAACTATGCTGAAACCATCTATACTCTGAAAACAATCTTAGTTTATAATTATTAATATATCAAACTTGAATAAAGAAAATTGCAGCATCAATTAAGTAATTAATCAAAAGCTTTAAGTCAATCAGAATTAATTTAAATGGGAAAAATATATCATATATCTAGCTAAGTATGTAGATATTAAGGATTTAGCTGTTATAAACCTCAGTCATACCTGAATATCACTCTGCAACCCTGAACTATCACATCTCACCCCTTCTACTCCTCAGGGAACCTGAGGATTCAGGAGCCAATCTGACACTCTCTGGCTACCGCTCTGGGCCACACATGGAATAGCAGGTGCAAAGGAGACAGTTGGGAAAAGCTGGATTTCAAACTCTAATTCAGACAATTTTTGCATGTTGTGACCATCTTGTTTTCTTAGATCGTTGCACTCTCTTGGTCATTACAACAGCGGACAGCTTTCTTGAGTTATTTTCTCATGAGAGATGATCCACCTTTGATTACATGAAACAAACTGTCCAATTGTTCCTCCGAGCCTTCAGATATCTTCCCACAGGAGTGAGGGTTTTGATGTAAAAGGATGATGCTTTCATATACTTCAGGAAGTTTCTCTCTATTTCTATGTGATACATTTCCTCCTCTGCTGATTTTCTGCAAAGTTTGATTTCACATTCTTGATTTTGTTCAGGCAGCGTCTGGAGTTTCAAAGGAAGCTTTTAAATCTCAATTTGAAATTGTGCATTTTTCACTTCACTGCTCTAATTGGGAACTCTTAAAATACTGCTTGTTTTTCTCTCGTAAGTTTTTTTTAAGGAAATATTTAAGTTAACAGCATTAATGAGTTTCTTCAAATTGATGTTTGACTGATAATCTTGGTTTCCATTTTCTGAAACACTTCTTGTCTACTGTCAATTTGTCATCATCTGTATAAACTTCTCTAAAGAAGTTTATCATCTTCAGCATAGAGTCCATTTGAGATTTTGACTCATTCTGTTTATAATTGACCTCCTTTCCCTTTGTGTTTTGATGTTTTCTAACATATTTTTCTGTTCCTTTAGCTCCCATAGTCTTTTCTTCTTTTCTTCCAGCAGCTTCGTGGACAAACAGCTTTCTGAAGCTCAACATTTTTATTGAAACCATTAACAACTTTTCTCTGATACTGTTCTATAGTCTTCTGAAATGGCATTAATGTATTTTGGGCTAAGTCACTTGACACTGTTGGGATTGTGATGCCTCATTCGAATGAGTGTTTTCTATCTTTCAAGATGAACCATCATTACTCAGAAATAAAATTTTGTGGAATTGGCTCTTCTGTATTCCCCAGTGACAAGATGAACTTGTTTGTAACTTTATTAGGTAGTGCCAAACACAGAGTTTGTAACATCAGAAGACTGACCACCACTGCAAGTGACTACAGAGCTCAAAGGCTTTAATTAGTGAGTCTAATATTTCCATGTCTTCACCTTTCTCACTTCACCTCAGTCAGGAAGTCTCTGAGCTAGTTCCTCTCCCTTCATAGTCAATGTTTTCACAATAAAATAAATAATGAACATAATAATACACTCAAAGCAGCACATAACAAAATTTTCAAGGTATTCCCAAACAGACTTGAGCTTTGTGTCCATAATTCAGCAGACACTATCAGCACACCATGCAGTGGCCATAGGAGTAGATGGAAAGAGATTTTTGTGGCCATTGGTAGACCTTCCATATATCCAGTTGACTACAACTTCCTGCCCAGACTCAGAGAGTATCCTACCTTGAAATAAAACAAGTCTCTGGCAACCAGAACAGACCATCAGTGGAGCTGCGTGGGAAGTATTGGCAAGTTTACAAACTAGTGCTCTTTAACTTTACTCTGGCCAACACACAAGCAGAATGTACTACTTGCTCAAAACTTTGAATCAATGATTAAGAGCCTTTTAAGACAGAGATTACCAGGCCCAGATGGGGTTGCTGGTGAACTCTAAAAAGCACTTAAGGAAGAAATGATGCAAATTTTCTACAATTTTTCCAGAAAACAGAAGTAGAGGAAACACTTTGTAACCCACTCTTTGAGGTAAGTATTGCTCTAATATCCAAACTAGGCGAAGACATTGCAATGACAAAAAACTGCAGGGCAATGTCTGTCTTAACATAGACATGAAAATCCTCAACAAAATATTAACACATCAAATCCAATAATACAAAAGAATAATTATACACCATGGTCAAGTGGGATTTATTTACTCCAGGTGTTCAAGTTTGTTTCAACATTCGAAAATATTTATATATTTTGAGTCTATTTTGCTCTGGGGATACATATCCAAAATGGCTTCAATATGTGTAATATACAGCATAGAGATTTGCGGGTGTCCAAAATACAGATTTCATTTTTTCTCACACACACTAAAAGTTTCTCAGGTCATAGCATTCTGTGAAATGAAGAATCATTAAATAAATATTTGCTCAAGTCGAATCCAGCCCAGTTACTATCTTCTACAAGTTGGTTATTACTCTACTACAAGACTGAAAGTTCTACATGTTGGTTATTACTGTACTATAAGACTGAACTTGGTAGCAAAAAGATGTTTATTTGTCACGACAGAGTTTCTAGTTATGGTCCATTGCAGCTAATTCTTTATACGCTTCACTATGCAGACACATGTCCAGTGTGTACCTAATAAAATGACAAACCTTCAGTTTAGATGGAAGACCTCATTAGGAGAAAAAAATCATTATAATCACAACACTTAAATGTACTGGAGATCATCTCAAAATACATGGGTGATTAGTGAAAAAGCAATGTTGATCTCCCCTAAGGATACTGTTTCTCCAACAATAAAAAGGCAATGATTTATTCCTAACATCGAATATACCACAAATATTGAGTTTTATTATGTTGTTGCAAATTTGAGAATACAAATCCTCCAAATCCTCCAAATCTTGTATTTTCAGCTTCTTGAATTGAACCACAAGGATAGTCATTTTCAAAATACTCTCAGCCTGACATTGTTACTTTTACATGTCAAATTTAATTATATAATGTAATAAAATATACTTAGAAAGGTGTACAGTTTTAAAGAACTCTTCCAAGACTCAGAACAAAACATCTTGTATAATTTTTTCCCCAAGAAATAATATGGAAACTTTTATATACTTCTATTTTTACTTACAAAATGTTAATCAGCAATATATCAGATTATATCTAAAGTTAATAGTATTAAAATTTGCAAAAGCTTGAATGATATGGTGTCATATGTACTTGTAACAAAGTGCCCACTCTAGGTGAGGGTTAAGGAAGAATAAACCTGACAGATGAACTTAAATGTATTGAATAGCAGTATGCATTCATTTACATGGCAACCTCTGGGGAATTCCTTGGGGAAAATTATTTTTAACCAAATCTGTAACTGATTTTAGGATGCATACAGATATATTTGACAGATTTGGAGGCCCAAATGGAAATCACGTTGTAGAAAACTAATTAGGTGTTTGATAGAATTCATCATAATAAAAAAACGTCTGGCACAGAAGTCAAACTTAGCATCATAACACACGTTTTAGATGGGATTGGTGGTTTTAAGAACTGGAATCAGCTGAACCCAGTAACTCAGTGGGTATAAAGATGTCTGGAGAAAAGAGTATGAAGCACTTGAATGGAAGAGACTTTTTTAGTAAGCTTTGCAACATAAAAATAAAGTGCGCATAATTTAGGGGAAGAGCTTAAAAAATCAGTGATTTAGTAGCCTTCAAATGGGGGAACATTGGGAAATAAACATTTATATATATAAATTTTTAGTAATTGTGGCAATTAAAAATTTGGACAATATTTGAAAATATAAATACAGTTTTATTTGTAAAAATGTTTTTCTTTGTAAACTAAAAAATACATAAAGGATAATTATTTTCAATATGATTTTTTCAATATTGAATTTATGGAAATTATAAAAGCCAGATAACTCTACCATGTACCTATAATCTCTTCATGAAATATGTATGATGTAATACATGAGGTTTTCTTCTTCATGACATTTTACATTTTGAAATATCTTTTGTATTTTTTTATTCTTTTTCTCTTTCCATTCTTTTTTCCACTCCTGTATCCCACATCCTTTTCTGACATTCAAAACATTCTCATTCATCTCAAGAAATGCAAGCTATCAAAACATTGCTGGTAGTCTTCAGGAATATGCAGCCTGAGGAAAACTAGATAGAATACACAGAGTCTTTATGGAGAATAATATAATATCACTACATATTGCCTCTGTTACTTGGTAGAGGAATCAATCTAAAAAAAAGGTATAGCAGATAAACATTACTGAAAAACCAATGGGACACAAACATTTGTTGCTTTTAAACAAAATATGAATAAAATGAACTTGGTTCAAAGTCTAATATATTAAGAAATTATTTCCTCATTGACCACGAGGACCTAAAAATAGCACAAAATCTCCCAAACACTTTACTGCTAATAAATTTAGAAATATGTTCTAAAGGTTGTTTTTTCTTTAATATAAGATTACAGCACCAAGAATTAAAAATTTACCAAGTAATTTGATATAATCATTTAATATAATGAATGAAGGCATACGTTAGGATAAAAGGGGAAGAATATATCATTGGGTCATTTAATTTACTTAGGAGATCTAAAATGAATTAAACATCTTATACTCCACCATGAAAAAATGTGAAGCTAGTAAATTTCCTACTGTAAAAGTTCATATTAGGTTCCCAAGTATAACTGTATACATAGAAAAACAATCCATGCAGAAAAATTATCTCCGAATATTGAATTTACAGAGTTTAAGAAAAAGAATACAAATTTGCAAGTGGAAAAAAAGCCAACAATAAAAAGCATGCTCTTTTAATGATATTATTAAATGATTTATTTCTAATAAGCATAATTTATCTGTCGATCCTAGGGGAGTGTGTCTGTCTTTGACTTTCCTACTTACTAAGTAATTGTAGCCCATTGTAATGTTACATATTAATCTGTAGATTTCTATCTGGTAGATAATACTAGCCCCAAAGATTATGGTTTTATTGCCATATAGGACCTTAACCATGATTGTAACTAATTAATAATCTTATCCTTATATCATTCTTCTATTCTTCCTCCCCCTTCTCATTGTATACCCAGCTAATTTTTGCCTTTTTGTAGAGACAGGGTTTTGCCATGTTGGCAAGGCTGGTCTCGAACTCTTGACCTCATGATCCACCAGCCTTGGTCTCCCAAAGTGCTGGGATTACAGGTGTGAGCCACCAGACCCAGCCAATAATGTATTTTAAAATGAGATTAGAAATTTTTTACTAATGCATATTATATTAATGCATAACTAAATTTTATTATCCATTAAAGTAACAATGGATGTATCTTATCTTGTCTTTTCCTAACAAGGAGTATTAAAATGGTGACCAGACAACTGCCTCTTCAGACGAACTGAATCATTCTCAGTGCTTTGTTTTGCCTTTATCTTGTTCTTGAGATTTAAACAATGATGAAATGTTGCTCATATCCGAAGGAGCTGAGGTTCCTAACTATTGAGTTTTCTTCTATGTTTTCTTAAGATATTATATTATCACAGTGAGTAATTGTTCTTAGGCATCAATAATAATCGTTTTTTGTTTTTTGTTTGAGACAGAGTCTCCCTCTGTTGCCCAGGATGGAGTGCAGTGGCGCCACCTTGGCTCACTGCAACCTCTGCCTCCTGGGTTCAAGCAACTCTCCTGCCTCAGCCTTCCAAGTAGCTGGGACTACAGGAGCATGCTGCCATGTCAGGCTAATTTTTGTATTTTTACTAGGCATGGGATTTTACCATGCTGGCCAGATAGACTCCATCTCTTGACCTTGTGATCTGCCCACCTCGACTTCCCAAAGTGCTGAAATTACAGGCGTAAGTCTCCTTGCCCAGCAAATAAGCCCATTTTAATCAAGTGACCAAATCTCAGATAATCTTTTAAATTTTGTCTTCTACCAAATCAGAACCTAAATTTAGTGAGTAAAAGTGTATGTCTTTTACACCTACAACCGAGAACTTTCAGTTTCTCAGAGGGTTTCTGGGGAGTCACAAAGGTTTTTCACCTTACCCAAAGAAAAATATGGGGGAAAAAAAACCCATTCATTTGGTATGCTGCCCATTTCTTGATTTGCTTCACACTATTTAAAAAAAAGGTGCTTCATGGAAAGAGATTACAAATGAAATAATGAATTTATGTAAGTGAATTCTGGATTGTGAGTACTACAAATATTTCAGATATTCTGTAATTTATAAATTGGAGTTGAAGGCCCTCAAGGTTGTCAATTGTCTTTCTATCTGTAGTCTCAGAGGCAACACTGATACAATTTTTATGAAAGGGTTATTTACTGTACTCCACTAACAACTTTGTTCCTTTCCAAACTGGTATCATGGGTTTCTATAACAAATTAACTGCAACTATTGACTCTCATCTACAGATGTTTGCTGTTTTCATCTTATGCTTGCCTGAAGGCTCCAGCGTAAATTGTAGAGTTAATTTTTGTCTTCAATAAAGAAAACTGAGCTCACAGTCTCATGGAAAGCAATATACTGGGACTTTTAACTATTGATGCTTCAAGGCATAGACTCATGATTATAGGCTTTGGAGCTTAAAGCTGACATCATTTAGGCAAGTGTCAGATCATACCAGAGTCAGGACACCTAGTCCTTTTTTAAGACTAGAAGCAGAAAACTTCATTAAAAACAAAGCTGACCCACGACTCAGTAAAATAATTAATTCCATCGGACTGAATGAACTGAGGGAAATTTAATTGTAAATTATCTGGTTAATCAATAATTATCTGGTTATTATTGATTAATAATAATAACCAGGGAGGGAAATTATCTGGTTAATCAATACCTTTTGCTGAAACAATATAAATAAGCAGTACAAACTTTGTGTTCAAGAATAACCTTTGGAAATTGTATGTCGAAATGGGGGAACTGGTAAGAAAAACCATTAAAAGATGGAAGAAAGATAAAAGAAACTGCCTGATGTTTTTTCAATGTTATATTGGAGCAGTTTCCACAGGTCCGGATAAGGGATATTAAATCCTCCAGGACAATGTACTTGGGTTTGATGTTGTTATTTACTATTTGATCAGAGCTCATAAAACAAAGCAGTTATATAGTAACTCTTAGATTTCTATCTGACAGAAAACATAAATCCAAAGGGTTTGATTTTATTGCTATGTAAGACATTAATGATTTTTATATCTAAAGTAGAAAACTTATCAAACATTTCCTTTTAAAAATACATTTGAATACTCAGTGTGCTGACAACTACTTTTAACATCTTCCTAGTCCCTTCATGAATGAATTAAAATCTTTGATACAGATTCATTCTATATATGTGTATATACATATGTATGTGGACGTATAAGGGTCAGATATTTATATTTTTGAAAAATATACTTTAACAAGAGGAATTTGGCCTTCTTTCTGTTTTTTTTTTTTTTTTTTTTGAGATGGAGTTTCTATCTTGTTGCCCAGGCTAGAGTGCAATGGTACAATCTCAGCTCACCACAACCTTCACCTCCCAGGTTCAAGGGATTCTCCTGTGTCAGCCTCCCAAGTAGCTGGGATTACAGGCATGCACCACCACATCGGGCTAATTTTGTATTTTTAGTAGAGACAGGGTTTCTTCATGTTGGTCAGGCTGGTCTCAGATTCCCGACCTCAGGTGATCCATCCAACTTGGCCTCAAAAAGTGCTGGAATTACAGGCAGAGCCACTGCACCTGGAAAATTTGACCTTCTAATTTCTATATTGCTTAACATGTCTACACTGATTTTATATTACCTTATCATCAAAAAAATATGGGACAAATAACTCAAATAGATTATTTTGTGTCGGATCAAGCAAAACTACTTTGTGGGGCTATATTAAAGTGTCTCATGTCATAATATTTTAAGACAAGTAAATTCTTTTTTTATACTTCCATATTCCAAAATGCAAATAGCCACAAGGCAGTAAACACCAAGTCTACCTGAACTATATATGAAATGTATAAGATACAAAGCTAAGATACAGCCGTGGTATGCACTCCCTCCAATATATGCTCAAGGGCACCACTGTTCACTTGCATTGATCAGAAGGATTTTTACCTTTACCTTCCCTAGCACTATTGGCCCTTTTACTTAGGTGAACTGAGTCTGTCAGATAATAATGCTCTGCAAGCCACTGATGAAAATGTACAGACAGGTCAAAGCTATATGCCAAACTCTCTGGAAACAGAAACTCAGCACCACTCTCCCACCCTTTTCTAATCACACCCTGAAAATTCCCATGGAGGAAAGAGCTACATACCCAGCCTAGTCCTACCATAACACTATATCAACATGGAGGCTCAATTACATAAAAGCAAGCACAATTTGCCCAGAAAATAAAATTGTTTCTGTTTATTTTGATGTTATTTTGAGTGAAGTATGAAAGAAAAACTCTGAAGAAAAAAGGATGTATTAGGATTTTACATCAAGTAATGATTTACTAAACGGAAAAAGAAACCCCATCTTTTGCTAATGTTTCCATTGAATTTTTGTGAATGGAAGACTGCTGAAAACTTTTAATTTCAATTCCCTGTGGCAATAAATTTGTCAGTTAAAATCAAATTAGTTAAAGAAAATTCAATTTTTAGACTGAGACCTGTCAAATTCAAAGAAAATATGTAGAGACAAATCTCTAAATTTAATATTTTATTTGGGAAGAAAGAATTGTAATTCAGAGCATACACACAGGCCACAGATATTGGGTGGTCTCCTCTATGTGTGAGGCACAAAGAGGAGGTTAGAGGTTTTATACAAAGGAGAATGTTAGTATGGCTATTTGAGAAAATTCACTGGCACTAGTAAGTTCTGAGGAACTGGCAAGTTCTGATTGGTGAACAACAGTGGCAGGTAACTCTAGTCTTAGAATCACAGCAGGCTGTTTTATAAGACATCAGATAAAACTTGTTTGGGGTTACAGCAGGCAGTTTCAATAGCTAGTCTTGCACAGAATTATATTCTTGGAACAATGCTGTCTGTGTGTCCTGAGTGCTTTTTCCCCTCAATTCAGTTTTGGATAGGTATAAAAGAATGACCCATTTTGTATAATTAACTGTTGCAGACTGTTTTCCAGGTTGCTTTTTGGTTTTGATGCCTTTTGCCAGTAATCTTTTTCCTGGCTGATACATGGTATATTAGTACAACTTGTAGCAAACATTAGAGAAATGTTAAAAATCTACCCAAAAAGGACTTTTAGACCCAGTGAATTTCTATTAAAGGATCTTCATATAGCATTTAAAAATTTTACAAAAAACACAAGATAGGTGTGTATACTACCTTCAAAGTATTGACTTAGGAAGGGAAAGTGGGCTTGAACAATGAGATCATAATATATTGATAATGCTTTGGAAGCATAAACTTGCTCTGATACTTCGAAGACATTGATGTTATCAACAAACTTAACCTTTTTCTAAAGGGCTATATATTTCTGAAAAACATCTTCATATTTAGGGGTCCTTTTTTAGAACTTTAGAGAAGAAAGCTATTAAACTACAAGAAGATGGGGTCTTCTAAATATACCATCAAGTCATCTGCAAATAGAGAAAATTTGACTTCCTCTTTTCCTAATTGAATACCCTTTATTTCTTTATCTTGCCTGATTGCCCTGGCCAGAATTTCCAACACTATGTTGAATAGGAGTGGTGAGAGAGGGCATCCTTCTCTTGTGCCAGTTTTCCAAGGGAATGTTTCCAGTTTCTGCCCATTCAGTATAATACTGGCTATGGGTTTGTAATAAGTAGCTCTTATTATTTGGAGATATGTTCTGCCGATACGTAGTTTGTTGAGAATTTTTAGCATAATGGGCTGTTGAATTTTGTCAAAGGCCTTCTCTGCATCTATTGAGATAATCATGTGGCTTTTGTCTTTGGTTCTGTATATGTGATGGATTATGTTTATAGATTTGCATATGTTGAACCAGCCTTGCATCCCAGCTTGATGGTGATGGATAAGCTTTTTGATGAGCTGTTGGATTTGATTTGCCAGTATTTTATTGAGGATTTTTGCATCAATGTTCATCATGAATATTGGCCTGAAATTTTCTTTTTTAGTTGTTTCTCTGCCAGATTCCATCTCAGACCAAAATATCCTTAAGCTGCTAAGCAACTTCAGCAGAGTCGCAGGATACAAAATCATTGTGCAAAAATCACAAACATTCCTATACACCAGTAATAGTCAAACAGAGAATCAAATCATGAGTGAACTCCCATTCACAACTGTTACAAAGAGAATAAAATACCTAGGAATACAACTAACAAGGGATGTGAAAGATCTCTTTAAGGAGGACTACAAACCACTGCTCAAGGAAATAAGAGAGGACACAAATGGATGGAAAACATTCCATGCTCATGGTTAGGAAGAATCAATATTGTGAAAATGGCCATACTGCCCAAAGTGATTTATAGATTCAGTGCTATCCTTATCAAGCTACCATTGACTTTCTCCACAGAATTTTAAAAAAAAAAACCTTAAATTTCATATGGAACAAAAAAAACCTGTATAGCCAAGGCAATACTAAGCAAAAAGGACAAAGCTGGAGGCATCAGGCTACCTGACTTCAAACTATGCTACAGGATACAGTAACAAAAACAGCAAGGTACTGATACCAAAACAGAGATATAGACAAGTGGAATAGAACAGAGGCCTCAGAAATCATGCCACACTCTACAACCATTTTATCTTTGACAAACCTGACAAAAACAAGCAATGGGGAAAAGATTTCCTATTTAATAAATGGTGTTGGGAAAACTGGCTAGCCATATACAGAAAACTGACACTGGATCCCTTCCTTACACTTTATGAAAAAATTAACTCCAGATGGATTAAACATTTAAACATAAGACCTAAAACCATAAAAACCCTAGAAGAAAACCTAGGCAAAACCATTCAGGTCATAGGCATAGGCAAGAACTTCATGACTAAAACACCAAAAGCAATGGCAACAAAAGCTAAAATTGACAAATCAGATCTAATTAAACTAAAGAGCTTCTGCACAGTAAAAGAAATTAAAATTAGAGTGAACCAGCAACCAACAGAATGGGAAAAATTTTTGCAATCTACCCATCTGGCAAAGGGCTAATTTACAGAATCTACAAAGAACTGAAACAAATTTACAAGAAAAATCCAAACAGTACCATCAAAAATTGGGTTAAGGATATCAACAGGCACTTTGCAAAAGATCACATTTCCGTAGCCAAAAAACATATGAAAAAAGCTCATCATCATTGGTCATTAGAGAAATGCAAATCAAAACCACATTGAGATACCATCTCACACCAGTTAGAATGATTATCATTAAAACATCAAGAGACAATAGATGCTGGAGATGATGTTTATTGCAGCACTGTTTACAATAGCAAAGGCTTGAAACCAACCCAAATGCCCATCAATGATAAACTGAATAAAGAAAATGTGGCACATATATGCCATGGAATATTATGTAGCCATAAAAAAGAATGAGTTGATGTCCTTTTCAGGGATATGGATAAAGACGAAAACCATCATTCTCAGAAAACTTACACAAGAACAGAATACCCAACACTGCATGTTCTTACTCATATGTAGGTGTTGAACAATAAGAACACATGGACACAGGGAGGGGAACACCACATACCAGGGTCTTTCAGGCGTTGAGGAGGTAGGGGAAGGATAGAAGGCAGTGGTGAGATAAGGGAGGGACAGTATTAGGAGATACATCTCATATAGATGATGGGGTGATCGATGCAGAAAGCCACCATGGGATGTGTATACCTATGTAACAAACCTGCACATTCTATCCTTGTACCTCAGAACTTAAAGTATAATAATTTTAAAAAGTGGAAAAAAATAAATAAAAAATAAACTATGAGAAGATTAACTTAAATATGATTATCCATTAGGTATCTGGATAAAAACACCTGTATTCATTCTGATAGACTCATCAGAATGACATATTGAAAAATAGTTTTGCATTAAAATATAAAAAGTGATTTGTCATTGGACATTTAGACTTTTGCTCCCAGCAGGACACTATCACAGACATGTATAACCAAGATTAGGAAATCTCCCACCCCTTAGGGTAACATGCACAAAGGAGCTGATTGGAAGCCCAGTTATATTCTTCTATAAAATAGAGGGACAAGTGCCCTTGCTTAATTCCAAAGGGAGTCCTCCAGAAGAACACTTTCACTTCTCTTTCATATTTTTCTGTTGATTGCAAAATGAGCTGTAAATATTTCTGTTTCTTTACTTCCCTGTCTTCCTCTTGATGAGTGTTGGCTTCATTTAGCCATTTGGCTTGAAAGAGTTTGATATAAAATAGGCTATGTATTTTCTGCAATCTACTTATTGCTAGCCAGATTTTTTAATTTTTTTGAAGAAAATGTCAAGAAAAAAATCTGCCTTGTATGGCTTATTTAACTGATTTATATTCATGAGTATGTGTAGATGTGTAGATAATTTTATTTGGAAGGACAGCTTCAATGTTAAAAAGTAGCTGTAGCTTAAATGCAATGTTATTTCATATTAACAGTAAGTGTTATGTTAGACAATGCTAAAAAAAACTTATGTCTCTGTTTTTATAACTTTATCTTATCCCTTGAGGCAAATTCAAAAACAAAAGGGAAAAGTTTCTAATGCATCAGAGAACATATTTCGGCTTAGATTAATTTGTTTTTCAATTCAAGTAACAGAGAAGAGAAAAAATATGTCTTATAAGAAATAAATTGAACCTGATAATTAATTCAAAGAAATATTTCTCTTTTTGTTCTTTAATCACCAGTCATAAAAAACAAGTCAAAGAAGAAGAAAATACATTGTGCAAATTACTTCAATGCAATCTGCAGAAAACCTTAGGCTAGTTTGAACTATGGCAGAAATTTTAAAATTGCAAAATTATAATTCCGTAATAAAGGTGTTATTTCTCTGTTATATTTTGTTCTCATTCCTGCTTATGGGAAAATGAGTTTGTTTAATAATGATTATTCATGAAGCATACTTTACAATAAATTAGTTCTTTAAAGTATTTAATAACAAATAACCCAGCTGGCCCTTCCAACATTTTCCCAACCTTTTTTTTTTTAGGAGAAAATAGTTATATGTATACTTACATAAGAAGTTAAAAGTTGTAATTTTAATGACTTTTCTTAGAAGAAATCTAGCATCCTTATACTTTAAGTTAATCCTACACATTTGTTGCAAATCACAGTAACAAGTGTAGTCAAACTCATACCTGCAACCTAAATATTCTTCAGGCCTAAAGCATAATTTGCATCTTTTCCTTTAGTAAATGACTATTTTAAATTATATATACAGTGTTACAATACGTGTGTCTTTACATGACATAAATATATCATGCATACATTCATACATGAAAGAATTGTCAATTCATCTACTGAAAGTAAGTGACAGGAAACAAAATAACTCTGAAAAAAATGAATTTAACATTTAATTTGTTTAAAATGTTGACATTTAGTAATAAGTTGATACAATTATTGATTACAATATCAACTATATGATACTTTACCAAATCTGGATGTATCTGAACTTTTGATCTATTTGGTGCAAAACAGTTTAGTATGCCAGCTGCCTTCCTTGGGCAAATCAATCTGATAATTCAGGTAGTTGAAAGCCAGTGGTTAAAAAAACAAACAAACAAACAAACAACAACAACAAAAAACCTCTTTTTATTTAAAAACTGAGAAAAATGTTTATTCTTTAATACATCAAAGGATAAGTTTTTAAAGAGGTGGACAGGGTAGGATGGAGTACACATAAATGTAGTATTTTAAGGAATCCTCTTTTGACCAAGCTTTTATTACAATCCTAATATTTGTCAAAAGACACCAATAAAAGAGAGTGCAAAAGCAGCCCACAGAATGAGGCAATATTTGCTGTACATACATCTAACAAAAACTGATTTTTCAAACTAAATTTATTTATTAGAGAAGGAAAACCTAAAGAAGAATGTACAAAAGATTTGAACAGACACTCCACACAGGATACTGTTTAATAAACCAATAAATATTTGAAAAAGTACTGACCTTCTTTAATATTACTTATTAAATCACTAGAATGACTAAAATATAATATTCTTACAATAGTACATTACTCAGTAATAAAAATAATCATAGGCAACTACATGCAACAGCATAGATGAATTTCCCAAATAAATTTTGAGGAAAAGAAGGCAAACACAGAAGTGTACAAAATGTATAATTCCAATTATAGTAAGGACAAAAAAGGCAGAACTAATCTACGTTTTTAGAAGTCAAGAAAATGTCTACCCTTATGGGGGTGCTAAGTGAAATGGGGCACACAGGGTAGTTTTCTGATATTCCAGTAATGGTCTGCTTCTTGATTGGATACCAGTTATGTGGTTGTGTCCAATTGTTTGAATAGTCATTGAGTTTACACTTTGCTGACAAATATTATGCTTAACAAAGGGTTGAAACATGAAAGCGCATATTCTGAATGCTTCCATTAGGATGAATAAAGATCATATATTTGGGAAGGAACTGTATCTTCTAAAAATTATTTAAAATAATTTATGTTTAATTCTTACTGTTTCAAAGGTATCAATATGATAAACTTTTTGAACCATAGGGTTATTTCCAAATAATTGCCATTCACAATACAGTAAGTATCAGGGTTATATTATATCTCTATTTGGTTTTACTTATAAAAATATCAATATGTAATATAGGCATTAGCAGTACACACACATAACAAGATTTGAAGGATTCAGAGTGCTAGGCTCCATTATTTACCTTTCATTTCACCTGCATGGCCTCTGATAAAACACATACAGATTATGGTGTATAAGGGTGACATACTGTAAATTATTACAGCAGTATTATCAGTTGAAACTGCTGTGTCTACCATGCAATAGGTTGAATCAGATCAGCACAACCTCTGGTATTTAGTATGCAGAAATTCATTTGGAAAAAAATATCTTCTTGGGATCTCCAAGATGGGAGGTCAAAAACAGTTTGCCTTTATATGTTAAGAGATATGTTCTTAAAACACAGAACTCTGATTAATTCTACTCTTTTCTATCATAATGTATTCATAGAGACTTTTATTTTTCTTGATATGCCACAGAACAACAAACATGATTCACACATGGCCTATAGACTATCACACATGCTCTTCTATCAATTACATCATATTGCTCCCGATGAGCAGAATGCTCCAAGTGTCCTAGGTACTCTAGAAATTCACATATGCCAGTATGAACGATATTTTTGGGAGCTGGTTTACAATATTTTGGGAGACCTGGGGGTACATATCTCTTCCCAAGGACACATTAGGGATGCCCAATTAATACTTTGAAATCAGCCATAGTGGGAATATTTATATTTAAAAGAATAACAAAGCTAAAAATCAGGACCTTTTCTTTTTTACCTGGAGAGCTGGCTGTTAAATATTAATTTATCAGAAGAGCACTGGAGAAATTCTACAAATACTGAGGAGCTTACTGCACCAATTCGATTTAGAGGTAGGAAGGACCACTGGTCTAAGATGAGGAGCAAGTTTTGAACCTTATTCCTTTTCAGAAATAAGCACAACAGTTTCAGGCCTTTGGGGATTTTTAAAAGCATCATATAGTACACTTGGGAATACTTTTCTGCTTCATTTATCACAAGTTGTGAAAGGCTGTTTGATATAAGTAGGTCTCGGGGGAAGAGAGGGTTCTGAATTAAGTTCAAACTATGGTTTAAGTTTCCATGCCACTTAACCTATATTATTCAAAACTTTTGACAGGGCTGGCATTTTCATTGGTGAATGGAGATCTGAATGAGGTCTCTGATAAGACCTAATAGATGAGTTGCAATACAGATACCTTGGAATCTGGAGCAAAAATATGTTTACCATGACTGAGAAAAAATTATACTTTGGGAAACATCTCTCCACCTGCTACCGGTATTTTCTGGAGAAAGTAATGACCATGGGACAATAAGTAAATATGAGTTTGAACTGCCATTTATGAGCTGCATATTACTGAGTTACCTAAGTCATGAGTTAATGGATGTTTCAGAAATTCATCATGCAATGGAAATTTTACATTTAGAACAGGACTCAAGAAAGTTTGAACAGCATGAGTAAAGCACATGAACTGCCACTGTTCCGCCAAGAGACATGGGTATTAATTCTGCCAGAAAATGACTGTTCTAAAGAAGTTATTCAAATACTTTCTTTCAGAAAAGTGAACTGAGAAGGACAGAGAGGGAAGTTTATCTTCTCTGCACTTCCCTCAATGGTCAAAATTCATTCTATGGAATGTTACTATCCCTGAATTTTAGGCTGTATTATCTGACCCTTTGGCAGCCATTGACAGTCAGTTCCATGCCATGCGGTGCAGGACTTCATCTGGCAGTAGTAGGAGGATCACAAGACTCTGAGCATCAGTCTCAGGAAGGAAGAACATCATTGCAAATGGAATTAGTTGTCATGGTAGAAGCCAGTATAGCAAGCAGCTAAAGGTCCAAGAGTCAGATAAAATTGAAGCAATCTAAGGATGTGCACAAGAGAGCCAGTTTGCATCCATAAGAAAATTTGTCTCATACAAAAATTTAAAAGTCTGAGCATATTTACTTGAAACAAACAAATAAAAATACTATATGCTTATTATGTTTTGGGTCTTTTTTAAGTGATTTATGTATATTAGATTATTTAATTGCTGTGAAACTTCATTAAGTAGGTGCTATAACCTAGAAAATTTAAAAATAAAAGGAGATTAAAAGATATATAAAAAAGTTATGAAAAATGAGAGACAGTGAACTATAAATATAGGACAGCATCGCATCCAATGGAAAAAATCAGTAAATGGGAAAATAAGTGACACAATAATTCAAACAGGTATGTATTTTACAAACACATAAGGGCTAAAAGCATGTACCAACAATGGAATAACAGCATGGTATACCTAGTGAACAAGAGTGCAGATTCAATCTAGGAAACTCCATTCAGTAATAACCAACTAACAACCCAACAAGAATGGAAAACTACATTCTACACAACTCTATGCCTTCAGTATAATCAGATAACAGAGAATGCTGAGATGTTAAAATAACTTAAAAGAAAAGAAAAGAATTCATCAAATGGCAGCATGTGACCTCTCACACTACCACACTACTGCCTCCCTGTCAAGAGAGAACAAAAGCAGATGATTAAAAACTGCAAGAAACCCATAAGAAGGGGCTAAGGTACTGATTTTATACTCTCAGTCTTAAAGGAATTTGACCACTTTGCCCATTTTCATTGCTTTGCAATGATTTTTAGAGCATTAATCTGGTTTTTGAAAATTTGGTAGAATTTCTCTGTGAAACCATTTGAGATTGATGTTTCTCGGGCAGTTCCTTAATAATTATTAGAAAATTGGTCCGTTGAAGCCCCCTAACGCTGAGGGGTTAATTTTGGTTAACTTATTTTATTAACAAATTAACCAGTTCATCTAAGTTTTCAAATTAGTTTTCATACAAGTCTGCAAAGTAGTCGTGCTAAACTTCTCATGTTTAAATATTTATTTGTCCTTATTTCTTCTTTTGAATATTTATGCCTTCTTCTGTTTTCATTTGATTAGCTTAGGTAGTGGTTGGCTTGTTTCATACTGTGAAAGATATAAAAATACAGGAAATGAATCCTTTGGTGAAAGGAATAGACCATATGTCTATTGTAATACATTTCTTTCATGATTACCTTCTAGTGGTTTCTATGTTCTTCATTCTAGAAACTCAAGAGCATCTATTAGGAATCTATAAAGATGACTCATTACTTGCATTTTTTTGGTTACTACCTTCTAATGATTTCTGTGTTCTTTACTCTTGAAACTCAGAAACATCTATTAGGAGTCTATTAAGATAACTCATTACTTACATTTCTTTTTGTGATTACCTTCTAATGATTACTGTGTTCTTTATTCTAGAAACTCAAGAACATCTATTAGGAATCTATGAAAGTGATTTATTACTTATATAGTTCAAAATACAAAAAAATAATTAAATGTCAAATATTTAAAATAGAAATAACCACCATTCATTCCTGATTACAAACAAACAAAATTCTTAGTAAAATATCAGTAGCACAATATTCCCTAATATAATATAATTTATCATCAAATGACAAAATAGTACTGACTGGTAAGAAGAGAGATATTTCCATTAATTTGAAAACAATACAATAACTACGGTTAGGAATACATTTGTTACCTGAAAATGTTAGCTAGTACAGATTAGAGAAAAAAATAAGTGCTAACGTCTTTTAAGCAATGTAAAAATTATTAGTCTCACAAAGTGAATCATTAATTCTGAGACTTTTCATGCATCAGTATCTTTTTGAGAATCTGATAATTATTATTCATCCCTGGGGAAAAATGTCACCTAAGTTTTCAAAGTCACAAATTTTAGTATGAAATATAGTTTATCCTTTTGAAATTTAGTTATTATTGTCACATAATATAGAAACAGTACTACAAGGACATAGGCCTCATATACCTTCTTTATTATTAGTTGATTACCATTTCAGGAAAAAGGGGGGAATTAATACAAGTTGTATAATAAAACAAAGGTATTCTTTATTCTCAAAAGTGATTTTCAAAATACTTGATATTAAATGAAGTTTAAGTAAGCATTTGGAAATGTGGAAGGGTTTGAGAAATGACAATGTACACGCAGTTATTTCTACATAACCACTTCTATTTTTTTATAGCTATATATGCTGAAATTTCAAACTCATAGATACATGAGGGAATAAAATAAAAATCAAGGCTTTCTTAGCTCACTTCGACAAATATATCTAAACTGTGTTTCTTAAGGAACTGGAATTCTCTAACAATTCTCAAGGTGAATTTATGGTATAGTTCCTTTGTATTTATGCCTGTTAGATAAGATTGATTTAGGGTTGTGTCAAAATTGCAATCATTTTTTGTTTTATTATATATATGATATATATATTTTAATTGTACTTTAGTTTCTGGGGTACATGTGCAGATCGTCCAGGACTGTTGCATAGGTACATACATGGCAACATGGTTTGCTGCCTCCATCTCCCTGTTATCTATATCTGGCATTTCTCTCCATGTTATCCCTCCCCAACCTCCCTACCCCCAGCTGTCCCTCCCCTATAACCCCCCAACAGACCCTAGTGTGTGATGCTCCCCTCCCTTTGTCCATGTGTTCTATTGTTATCTGCATAAAAACAATTGAGAAATTACCTTCCAGTTTGAAGTAATCTGAGCAGGTAATCTGCCAAAATGTTTTGTAATGTTTGCAGGTAACTGAATATTTTATCTTTCACAGCAAATAAAAACTATTGCCATTCTTGATTCCTATCTCCTATAGCACTTCTTCAGCTTTATATGGTTTAATACTTCCAATATATGACTTTTTATAAGACTTTATATGGTTGAATACTTCCAATATATGTAAAGGAGATTAAAAATATTTTAAAGAAAAACTATTTCAATTGATCAGTTAATTAACTAAAAATTATAATAAGTTAATATATTTTTAAATATATATACACAGGAAGTTGACTCAAGAAAGGAAAAATATGAATACACACATAACTGCAGAAAATATAATAAAAATTCAAGAACTACATGAAAGAGTAAAGCTCTCAGATAATATAACTTGCCAGTGAGTTCCTTTAAGCTTTCAAAGAATGTATAATTCAATGCTATATAATCTTTCAATGTTTCCCTTAGGTTGCCAAGATATCTTAAGCTTAATTCCAGACATGGAATTTCAGTATATGGATATCTGAGGAGGCTAAAAGAAGTTAAAACAGCTGAACAATCAAACCTCATGAAAGACTAAGATCTGGAAGAATACACAGCACAAAACTATTAATATTAGCTCAATTGGCCAATTAATTTTATTCCATCACTGGCAGATGTATATTGATACCTGATCTAGAACTTCTTCTCTACAGGGATTCAACCACTTTAGGTTTCTTTAAAATCTACTTTTGTCTTATTCTTTACTCTTTGAAAGTTACCAATTCAAATGCCTCATGGAGGGAAAAGATAGAAAAAAGAGAGAAAAATAACTAATTTGCTAAGTCAGCATCCATTATT
This sequence comes from Leontopithecus rosalia, assembly GCA_028533165.1. Lineage (NCBI taxonomy): Eukaryota > Metazoa > Chordata > Mammalia > Primates > Cebidae > Leontopithecus > Leontopithecus rosalia. Next base: position 78,853,127 of record CM052658.1, read on the forward strand.
AGTCTAGATTGAATAATGTCAATGTTTTCTCATATAGGTTCATATGCACAGAGCATAGATTAAATCAGTAGTAAAAGTTTAGCCATATACATATATTTATAAACAACTCAGAAACATTGTATAGGAACAAAAACTATAAAGATAGATGTTAAAATCACAAATAAATGCCCAGGCAACTGAACTCAAACACCACAATGAACTTAGATTTATCCCTTAAATTAAACAATAATGTATATTATAAAATCACTTCACATGCCCCAGGCCACTAGGAAATAAAATGTTCACAATTACATTAACAGCTGTCTCTCGAGAATTCAATTAAACTGTTCTTCAGTTAAAATTACTTGTAAAATAAAACAAAATTTTTAAACTGAGGGCTAATTGGAAACTGGATTCATTCACATCCATATTAGAAGGCTACTGTCAATATTATTATTTAGTTTTTCATTGTGAACATCTACTCCCTCCTCCAAAAAAGAGTGTTATACAGCTGAAAAGGAAGAATCCAAATTTTTGTCTTCTTTAGGCAAATAATCCATCTGAATTACTTTGCCTAAAAAGTCCAAAGAAAAAGGTGGTAAAATAAATCCAGCCTACTACAATTCAACATATTCAATGTGAAATAAAGTCATGCTTAGGCATCTAGGTCTTTAAACTCTTAACTCTTGATCTCTTAGAGAATATACTCCACCAAAACTGGAGAGTAAATACCGGAAAGGAAGATATGAGATCTAGATAAATGAGATTAAACAGAGAGGAGAGGAAAAGCAAATTCCCAAGATAACAAAAAAAATGGTAATTTTCCAGTGCCAGACATGTAAGGACTTTGTGAATAAAAAGGTCCCATGAGAACAGAGTAACAGAGAGGGACTGAGGATAATTTTACAAATCTGTAAGTCAGTTTGTGTGCTGAGTTAATGACAGGTACATAGGAAGAAAAAGCAACAGAAGAGAATGAATAACTCCAGGATAAACAAAATAATGTATCCAATAAAGTATAAGAGCCTTCAATTAAAAAATTGTGAGAAAATTTGGTCAGAGTCACAACTAACAGTGGTATTTGCAAAACCATAAACTGTGAATCCTGAAATTTGACGTTACTAAGAAGTGGGATGTTACTATTTCAGGAGAATGACAGTAAAAGTGCTGAATGGGAGAAAGTGTTCTTTTCTTCTATATTCTAAGTCAGTAAGTAATGTCTAACCCTAAAAAATAAACAATTAACTCGATAAACTATATTAGTTAGAAATTTGGCAATATGTATTTTTAAAAAGAGGATGATGGTGGGTATAAGAAAAGTAGTAATTAATGAAGGCATAGAAAGAGCATTTTACTATCAGCTTTGTAGTATTACTAGATATTTTCAAACAAAATGGAGTACTGCTATTAAGCAATACTTTGTATTTAAAAGACTTATGTTTAGCCCCAATTTGGCCGCTTACTGTGTGACTCTGGATAACCAAAGAAACCTCTATGTTGCCGGGCGCGGTGGCTCACGCCTGTAATCCCAGCACTTTGGGAGGCTGAGGCGGGTGGATCACAAGGTCAAGAAATCGAGACCATCCTGGTCAACATGGTGAAACCCTGTCTCTACTAAAAACACAAAAAATTAGCAGGGCATGGTGGCGTGTGCCTGTAATCCCAGCTGCTCAGGAGGCTGAGGCAGGAGAATTGCCTGAACCCAGGAGTCAGAGGTTGCGGTGAGCCGAGTTCGCGCCATTGCACTCCAGCCTGGGTAACAAGAGCGAAACTCGGTGTCAAAAAAAAAAAAAAAAAAAAAAAAAGAAACCTCTATGTTTTAATCTTTCCTTCCTCATGAAAATAGGGATAATGGGGCTGGGCGCAGTGTCCCACGCCTGTAATCCCAGCACTTTGGGAGGCCGAGGCGGGTGGATCACAAGGTCAAAAGATCGAGACCATCCAGGTCAACATGGTGAAACCCCGTCTCTACTAAAGATACAAAAAATTAGCTGGGCATGGTGGCACGTGCCTGTAATCCCAGCTACTTAGGAGGCTGAGGCTGGAGAATTGCCTGAACCCAGGAGGTGGAGGTTGAGGTGAGCCGAGATCGCGCCATTGCACTCCAGCCTGGGTAACAAGAGCGAAACTGTCTCAAAAAAAAAAAAGAAAGAAAGAAAGAAAGAAAGGAAAAAGAAAATAGGGATAATGAAGGTAACTACCTAAGAGAGGCATAAAAGTATAAATGAACTAATATATCCATGGCATTTATTTTAAATATATATATTACTTTTATTAAAAGTGGAATTATGTTTTTTATAAGCAATATGAAATATTGAATGAGAAAAATCTCTTGATGACAGTAATACATTTACAAACAAATAATTCATATGAATTTTGTATAAAACCTGTACAAAGTATTAGCAAGTTGAGAGAGGTAAAAGTTATTAAAAATTCTGAATATGATATTATTCCATTTAAAATTGCTCTTAATTCTAACATATATTTTCATGCTGCTTAATTTTATGTAGAGATAAATACCTACAATGGGAATAAAATAAATATCATAATATTTTATAGACAGTTAGAAAAACAACTGGCCAACCCTTATGAAGAAAGTGTTAAACCTGTTATATAAATGGAAGAGGTGCTGTGAATGTCAGGATATTTGGTGATTTTTAAATTGACCCTAAGGCGTGCCTTTTTCAATTCAGCCTCTTACACAGACTTCAAAATTTCTTTCTTTTTTATATCACTGTCTTTACCATTGCCTTTTTGCAGCTTTTATTTAAGCAATCGGATATGAATCTCATTTTACCATCAATGTTTGTAGTTATTGGTAATTCAAATTTAAATATCCTTTGGATGCAATCGGTAAGGTTCATGAAGAAATGACTTAAAAATCTACACACACCTAAAATCTTAAAGATAAGCACTTAAAAGAGTATGAAAATAGTCCTGAACTTTAAGGAAAGCAAAGTAGTTCACAGACTCCCCTTTTCCCCCGTAAATGGAATACTTATTATAAACAGAGGCTGATCTCATAGAAACTATTAACTTTCCTTATAAATTGAGGAATTTAACCACCCAATGTGTGACATCAATGGAATTTACAGTCTCAAAGTAATTTGTCTGAATATACCCGAAAAACCATTTATACTTATGAATATATCCTGGCACAGTGGATAAAGAGTCTGGACAAAGATGCATTCTACTTTGCTGGTTCAATCTCTTCCTAATCACTGCTGTGTGCCCACCAGTTTGTTATGAGACCCTCCTTGGCTTAACTGCACAAGCATCCCACTAAGTCACCTGGTAACTTTTAAGATCTTCTGAAAAAAAAAAAGATATAAAATTTCACCACATTTTCCTGCAGAGGTGGTCCTGTAAAAGAAACACTGTATGTATTTACTTGAATTATATTTTAAAAGAACTTTTAAAGATTTCTTTCTTTCAAAATACTTCAATGATCAAATACAGGCCCACTGTAGGGATAATTCAATAGTTTCCTACCAGAGAAAAGACAATGGGTGACTGGACATAAAACAAGTTTTTTTTGGAAAGACTTGGTGGAAATGTATAATCCAGGTAATTTCTGGAGTGGGCAAGCTAAGGTAGGATGCTTGTGATTGGCAAGGCAAAAATGAGGCAGCAGAGGCACCTCAGGGAAGAAGTTGCAAGCCCAGCCGGGAGCTCCAATGCATAGAGTTGAATTCCAGCTCAGTCACTTACTAGCTGTGTGCTGTGCGATCATTTTCACCACCTTGTGCCTCAGTTCCTCATCTGTGTAATAGAGATAATGATACTACTCACTACCATACGACAAGATTGTGGTGAAGATTACATTAACTCCTGTACATAAGTGTTTGGAAAAGTTTCTGATATATAGCAAACTATAACCATCCTTTCATTATGAGAAGCATTCAAAAATAACATCCAATTGGGCAATCCAAACTATAAATTTCCTACTCTCCAATTTTGTCCAGGTCTGTCTCTGATTATTTTTATTACCCCAGATTTGTTGCACTGTGGCCTTTAGAGATCATTTAACATCTGTGTGAAATACTTCATGTGAAAATTCAAGCAGAGGACTGACCTCCCTCAAAGGAGGATTAACTTGTAAATGATTGCCAAGCACTCAGAACACTTGAAGAGTTCCAAAAATGTTGCTTGTTAATTCTCCTCATCCTGTGAAGGGCCAGCTGATGACAATCCTAGCCTGAAGTGTCTCATCTCATATAAATATTCAACCCAAAGTTGTTGTGAAATTTCCAATTTGTGAGTGGCCAAAGGGCACACCAAGAAGACATTCACTGAAGAGCGTCACAGTCTGCACCTGGCATAAGATTAGTGGCTGCTTAAGGAAAACGTTATTTCCTGCATTCAGCTTTCAGTTTAGTTTATTTTTTTACATTTTCACATCTGACTAGTTAAGTGGGCTTTACATGACCATCTTTCTGTCATATATACAAACATCATATGGTGAAAGGCAATATTACCCAAGAAAAATCTGCTAGATTGAGATTACAGAAATAAAGAGCAGTTTTCGATGTATTTAGTAAGGTCTTCAGATGACATCATAGTCACAATTTTTGTCATAGTAAAACCCTCAAGGAAAAATCTTTAATGGTCCCAAAGGCATCTTCAGCCAAAGTACAGGATGAAATGTAAAAGGAAACAGTTTTTGTGGAATTTTGAATTGCACAGAAGTACAATCTAGAGATAAATATTCATAAGTCATTAACAAATTCCAGATCGGTTCATGATTATTCATCATTAGAGCACATATACTCCATTTTATATGAATTATTCATTGGCTTTGTTTATGAACATCTTTAACTGATTAATGGCAAATCCTGATGAATATTCTCAAATTGTTCAGACTAAAGCATAGATCATAATGAATGAAGTCATGTATCGCTTCTTAGGAGTGTGAGATGAATAGCCGATACAGAAAGAAAAATAAGAAATTGCAATGGTTTTTGCAAATATGTCTGGTTTAAAAATCTGAGGGCTTAACTTTTTATTAGTAACACATTGACAATCAACATCCAACCCTTGAAGCTATTGAGCCTTGGCTACAAAGTCAGAAAAGGTGATGCAAGACAGCCAGGAAACACGCCTCAAGCATTTTAGAGAATTTCTCTGGCCCAACTTTCTGAAACCAGGGCTCAAACCTTAAAGAAGTACACCATACATTTAAATTGCTTTCTTCAATAAGGTATTAAATGCTAATTTTTAATTCAATAATAATCTTGATCATCAAACATGACTTAATTTTTTCGTAAGAGTGAAGACTTTTTGATGAGGAATTATTTTAAAAGTCAGCCAAAGAAAAACATTAAAACAGACAAAACAAAAGAGCAAGATTGTCCATATTTTTGTCTGAAACTTTGTAAGTCGAGTCCTGGAATGTATTTGTGTCTAGTCATGAGTCAATTTTCACTTACGTTTTTCTTATTGCTACACTTTAGCCTGATTTATAGTATATCAAGATATTTATCGTAAAACCACATATTCTACAAAGAAAGTGGGAAATAACCCTCTCATATTATTAATTGTTATGACATGAAAAGAGTGAAGGCTAAAATGATTTTTGACACAGGCTTTAGTCAGAGTTTATTACTAAGTTATTATTAGAATAGCCCATTGAATCAGAGTGAGCCACAGGATGAAGATATGTCCTTTGGGATATCTATATAAAGTGGAAAATCTTGACTAAAAAATGAAGTAGGTAGGAAGACCAAGTGAAAACATAAGACAGGGAATTTAAGAAGAGTTTTTAATTGAAGCTAGACATATGACGGTGCTCAATGTTTATATTCTGAAAAGCAAGAACAATGGGGCAAATCATAACACCTCAGGAAGACAGTTTCCTTTGTATTTATAGCTTCCTTTTTTTTAGATTTGTGGATGGCCTGAGGCTTGTAAATTGACAATTCCTAAAATAGAAGAATACTCTGCTTAAGACAATCCAATTGCCATGCCATAGCATCTGGTATTACTTCAGGCTAATCATTCTCAATCAGGTTATACACTTCAATCATTTCTTTTTAGTCCAGAGCTTCTACAAAATATGGAGTTCTGAGTCTACTAATCCAGAGAATGCAGGTTACTAGTCTCTGACTTTTTTAATACATAAGCACCTTGAATGAGAATGTTTGAGGGGGGGTGGCAATGCATGTGTAGATTAAAATGTTCCACAGATGATTATGATCCCTTATGGTAATATTCAATGTGTTTGTAGCATATGTGGTACATTGATTTCTTTATTGTACCTGATCTATTCCTTTCCATGTATTCATGCTCTTGGACCTAAAACCTTGTAGTATCCTCGCACTGTAACTCTGGAGCTGGCTCTGTGACTTGCTTTGGTCAGTGGAGTGTCTGCTCAGAAGCAGAAACTTGAAAAAGATTTTCAAGCTTTCATTTGTGCCCTTGTATCTGCCACTGGTATGAAAATAGACTAAGGGTAGACAATTAAAGACAAGTGGAGCAGAGACAATTAAAGACACGTGGGAAGAACTGGTTGCCTCAGTCTTTCCACAGCCAATCAACAGCCTACAGCTGCCTGGTAGATTCTCGGTTGTGTGAGTGAGTCCAGCCAAAATGCTCTAGCCTGTTTAAGTCACTGAACTGAGGGCTCATATGTTAATAAATGGTTATTGTTTAAAGCCATTGAGCTATCAGGTGTTTTGTTCTGCAGGATTACAATGTCAAAAGAAAATTGATACACTACTTTCAGCAATAAGTTATTTAGGCTGATTCCGATTTATGATTCCAATTACAATTCTTTAAAAAATTCCTTAGAAAGCCTAACTACAATTCTTTAGAAAATCCACTACTTTCAGCTATAAGTTATTTAAGCTGATTCCGATTTATGGTTCCAATTACAATTCCTTAGAAAATCCAATGCAGCAGAGTAATTCCAAGCTGGTAATTTTGTACCTTGTGCTAATCACCATATGTGATTAGCACATGACACATATAGTAAAAAACTTTAATTCATTGTTATTTCATTATAAATGTCATAGTAATATCCATTGAACCTAGTGAATTCTGTATCTAAAAACAAGCTAAATAATAATGGAGCAAATGATGCATACACATTTTAAGAATTATTTTATGGATTGACACTATTACATTAAAAACAAACAAACATTGTTTAGGCAGGCAAGGTGGTCCACACCTGTAATCCTAGTACTATGGGAGGCTGAGGCAGGTGCATTGCTTGGGCTCAGGAGTTTGAGACCAGCCTAGGCAACATGGCAAAATCTGGTCTCTAAAAAAAAAATACAGAAATTATCTGGGTGTGGTGGTGGGTGTCGGTAGTCCTAGATACTCAGGAGGCTGAGGTGGGAGGATCACTTTAGCCCAGGAAGTCCAGGCTGCAGTGAGCCATGATTATACCACTGCACTCCAGCCTAGGTGACAGAGTGAGATCCTGTCTCAAAACACTAACACAAAATATTGCTTCTTTGTTGTACATAAATATATATATGTCACATATATGTACTATGTACACAGTAATGAAATAAACAGTAAATATAAGAAAAACAGTTATTGTATCTCTCAATTATAAACAAAAATTACTAGTACAGCACATATCTTCATTATACATCATGCTATCTGATCCCAAATTACTTTCTATGTTTTTGTAATTAATATGCCATGAATCTGTTTGGATATTCATTTCTCAACATTATTTTAAAAACTGATACATTACTATATAGAGAGAAGATATGCAGAGAGATGCATCATATAGCAAGATGATCTATATAGAACATATATAGAATGAAGGTATATCATGTACATAGATACACTGTGACATGTATAAAAAGAGAGATCTAAAGTACAGCCAAACACATTCCATGTTTAGATTAGAAGGTAAAATCACATACAGGAATCAGCAAAAAGAAAACTGAGAAGGATTCAGAAAAATAAGAAAACCAAGAAAATGTTGTATCTTATAACTTAGAGAAGCCAGTGTTCCAAAAAGAGAAAGTGATCAAATATTAATATGTCAGCTGCTGCTGGAAGCCATTAACCTGCATGAGAGCCATGTCCTGGAAGAGGTGGTACCTATGTCACTACCTTGGGAAACAGAACATGGAAGTCATATAAGGGGCTGAGGTGCCCCAGGGGAGCAAAACACTAAGCTTAGTGAACTTAGTGGAAACAGACATAAACTTGTCATGAATAACTGAGTGATATGTAGATTAAAAATGTGAAAGTCCAAAATCTAGGAAGACTGGAGACAGCAGGATGCATAGACAATGTAGAAGTAAGGGAAGAAAAGACATCGATAATACATTCAAAAACCCCACTCTCTTTTCCAGTTTAAAGATTCTATGTGGGCCGGGTACAGTGGCTCAGGTCTGTAATCCCAGCACTTTGGGAGGCTGATGGGGGGTGAATCACAGAGTCAGGAGCTCGAGACCAACCTGGCCAATATGGTGAAACCCCATCTGTACTAAAAATAAAAAAATTAGCTGTGCTTGGTGGTGGGTGCCTGTAGACACAGCTACTTAGGAGGTTGAAGCAGAAGAGTCTCTTGAAACCGGGAGGCAGAAGTTGCAGTGAGCTGAGATCACACCACTGCACTCCATTGGATGACAGAGATTCAGTCTCAAAAAAAAAAAAAAAACAAAAAAACATTCTATGTGTTCATTACATAATGTGCCATGTTATACTAGTGGGAAGTAGGGGAGAAATTTAGGGGTGATTAAGATCTTGAAAACTTGCACAAAAGTTTTGTTTTTTGCATAAACTTTTGAAATAAAATTTACTCTTCCTCCATAGTTTTTTTCTTGTACACGAAAAGCTAATATAAAATGTGAATGTAGTGAGCTAACCATGTTAATACAAAAGGTAGAGTTCTGAGTCTAGTAACCCAGAGGATGCAGGAGAATATTTTATGGAGAATATATGTGGCAGCAAGGGAAGATAGATGATGGAAGTGGTGAAAACATGCTTTACCAAGAAGGGAGAATTCAAATACAGCTACCTAGAATGCACTTGACTGGAGAAATTATGAACCCCATGATAGAAATTTGGTTCCCTGAGTTTTCTATTTCATTCCTTTCCAATCCACGATTCAGTAGTATAACTTTTAGTGACAATTTAAATACTTCTGTGACATTTAAATACTTTTGTATTTAAGGATCTAAGTGATTTCAGCTTTTTATTACAGCAATGCAAAAAATAAAAATAAAATAAAGAGTAAAAGGAGAAGAAAAGAAAAAGAAAGCAATAAGATCTTTTAGAAATAGGTCTGAGTGTTAGTAAAGTGTTTACTAAAATGTAATGTAGATTTACATTTAAAAGTTTTCCTATACTAATGAATACTGCTGAATTAATGTGTGAAGATTCTGGAAATACCATCAATATTAGCAGATGTCAGAAGAAATAATTGAAACCTTAGGTTGAGGCGTAAATTCTCTTAGATCAAAGAGGTCATTTTGCTATGGTACAAATAGAGAGACTGTGTCTGAGGAGATATTTTTGGAGCAGTACCTCAGAATTCTATCAGAATAATGAAGCCATTTTTGTTTTTTGGTAAGGTTAATGAAGGGTTTGTTAGTTTGTTTGTTTAGCTTTTTTTAAAGACCAACTGCTATTTTTATTACACTTAGACTGAAGTAGCTCAGATCCTAGGAATCTGATTTACTTGCAGGCGTCTCGTGTTTTATTTTATTTCAGGATTGACTTTTCAGGGCTAGACATTTTAGTCATCAGCAACCTTAGCAAATAGAGGCAGGAAGGTTAAAAGGCAGCAGCAAAAGGATAATGTAGAATGAAGCGTAAAAACAAATTGTGGCAGAATAATTATACCCAAGTTAGCAGGCTTATGGTCAGAAGACCATTTGTTTTGCACATAACTGGCCTGGGCAAAAAATGATGTGTAACAGTAGGCAGACATGGGGAAAAAACTAACGTTAACTCTCTCCCTCAGCAAATGATGATGGAATTTAGGAAAATAAAAATTGTTTTCACTTATGCATATGCTTCTCAGTAATTAGTTTCTATAAAAATCTCCATCATCACCACTCTTATTTGGACAAATGTGTGATACCTGCCCCAGTATCCTGATAACAGATTTTCTCTAAATTTTAACATTCTCTTTTATTCTCAATTTTGATTTCTTTTTCTTTATCCTTTTAAATGTTCATTTCAGGATTAGTAAATTACAGTGTTTCAAATAACTGTATTTGTAGGCAAACAGAGTATGCAACCATGGGCTAATGTAAGTAATTTTAATAGACAGGTTGAATTATTATAGTGCAAACTTGTCATATTTTAATAATATCCACTGATTCAAGGTATTTGGAGTTCCAGATTTGCTGGGCTGCTGTCACTTTGTTCATGATATACAGAAATACTCAAAAGTTCCCATGTAACCATGAATATTTTTGTAGATCCACTGGGGTCAGGGCAAAACATGATTTTCATGGTTTACGTAATTTCTCTTCCAAGATTATTAGAGATTCTTTTAGTCTAGTCTCTTTTTTCTAATTGTTTTGCTCAAATCCTAAAGGAAAATGCCATAGTGAAGCTAATTTAGGTGCCAGGATCAGAGTAAAAATCAAAAAGTCTTCTGGACTCGAGAATGTTGTCTTAAATTCTACAGATTTTTATAGATCTGGATAAGAAAAATTCTACTTTTTAGTGGAAATTAATGATGTACTGCATTTTGCATATGGCTGGATAAAGATTCTCCTACTTTAAAAATAACTTAAGAGGAAGAAAATAATGTAAACTATCTTTGAAAAGCTATAGAAAGCTCTTAAACAAAAAGCAAAAAGTAAAGGAATGCTCAACTATTACTTTTATAAATGTTCTTAAATTAATATTATGGTTTGTAGATGTTTGAACAGAATATGTATTTTTCTATCTTTATTACTCTCTAGTCAGTTGGTCTTAGAAAATTTATCTGGTCATTTTTTATCTTGAATGTGAGAAAAATATCATAAGTCCTTATATTAAGCTCTTTAAATAATAAACTATACTAAAATTTAATGCCCGTTACATGTGTAATTACAAAGAGAGTCATTCTGTGCTATTGGGGTTATAAATGCGTTGTCTCCATATATTATAAAAATATGAAAATAGTTAAGGAGGTTATGAGTATGGTTCCTTGAGCCATTTATCGTATGATGAACTAATATCATGCTGTCAGTATTTTAGCCAATTTTATTTGCTCTTTTTTGCCATTCATTCAAAGAAAGTGCCATTTACACCTGGACTTACCTGAAGGGAGGTAAGTCCAGTGGATATATGGGAGAAAGAGCTTTTTAGGGAGGTGAAACGATTAGAGCTGAAATTGCAAATGGAAGCACGTTGTCTCTCTTTCAGGAACATCAAGGAAGCAACTGCTATAACAAGTGAAAGAGGTGGAGATAAGCAGGAGAGGACAGAGGCTAGGGAGGACCAGATCATATTGTGCCTCATAGGCTTTTGTAAGAACGTGGCTATTTAAGAATGAGATGATATCCCCTAGTGGGGTTGCAGGAGAGGAGTGACATGGTCTACCATACATTTTATATGTATCCTGTTGGCTGTTGTGTTGAAAATAGATGGTGGAGGACAAAAATAACATCAGGAAGAACTGTTAAGAGTTTATAGTGACAAGTCAAGTAAAAGATGGGTGCTTGCAGGAGGGTGGTCACTGGGGATAGGGTTGACATCTACTGAGATACTGAAGGGTTGGAGGAGAAGATCGGTACTTCATCTGAAGACATGTTATGTATGTGACAATTGTTAGTAATCCAAGTTAAATAGGCAATATAATATATACAAATCATATAATCATATATAAAAATCTGTAGTTCAGGAGAGAAGTAGACTAGAAATATATATTTAAAGTTTCAAAAAGTGTAAATCCGAAGCCACAAGAATGACTGAGGTCATAAAGTTAGTGTCTGCAGGTAAAAAATAAGAATATCCAATTCCGTAACCTAGGAATCCTACAACATGAAGCGTTGTAGGAACATGGGAAATAGGAGGAACTATAAAGCTGGTTGGGAAAAAGTGGATGGTTCGGTAGCAGATAAAAAGAAAGATAGCTATACTAGAAGCTGAGGGAAGGAAGAAAGAGTGCATTATTAAATACAATTAAACAGTGAAATATATACCTTTTAAGGGCAGAAGAATATATACCTTTTTACCTGACTTTTTTCATTTTTGGCTAATGTTTAAAACAGTCCCACATATGTAAGTATTTAATAAGTATTTGCTCAATGAAAATGATATTATTAGGTAGAAGAAAATGAATACTGAGAGCCAGCAACTGGATTTTGCAAAATGTATGTCTTTGGTAGACTGATCAGAATGCGTTAGAAAGAGAATGACAGGAAAGAAATTGAAAACGGTAAGCGTAGCAAATGCTTTTGACTTTTACTGAAGAGAGTAGAGAGGAAGATGTTATCAGGAGAAGATTTTATTTAAAAAGAAAACTATAAAAGTATGTCTGTATATTCATGAGAACAATACAACAATAAGAGAAATCAGGAAATCGATGATTCAAGAGAGAGGAGTGAATTGTTAAATCAATGTCCTTCTGTAGATGAGAAGTTATAAGACCTAATGCTCACATGAAGAATCTAATGCATATATGTAATAATGTCTACAGTATCAAGGAAGAAGGCAAAATTTTTCAGCTTTGGTTTACTTATGCAGGTAAGTAGCACACATACTACCTACCTACATATATCATGTGAGCATGTAAGACATATCTATATACTGTTTCTGGTTTCTTGAAGTGGGAAGCCATCTCACCCTTTGAAAGTGAGAACTGGGAAGAATATGTTAGATTTAAGAGGATGGATGAAAAAAGAATGGCATAGTTATCTAAATCAACAATTAGAAAACTGATTTATAAAGGACCAGAGAACAAATGTGTTAAACTTTGGGAGTCATGTGGTCTCTGTGCAACTACCCAACTCTGTCATTATAACATGAAAGTAGCAATAGACAATATGCAAATGAACAAACACAATTGTGTTCTAATAAAACTTTATTTTGAAAAGCAGGCAGCAGGCTAAATTTGGCCTATGGGACATAGTTTGTTAACCCCTGATTTAAAGATGAGAAAGTAAATGAAAAAATAAAATACAGTATGATCATTTGGCAGCTTTATACATCTAATTTTAGCTTCATTGGTGCACATGTAAGTAAGGGGAATCAAGGCTGTGATTGTCTGAAGTAAAGAGGACAAAGTGTGAGTAGGCAAAATGAGTTAAAGTTTCTGCAAGGAGGAACATGATGATTAGCTAATTTGAAATAGAAAAAAATGTGAACATGAAGGGGTGTGAGGAACAGTTAAAAAGTCATAGAATCAGTGAATTGTAGATTTCAGTATGTTTGAAAGATCATCAGTGGTAGGAAACTGCCAGTGGGCTACAAAGATAAGATGTGGCACTTGGATTCCTGGTTGCATGCAATTGCTATCTTGGAGGTGGTGGAGTTAGTGTTAAGGGCAAAATATAGGAAGTGCCCATCAGGACGTGGCAAGGTGGAGGACAAGATCGCTGGAAAATAAGATATTAAAAACAAGAGAGGCCAAATTTTAAGGGATTACTGGGGAAGAGTACAAATGTTACCCAGGAGTCAAGATGGTCAAGACATGAAGGGAAATGATGGAAGTAAATATGTGGTAAGTAAATGACAGCACAAGGAGCAGTAAGGAGTATTACCGTATATGCAAATGAGGAGTATTACACCATGTATATATGAGATCCACAGTTTGGGTTTCTAAGTTAGAAAAAGGGAGAATATTTTGGATGTGGTAATGAAGATCAAGGAAGACAACTACCTCACTTGAATGCCCAGGCCTATGATGAATGTATAAGACAGGATAAATGCCTCTGGGATGGCTGCTGGGGAAGCTGTGGAAGAGAGCCACATACTAGTTAAAACAGGAAGTTAAAATGAAATCTCAAAAAGAAGTGTCAGATAGGGAGGATTTTGCTGATATCCAATGCAAGGAAACCGTTGAAGCTTATTAGAAGTTAGTGATGAATGGGAGATAAAGGAATGAACAGATTCCTGATTTGGAGCAAGGAAATGATGGACGGGAATACTGAGGTTCTGAAACTGATTAACAAAAACAAGAAATAATAGTATGTTGAGAAAAGAAATGATGACCTGAAAGCAGATTAAGGTGATAAGTGAGAAGTGTTGAGGAAATGATAGGAAAAGAGAAGAAACATCTGTCATGAACATGCAAATTTACAAGGTGACCACTTGACTCTAGGGCAAGAAAGTCAAAAGAGAGGTGCTAGTCGTCCAAACACACAGTGCTCTTTGTATTACATTTGATTGGGATGGGAAAGATAGGAGATGGGTGGTTTTATTGTGAATGCCCAAACCATGTCTTGACCTATTCTTCTAAAAATACTGAGGCCTATAACAGGCTTTATTCACACAAGTGAGTGAGAGTCCCACATGATCAAATTTCACAGGAGTGTGTGGAAATATAAATCAGTCAATATTTTTATAGGTGAAATCTCTGTTGCCTGATTGCAAACCCTTTAGATAAAGCACTTGTATAGAATTTATTGTTCTCATTGATGACCAACTTATCAGCCAACAATGCCAAGATTCTCCATCCTTAGAGAAAAATTTGTCTCTTCATTATAACTTATTCTGGATAATATTATGATATGGCATTATGAGATGCCAATATTTATCTGAAAACAAGAAAAAACTATGACTTTGCTAGTTCTAAATCAGTGCTGCAATCTTCTAAGAAAAATCAATTGCTTCATTGCTATACTACCCTGCTATATCTTAAAACTCTTACTGCAGACTGTGTAGAATGAAATATATTAAGAACTATTTATTCAGGAGACTGAGGTGGGAGAATAACTTGAACCTGGGAGGCAGAGGTTGCAGTGAGCTGAGCTTGCCTCACTCTACTCCAGTCTGGGTGACAGAGTGAGGCCCTGCCTCAAGAAAAAAAAAAGCATACTCATCTCAACTAGTGCCAGAATAATGAGAATATAAGGGAAATTTCAGAATCTTAATTTCCAACAGTAAATTTATTTTTTAAATGGTCATTAATCTGCATATAATTTTTACATTTGGATAGTATCATGCAACTATGACTACTATCAAAAAGTAAAGGTCAAACAGTAATTGGAAAGTGTTCCCCACCCCCACTATTACAGCACCATGGACAGTGACTCCCCAACGCCGAGAGTTAAGCCCAGTTCATCAGTTAATCCAGAAAGTTCATAAATACCACAGGTTTTATAAAGATAGATCAACTACATAACAAGACTTTTAATGTTATAATTAGAATCAGATACTGACTTAGTTTCTAGGCTTTAGGAAAAGCATAGTATAACAGAAAGAAAACTGGACTAGGAATAAAGGCAAGTGTTTTAAATAAAGCTCTAAATAAAGTTCTTGTAAACTTAGAGGTCCAGGCTACCTTTAGTAAGCTAATTAATATTTCTAGAGTTGGGCATATTCTTTGTAAAATGGTAAGGTGGAAATAAATGTGGGTAAAATTATCCAAGGTGCTTCCATGAATTAAATAACAAGTAACAGCTCTTATGCAAGTAAGAGAAGATCCAAACAAAATAACTAGACAATATATAAATTTAATATTCCATATAAAATAATCAGAGCCAGAATGTTCAGTTAATTTAGTGTATAAATTACATAACAATGACTCACGTTCTATGATTTTCTCTGCCTACATGTGTGTTGACTAATTATCCTATGGTCTCTCTATTCATGTTCCCAAAATGACTGCCAAAATTTCAAGTGTAAAAAAAAAATCCAACGAAGAGAAGACTTTTTATTTTTCCTGAACTTTTACTTGTTATCAGTCAGCATAATGCAGTCTTTTCCAAAATTGCCCTGTAGATATTTCCCTATCTTTTAGTCATTGGCATAATGACTGAAATTGTCATCATAGGTTTTGCTGAGCAAAATTATGTCCCTGGGATATACATTTTCAAATATAAGATCATTTCTTTAGTATATGGATATCCAGTGCCTACGCAGGACTAATATTCTGATAACAGAAAGAAAAAAAGCAAAAGAAAAATGGCTGTCAGTTCTACCTTACCTAACTTGAAATGTAGGTTCTATTCCAGTCTTCTCTCTAATTTGACATAGACAGACATGCAAAATTGTTGGCAATGAGATATCACTTAGAATATTGACACTGTCCAACTGGAAGCCTTCTCTTCCTCTCCATCTATGGCTTTTCTAACTACAGTTTTATCAGAAAAGTTATAAGCATATTTACATGATTCTAAATGAACAAGTACAAATTAAGAACATTAATACAGTGCTTATAACTCAATTTAACTGGTTGTTGGCCATAAATATCATCACCAGACTATTTTATACATTAAAATTGCACTGTCTGCACAATATTAAAGACTGATACATAGAAACTACAAATCTGTAGCTTAAAGTGTTCAGTATATCTCTAGAAACAAATATTTTTCTTTTCACTCATTACCATTTTTATAGAAATATTTTAAAGTTCAAAATAGTTACATAGATTTTTCTCTATCACATCAGCAATATATTTCAAACACTGTAAAATTATATATATTTTAAGTTCTTCAGTATGTCAAATTTCTCCCAAAAGCTCCTAGTAAGTTTCAACATTTAAAATCACTATCATTTTCAATTAGAAGCTAATTTATATCCAAAAATATTTACTGAAATATATATATATTTAGACGCCATTTTGCAATGGCGTGATCTCGGCTCACCGCAACTTCCACCTCCTGGGTTCAGGCAATTCTCCTGCCTCAGCCTCCTGAGTAGCTGGGATTACAGGCATGTGCCACCATGCCAAGCTAATTTTTATATTTTTAGTAGAGACGGGATGAAATATCTTTTACCAGGTATGAAGTAACATTATCTTACCTAAAACCAGATCCTTCCTTTAAAATTTCATACTATTATTTTTTCCCAATCATATCCTTAATTCCTACATTTTAAATTTTATTTAATGTGAATAATCCTAATTCAGATGATGTAAAAATGAGATGCAATTTACTTTAGATATTAATGTAATTATACACTTAAAATCCTCTTGAAATTATAACCGAGCATGTCTCAGTTTTCTTCACCAGAGAAAGCCATTAGCACCTGAATAATATACGATTTTTCAAGTAACACAAAAAAATGTGAAATCTCTTTCTAAAGCTCTGAGCCAATAAGGAAGTATTATGCATTATTATCCTTGTTTTACCAATAACCCAATGTGCAGACAGATGAATATATTTGCCACACCAAAATGGGAGACTGAGAACGAGGTCATCATGAGTCTAATAACCAGCTCAATTCTGATTTCTCTTAGTCACAAAAATATGATTAATGCAGCAAATGCAGGATTGATATCTGATTATTTTCCCCTCTGGGTATGACATAATTCTGTCTGTCTCTTCACAAATATATTCCATGTGTGATGTTGATCCCATGCTCTGCAAAACACACCAGGAAAGCATTAGTTTCTCTGCTCAAATGGGGAAAATCATCAGATTTATGCAAGCACTGAAAATAGAGATTTTTATTTTTAAATGCCACATGTCATTTTAGAGATGACAGTTCTTCCCAGTGCAGCAGCATAACTGTCCTTCAAGGGAGACAGGGATTAGGAAAAGTAGCCATTAGTTGATCCTTCAAAGAGAAATGGCTCTTCAATATGAAAATAGATTTTCTCATGGTAACATTTTGAGTTTATTCAGTTGAACATAAACGTTATGAGAGATTTTATCTATTTCCACAAATATTGAACTGAGCTTTATCTCTGGTGTCAAGATTTAAAGTAAATGAGTAATGGTTGTGAGAATGCTACTCACAGTCTCTCCATCACAGAGTGCATTTAATATGTTCAGTTGAGGAAAGTGGGAGAAAAGACAAAGACGGAGGTAATGAAAAAGTCTGAAGGCTCTGTAAATCAGTAGGCATGCATTCTCTTTTCATATACACCAATTAATGTATAGTAATTGGATTTTTGAGAAGCTTACCTTTGCCATATAAGCTAAACAAGCCAAAACCACAGTGGCATCCTTAGTAGAAGTTAGTATTTGAAGGCAAGTGAAGCATAAGTGAAATATTTGTACATTGAAATGTGATCAGTAGAATAATTTCTCAGAGGTTCAAGGACAGATTGCCTTATTATGTGAAATTTGTACTTATGGAAAAATCCTCATAAAAGTTATATATATATATATATATATATATATATATATATATATATGCAAATCATTTATCAGATACCTGGAAATAATTTTTTCAGTAAAATTTTGAAATAAAATAATACTTGATAATGAAGAAAGCTTTTATGATTGATAATTATATAAAAATAAATCATTTTCAGAAAAATTGAGAAAACTGTAAATATAGATGTAGAGTGATTTTTATGTTCCAATAATGCATAAGGGTCTACACCTCCACAATCATACTGAAAAGGCCAGTCAGGTTCAAAAAATTTATAAAAATGTCACTGCAGTTTATCTTTCTAAATTTAATTTAGCTGATCACAAGGATGATACTAAAAGGGTATAAAATAGATTTGTTGGTGTACAGTGGTAATCTTTAAAGACAGTAGTTGAAATGAACAAATTGGACAAGACATAACTGCTATGAATATTGAAACAATAAAATAGTTGAGATTTAATTATGGAACTTTTTTCCCTGAGGCACTAATAATTTTGTATAGATATTTCTCTGATTTTTAAATGATCTCCCTATAAGGGAAAATTGATTTTGGCTTGATTTAAATTGATTTTGCTTTTGATTTAAAAAGATTTTATCTTAATTTTTAAAATGTAGAAGTTAAAAATAAATATAAGGAAGAAAACGTGAGGCACACAATCAACATACGCTTTTTCTCTGAGTATGCTGCTGGTAGGAAACTAAGAAATACACTAAAAAAAATGTAGTGTCAATAAACACTAGCTTTTTACACACAAAACTGGACTATCAAAATATGCTTCTTCTCAAAATTTTCTTTGATAGATGGCAGTTAGTTTTAAAGAGCACAATAGTCAATAGGGCTCCATTAATTTAATTTGTATTAACCAATTCATGTACTCCACCCCTTTATTTATTAAATAGCAATCTTAGATTTCTCTTCCCAAAAGGGTTATGAAAGAGTTGATTACCAAAGCAGAAAAGATGGAAAACATATGATTCCAGAAGACATATTTTATTAGTGTTCTAGCTTTCTGAATTAAAATGGATCTAAATTTGTTATGAGACTTTAAACTGAAGTTATTGTTCCAAATGAAGTAGAAATATAATAAATTAGAATCAGAGGGAAAAAACTTTAAAAATAACTGCAAATTAAAGAATTGCTGACTCTCTAATGTAAAAATGAGATTTACCTGATATCAGACCTATTGTATCTCAGATCTATTAAGCAAGCATACAAAAAAAAACTTCAAAAAATGTGTTTTGTTTTGAGGAATTTTGTTCTAAAATAATTTGGAAACTTAGAAAATAATTCTTTGTATCTTATTGTGGTAAGATGTAACTACATTTGTATACATTTATCCGTTTTTATGTTTATGACAAAGCTACAATGTAGTTGTCTCTTTGTTTCCATTAAAATTGAATAAAACACTAAAACATCAACTAATGATAATAAATCCTATTTATTGATCATTCTGTATGCCAGACTATACCAGGCACTTACCCTACAGTTGCATTCACGACAATCCAAAGATAAAGATAATGTAAGACAAAACTAGAAGGGAGACAGGTAAAGTGACATGCACAGAATCACTCAATTCGTCAGTAACAAAACCAGGGCTGGGTTCAAACCCATATATTTGACTCAATTTGAACCCTCAACTGTAACTATATAATACTTTGCCAGCTAAAATTTCTTTCAGATCAGGCAGTGAAACTGATTATAAAAGGAAAAAAATGAAGCTATAAATCTATTCAAATTTCATGCAAAATCTTTTCTTTGACATAACCGAAGCCATATTCTCCTGCTATTCATACAGGTTTACAGGGGCACCAACTATTTAGAACTAACACTTCTGTCATTTATGGTTCATATTTGACTTCCTTCCAAACTGATTTGAAGCATTCCTAGAATTGAGAAAGCTAAAACATTTATAATAGTTTCTAATATTCTGAATAAAACAGTAGAATAATGACTGGGTGACCATGGAACCTCCTGTCTCTAAAACTAATAAAATTAACAAAAGATAGGTAAAGCCAGAAATCATCCCCCCTACCCCCACAAATATACAGACATAAAAGGAAGAAAATACTGTGCTACAATTGAAAATATTAATTATAGTCAAAGAGAGATAGAAGATTCTTATAACTTGCACTACTAGAAAAAGAGTGGCATAGTTCTTATTCCAGTATGCACCCAAAATTCTGGTTTCTTTTAACTTGAAATAAAGGGTGCATGCTGTTTTAAGAATTAATACAGAAATACCCTTTATGCCTCACTCTGAAGGGAAGCACCAATACAGGTTAGCATTTCAGTTTTTCTTATGGGAGAAAAATTATATAGGAAAGGCACAATGATTCTATTCACCTAGAGTTACTTATTGTTAAAAAAAATTATGAAATTTTGCAAACTGGAAGATAAAAAATAGTATCATTTGACTGTTCTAGGAAAAGACACACAAAGAAAAGTCTATGGAAAATGCTTTCCCATGCTCTGACAAATAAATGAAAATTATGGCTAAAGTATATCCATTTTTTCTATTATTTAAATGGTTATAAGAAGAGTAGAAACAGACAGCTGTAGATATGGATAAAGTAGGGAATGAGGACACCTGAATTGTCATGTTTTCACCAAATGAAAGTATCCCAATACAACCAGGGGAAAAATTCACAGCCCAAGATTATTCCAAAAAAGTGATCATATATATTCCAACCAGATGGTGTACATCCTATCCCCAAACTACTGGAAAAATAGCTAGTTTTCATATTGAATAAGTAATTCTAACTTAGCACTTTTGACTCTAACTCTCGCTGACCTTTCCCCCACATCTACATATAGACACAATGCACCTCCTCAGCCTCTTAGAAAACCAGTAATAAAAGACAATTCATACCTCTGAAATAAAATCTTAGTTCTGGAGACAAACAAGACTTAAATTAGGGAGTGAAAGAATTATGAAGAATTTAACCAAATGAAGAAAGCAATGCTATTAAAGAAGTAATGTGTTTGAAATTAGAAAGATAGTAAAAATGGTTGAAATAAATGAATGTCACAGAGACAGTACTTAAAATAATTACTGTGAATACTAAACATTAGGAAAAACACTGATTAAGGTAAATTGACATTCATGTCAATTTTGCTTAACTTCAGTGAAGCAAAATAAGCCAGGCAAGAAAGACAAATTTGCCCATTCTCACTCATGTGGGAGCTAAAACATTGACCTCACGGAGGTAGCTAATAGAATTCTGGTTGTCAGAGGCTAAAAATGGGAGTAGGGAAGGAAAATAAAGAGGGGCTCATTAGTGGGCACAAAAATTGAGTTATATAAAAGGAATAAGATCTAGTGTTCAGTAGCAAATAGGGCAAATACAGCCAACAATAACTTATTGTATATTTCAAAATAAATGGAAGAATAGATTTGGAATTGTTTCCAAGACAAAGACATTGATAAATGTTTGAGGTGATGAGTATCCCTAGGTTTGATCATTACATACTGTATGCTTATATAAAAATATTACAGGTACCCCAATAATATCTGTACAACTATTATGTATCCATAAACATTGAAATGGAAAAATAAAATGTGGAAAAATACAACTTGAAGAAATAGAATAGGTAAGGAGAAAAAAATAATGCAACATCAGGATAAATGATGTTTCTTAGCTGGACTAACCAATGTATGGAGCATTGTCATGTATTTAACTGTGTCTGGAAATGAAAGAGCTTTCCTGTTGATCATGGTATATGTATTTTTCTGATTTGGAGTTTCTTATACTCCATAAAGTATATCATATATAAAAAATGTATCATTTATATGTATGTATGTGTGTGTGTATATATACATATACATATATACATATATACACATAGATACATATGTGTATATATATACATATATAAAGTTTATATATATATATATACATATATATATATATATATATACGTATATATTTATACATATATATATAAAGTTTCTCCAGGAGTTGCTTATACTCCATAAAGTATATTATATGTAAAAATGTATCATATATATATATATATATATATAAAACACGTTTCTCCAGGATATATATATATGTATATATATATGTATATAATGTTTCTCTAGGACACACACACACATATACATACACACACATATATATACACATACACACAAACACACACACACATATATATATGCATATATAGATATAGATATAGATAGAGATATAGATATAGATATAAAATATGCTGGAGATTTACCAGATTCGTATCCTAGAAAAATAAAGATGAGAAATCTTTAGCCAAGCATAAGTTGTTCAAGAAAATGTAATATATGTATATATTTACATTTATATACATATATTGTATAAATTATATAAAATGTATATGTATAAATTATAATGTAACATATGTATACTGTTACAAGCATAGAATGTATAATGTATATATAATATATATTATATACATATATTTATATACATATATATCTAGGTAGATACATACAGATTCTATGTACCTCTGTGTGTGTATCTATCTCTCTATATATATCTATATCTATCTAGCTATTCATCCATCCATCCAAGTGTGTGTGTGTGTGTGTGTGTGTGTGTGTGTGTGTGAAGGATACTTTTCTGGAACCCTTATGTTTAGCTAAACATCTCTCATCTTTGTTTTTCTATAATATGATACTGGTAAATCTCCATTTTAGCAGTACTTACGTTTAAAATTATATTGGTGCTACCTATTTAAGTGTCAGTTGTTCTCTTTGAAAACCAGGGAGTGACATTTCCATATTTACACCCTTCAGTTTTTGTCACATTCCCACTCAAAAGACATATTGAACTGGGTTCATTCCCCTCTAGGAGGAATGTTGCCGTCGCTCCCCACTCTATACTATCTTATTCAGATGTCTTCTTAAACACGTGTATAAACATACGCTTCAGTTTTAGTTTGTCTTTTTACTTTTAGGAAACGAAAGTAGAGAATCAATGCTATTATTGAGAAAAGTTGAGAAAAATACTGTGATCTAATCTGGCTAATTTGAAAATAAATTCCTTCCTCAATTGCCTAATTCTTCATTTTCTTTCTTTGTTTAGACACAGCTAAATTACTTATAAATGAGATGGACAGTAATGACAATATTAAGCACATGTGGTTTTTGTTTGTTTCTTCAGAGGAAATTACTGACCATCAGAATTGGATGCAATGGAAACAGCATTAGAGAACAGAAGTGACTAAATTAAATTAGTGGTTTTTAATCAAGCAGAAGACCCTCAAATATTATTAATGGAGGCTGCTGATTTTGATTCTCCCTCCGGGGACTCTCACCAAATAAATGTTCATTATGGCTTCAGCATATATAAGACTAGAGTAGTGAAAGACATGTGAATCTAAGAGATCTCTATAAACAAATCAATGAACTAGAAACCTCAAACAAATCTGTACAGACCTTGTTCCAGTAACACTTTTCACCGGCTGTGCTTTTAGGTATCTCATTAGCTGTTCATTTAGGATAAGACATTCTGTTTTTCCCCCCAGGGGGTTTATCTCATGTGCTCTATGGTGACAGAATACCATTAACGAGCTTGCAGGGATGCACACATTGTTATCCACACTTGCAGAAAGGAACAACTCCTTTCAATGAAAGAAGCCATTAAAGTGAAGCATTAAAATTATATTTTTTCCTGTGGAAGTTTTTAAGCTTTATAATTATCAGTCTCCATAGGTTTTAAACATAATGGAAAAATTACCTGAGAAAGCATTGATATTTTTCTTTTATAGCCTAATCACTATAAATATTAACAATAAAAAAATGAATATTTATAGATTAGTTTTATCATAAGAAATGTACTATAGATAAGATTTATTACAAGAAATGCAACTTTTCAAGGGGCATTCTCAGTATTTTCTGTTGTAGTTAATGTGAAAAGTGATGTCCATGAAAAAAGCAATAAAATTTTTGTAATTACCAGACTAGCTGGTATAATTATCACAGTGTGTCAGTACAAGAGCAGAGGTTACTATCCAAATTAAATTAGAAGGGACAGGGATCTATTTTCTTTGGGTGGAATTATAGTGTGAATAGACGTTATTGTCATACTGTGAATAATTTTCTTCAGAATATGTGTTCTTTGAAGATACATATTTCTGTGATGCTGATAACGTTTTGTTTTTAACTCTGCAGCTACTCATAAATCAATGTTGAGTTAAATGTATTCAGGTTTTTAAAAAATGTATGAAATGAGCAATAGAACAAGGAAAAAATGTGAGGCATTGACAAAAAGGAAGAACCCCAAAATACATTGTCAATAAAATAATGGTCAATTCCTGATCCGGCTGTGTGCATCTGCAGAATATTTTCCTTTGCCCTACAGTATTTCTACAGAAAATTTCCTGGTTTGGTTGTCTTTGTAGGTAGATAAATTCAAACATATTTTTAGCCATGATCTCACTATACTGTTCCTATTTCAACAACTGATAATGTTAGTGCTAGTACCCCAACTAGCACTCTCAGTCTCAATAAATGGGGATACAGTTGTCCAAATTACTTAAGTTAGAATGTTGAGAGAAATCTTAGGTTTTTCTCTAATTCAGATTCATTCCCTATCTTCCACTTGATCATTTTCATTCCTAAATATTTGCTGAGATGGAAAATCATAAAGTGGCCCTAAAGGAGGGGATTTAGATAGCCTGGTTTAAAATCCACATACAATTTTTAGTATCCCTATGATCTTGAACAAAATACTCAAATTTTAAAGGATGGACTTCCTCTGCTTTTAAATGAAGATAAAAATAAGTTTAATCTTAGAAGACTTCCATAGGAATTATTTGATATAATCTATGTAATAAACTTTCCACTCTATGTGTAAATTAGTAAGTGCTCAAAGATATCACCTGTAATCATCAGCAGCAGCCATGGCAACAGCATCAATATCCTCATCAATATCAGTATAACTATCATTTGCACCATCGTAATTATCATAATCATCATTTCAAATCTATTCCTATATCTCGATTCACTCTTCCGCCTTAATTCAGGTCTTCAGGAAACGACCCTTGACTGATATGATACATTCCTAATTGGCCTTCATCTTTCCAATCGCATCTCTCATTGAAAGTACTCCTTATTTTTATTTTAATTGACACAATAATTGTACATATTTGTAGGGGTACCATGCGAAGTTTCAACACATATATACATCATGTAATGATCAATTCAGAACATTTAGCATATTATCTCAAATATTTATAATTTCTTTGTAGTAATAACATTTAAAATCCTCTCTTCTAGCCATTTTGAAATATTCAATACATTATTAACTATATAGTCACCCTAATATACAATAGGACACCAGAACTAATTCCTCCTGTCTAATTTTAACTTTGTACCCATTGACCAATCTCTCTCCTTTTACCCCTCCTCTCTACTCTCCCTAGTTTCTGATAACCACTGTTCTATTCCCTACTTCTGAGATCAACTTTTTAAATTCCACATGAGTAAGGTCATGTGGTATTTCTCTTTCTATATCTGCCTTATTTCACTTAATATCATGCCTTCCAGATTCATCCATGTTGCCACAAATGACAGAACTGCATTATTTTTTATGACTGAATAATATTCCACTGTGTATATATACCACACTTTTTATTCATTCATCTGGTGATAGAAACTTACATTGAGTCTATATCTTGGCTATTGTGAATAGTGCTGAAATAAACATGAGAGTGCAGATATCTCTTAGACACACTGATTTTACTTTCTTTGGATATATGCAGTAGTGAAATTGCTGCATCATATGGTAGTTCTATTTTTAGTTTTTTGAGGAAACTCTACAGAGTAGTCTTTCAAAATAAAGAACTCATGATGTTCCTTTCCTGCTTAAAACACATATAGTAAACCCATTTAATTAGTTAATATACAAGTTTTGATGTTTGATTATTATTTGTCTTACCTTACTCATCTCACAGAATCCATCTGTTAAGAAATAACATGGACACAGGGAGGGGAGCATCACACACTGGGGTCTGTAGGGGGGAACTAGGGGAGGGACAGCAGGGGGTGGGGAGCTGGGGAGGGATAACATGGGGAGAAATGCCAGATATAGGTGATGGGGAGGAAGGCAGCAAACCACATTGCCATGTATGTGCCTATGCAACAATCTTGCATGTTCTTCACATGTACCCCAAATCCTAAAATGCAATAAAATATATATTTTTAATAAAGAATAAAGAAATAATGTTTAGCCTGCTCCAGAAGTACAACTGCTTGATGTAATTGCTTGACGTCACTGGCCACAGATGCACACAACTGCTTGATAAAATTGTATAAATTGCTTGACACAAATTCCATCTGGTCACAAGCTCATCTTTAGCTGGAGAATAACTACTAGTACTTCCTCTGGGAAGCCCTTCCTGCTCCCTAGTCTAACTAGATGTGTGCCTCTGTTCTTCCAAAGCTTTCTGTTCATACCATCCTCATAGGCCTTGCTGTCTGGTGCTTATTTCTCCATCTTCCTAAAAAGACGTTATGCTTCATAAGAGCAGAGACCATACATTATACATATTTCTGTATCTCCAATGCCTGCACAGTGTCTTCCACAAATAAAAATATGTGTATATAAATAAATGAATGCTATTATTTTTCAATATTCCTTTTGTAAAGCCTTCTTGTCCTTGATCTCCAACAACCTACCTCAAATTGTTATAAAAACATATAGATTTTACATTCTCAGTGACTCAAATATCCTATATCAATTTCTTCTAACTGGCATCAGTTAATATTCATTAACTTTCAATGTATTCATTCTTCTTTTTCATGTAGTGCACCTATATATTACTTTGAGATTTGAATTGATGTTCCAAAGGTACAGGAGGAAACTCATTTACTCTTTCAGATTCAGACTCACCTATGGGTATTTATCACTTGTTTTCCTAGAATTTGCTTAAATGCATATTTCTTTTTAAATTTCCATTGCTCATGTGCATGCAAATACACACCCGCACATATGCTATCTTCTGAACAAACTTATCCCTCACTTTTATTAACATATTGTTTTTAATCTATACCATTTTGATTCAGTTTCTTTATCTTACAATACTCTCATCCCATCAACTTGAGTGATCAAAATATAATCAGTCAGGTGCCCAACTCATATGGCACTCCTAAACAAACAAACACATTTTATTATCCTATAAGTGGTGTCAGACAGCAGATAGTCCTGCACCTGACCCTCCTTCAGCTTTCTCAACTCCTGGGCCAAGTGTATGTTTAACTCTGCAACACACGGAACTAACTCTTCTATGGGACACTGACATAATCGATGTTGGAGGAAGCGAAAAGTGACATAGATGCTGTTCTGTCCTTACGGACTCTAGTTTGTAAACATGGCTTTCCTTGCACATGTTCTGTAAATTTTATGTCCATCTTTACTTCCTGACTGCCCGTCCCGGCATAAAGGCAAACCCCTGTAAAAATGTCCTTATAAAAATACTTTGGGAGGCCGAGGCGGGCAGATCATGACGTCAAGAGATGGAGACCATCCTGGTCAACATGGTGAAACCCCGTCTCTACTAAAAATACGAAAAATTAGCTGGGCATGGTGGTGCGTGCCTATAATCCCAGCTACTCAGGAGGCTGAGGCAGGAGAATTGCCTGAATCCAGGAGGCGGAAGTTGTGGTGAGCCGAAATGGCACCATTGCACTCCAGCCTGGGTAACAAGAGCGAACCTCCATCTCAAAATGTGTGTGTGTGTGTGTGTGTGTGTGTGTGTGTGTGTGTGTGTGTGTCTGTGAATTGCATGAATTGCTTGACACAAAATTCCATCTGGTCACAAACTCATCTTTACCTAGAGAATAACTTATTCTTTTGAAAATAAAAACAGTTGATAAATATTGACCACATTGATCAAGGTAGAAAAAAAAGAGAGAAAACACAAAAATTACTAATAATAAGAGTGAAAGAGAGAATGTCAATACAGATTAGACAGGCACCAAAGGATAAAAAAAGGACTATGAATAACTTTATTGTAATAATTTGAAAATGTATATTAAATAAACAAAGTCCTTAACATACATAAACTACTGAAACTCACCCAAGGACAAATAGATAACTTAAAAAGTTTTAAGCTATTACATGTATTGATTTTTTAATGTAAAACTTTCCAGAATGGAATATTGACATCCAGAAAGCTTTGCTGACAAATTCTACCAAAATTTTAAGGTATAAATAATACTAATTCCACCCAAACTCTAGGAGAAAATAGAGGAGGTGTGAACATTTTCCATCTCATGTTATAAAGTCAGCATTTCCCTGAGACCAAAGCCAGGCTAAGATGTTACAAAAAAGAAAAGAAAAGAAAGCTATGCAACAACACGCCTCATATGCATAGACAGGTGAACACTACACAAATAAACAGAAAACAAAGACAGCAACATATCAAATATCATACACCACAAGCAAGTCATTTTATCCCAGGAACACAAGGTTGATTCAATATTTGAAAGTCAATTAATGTTATTTAGAAATGTTATTTTCCAAAGACAAAAAACCCACATACTTATTTTAACAGATAAGGCATTCAACAAAATCCAAGATCCACTTATGAGAAAAACTCTTAAAAAACTAATATAAGACCTCATAAAACACCTATGAAAAACCTACAGCTAATATAATACTTAACGGTAAAAGACTAATTTTTTTCCCTCCGATATTCTAGATAAGTCAAGGTTGTCTTCTCTCACCACTCTTACTAAATATCATATTGAAGATTATAACCAGTAATAAAGAAAAGAAAAAAACTCATACAACTTGGAAAACAAGAAACAGAAATGCCTTGTTCACAGATGACATGATAGTCTGTAGCAAATCACCAAAAAAAAGTAGGAGAAAAAGCTACTAGAATTACTGTGTGAAGAAAGTGAATTTAGCAACTTCCCATAGTACAAGGTCAGTATCAATAATCAACTTTTTTTGTTTCCATACTAACGGTAGAGTAATTGGAAATTAAAGTAGAAAATAGGGTCACTTACAATGTCATCAAAAGCAGGACATGTAAAGATAAATTTAGTAAAACCTGAACAATTCATGTGTACAATGTGTATGCTATGAACTATAAAATTTAATGAGGTAAATCAGAGAATATATAAATAAATAGAGATATATGCCATGTCAATTGACTAAAAGGAAATATTATTAAGGTAGTAATGCTCTTCAAATTAAACAATACAGTCAATGCACTTTCTACCAAATCTCAGCAGGGTATTCTGGGTACATTCGCATTAAAAAGTAGAGGACCGACCAAGCGCAGTGGCTCATGCCTGTAGCTCCAGAACTTTGGGAAGCCAAGGCAGGAGGATCATGAGGTCAAGAGATCGAGACTATCCTGGCCAACGTGGTGAAGCCCTGTCTCTGCTAAAAATACAAACGTTAACTGGACATGGTGGCTCACACCTGTAGTTCCAGCTACTTGGGAGGCTGAGGCAGAAGAATCACTTGAACCCAGCAGGCGGACATTGCAGTGAGCCTAGATTGCACCATTGCATTCCAGCCTGGCAACAGAGCAAGACTTCATTAAAAAAAAAAAAAAGTAGAGGACCAAGAAGAGTCAAGATACTTTCAAAAATGAAGAAAGGTCCAGAAATCACACAACCTGATTTCAAGACTTACTATAAGTTTATAACATAGAGAAATTCTATCCTTGTCTAAAGGACAAACATACAAATTATTGAAACATCAGAGGCGGTGTAGAAATATGCCAACCAATAAAAGGCCAATTGATTTTTGGCAAAGATGACCATGTAATTCAATGGAAAAAAGGTAAACTTTTCAAAAAATAATGCTGGAAAATTGGGCGTCCATAAGCAATAAAAATGAGCTCCGAAATATGCTTCATGTGACTAACAAAAATCAACTCAAAATTTACCATGGATTTCAATGTAAAACCTAAAATCATAAAACTTCTAGTAGAAATCATTGTGGCTCTGGATAAGACCATAAAAATATAACCCACAAAAAAAAGTGAATAAACTGACTTCATCAAATACCAAACAACTATTATTTCCCCTAAAATAACTGTTAAGAAGTTGAGAAGATAAGGCAAAGACTGGGAGAAAACTGACATATCTGATGCAAATGACCTATTTATATGAAGTACTTACATCCACAATATTAAAAGAATTCTCACAGCTCAATTAAATGAAAAAAATGACCCCATTTTTAAAAATCAGGAAAAGATTTGAGCACATACTACATCAAAGAGCAAGCAGGGATGGCAAAGAAACACACTATTAGTGAGAAGGGCAATGTAAGTATGACTACAAAGAGATCTCACACTTACTAGAATGTAAAAATCAAAATGCAAATAGATGACATCAAGTGCTGATAAGGAATATATAGCAATTGCAACTCTCATACATTGCTCCTGGAAAAGCAAAATAATACAGAACCCTTGGAAAACACTTTGGCAGTTTCTTGATATTAAAATATATACTTACCTACAAGCCAATATTACTGTTTCTAGGGAGTTTTCAACCATAAATAAAAATACATGTCTACCTCAAGACCTGTATGCAAACATTTGTAGCAGTCATATACTTCACACCAAAAATTATAAACAACCCTAATATCAGTCAACTGGTGAGTGAGCAAGTAAAATGTGACAATGGTTTCACTGAGCAATAAAAAGAAGCAAACTGCTGATACATGTAATGACGTAGACAGCCCTAAAAGGCATTAGGCTAAATAAAAGAGATTTATGCAAAATACTGTTATCTATAATTACCTTAATGTCACATTCTAATAAAGGCAAAAATATAGCCACAGAAATCAGATTGTTGGTTTTCAAGGCTTGTGGATGATAGGAGAGAAATAACTACGAAGGGATAAGAGATAACTTTATTGGGATAATGTAACTGATGTAATAATGGACATTACTTAAAAGTCTGTAACTGACCCATATGAACATTTGTAACTTTTTAGGGTAATATTCTATATCTTGATTATAGGGGTGGTTGTATGACTTTGTACATTTGTCTAAACTCAAATAATTTTAATTCTAAAAAGAATAAATTTCACTGTTTGTAAATTAGTGCTCCAATATACCTAATTTTTGAGGGAAGGAGGGGAATAAAGGTTGCAAAATTACCTACTGGGTACACTGTTCAATATTTGGGTAATGGGTACACTAGAAGCCAGACCATCACCATGACAACTATAACGCCCAGGTAACAAGCACACGTACCCTTGAATGTAAAATTGTTAACGAGAAGTAATTGAAGAAAATTATAGATAGAAATTTCCACATGGCCACATGACTTCTTATTTCCTGTTTTGACCAATGAAAAATCTTCATATGAGCGTTAGATTAAACAAAAGATAGGTAAAGTGCTCAATCATGTCTAAGGGTACAAGATAGAAAAATCTAGTATATTATGATTTACTGATGTATTTACCATTATTCTATCTCCTGCTCTCAGTTCTAAATGTCCTTGTTTTAGATGAGGGTTGTTTTCTAATTGAAACTGCCAAGTTTGATGTAATGGTATTTCACCGAAAAATGGCATTGATTAAAAACAAGAAATGAATGCTTTTTAAATACCTTCAGCCAAAATACAAAACAAGTTTTCTTACAGCAAACAGAATTTCCCTTTGTAATGATGCTTGAAAAGTTAACCAACTAAATATCAATATTATAAAACAGCCAAAAATGCATAGAG
>CM052658.1:78885058-78934468 GCA_028533165.1 Leontopithecus rosalia
AAATATATATTTCTATATATATTTCTATATATTTCAGATAGAAATATATATTTCTATATATTTCAGATAGAAATATATATTTCTATATATATTTCTATATATTTATTATATATATTATATTTATGTAATATATATTTATATAGAGAAATATATATTTCTCATATTCAAATATTTCAGATAGAAAATCCAAAATTCATTCAATGGAATAAAATCCTACAGACTGAACTCATAATTGGCTCAAAAAATCAAATATTAACCATAAGAAATATGCAGAAGAACCTCTTTGGAGAAGATTACATGTACATGCAATTATTTGCTATTCCATTCTATACTAACAGAGAAGTTATGTTTTCCAGGGAGTAATTTTTACTTTAATAGAGAGTTACCAATCTACCAAAAACAGTCTTCCTATATAACAAAGATCATTGATTTTTCTTGTTGATTTGCCTTATGTTTTAACATTTCTAATATCTTTTGAGTAGGTATGTTACTAATGACACTTTTCATAGTTATGAAACCAGAGAAGCGATTAGTGTAATTTGCCTTTGTCAACCACTATTTATCTCTGCTAAAGGAAGCACAGCCCAATATGACTAGATAAATAAACTTTTTAAAAAAGCTTTTGGTTTTCAACTCTGGCTTTCCATTAGTACTACCTGATGAGCTTTAAAAAAATACAGAAGCTTAGTGTCACATTTCCATTCCTCTCACCCCTGATATTTCCATGTCTCAGACAAAGCCCAGGTGTCATTTTTTTTTTTTTGAGACAGAGTCTCACTCCGTCACCAGGCTCCAGGCTGGAGTGCAGTGGCGCGACCTCAGCTCACTGCAACCTCTGCCTCCCAGGTTCAAGCAATTCTCCTGCCTCAGCCTCCTGAGTAGCTGGGACTACAGGCACATGCCACCATGCCCAGCTAATTTTTTTGTATTTTTAGTAGAGACGGGGTTTCACCATGTTGGCCAGGATGTTCTCAATCTCTTGACCTCATGATCTACCCGCCTCTGCCTCCCAAAGTGCTGGGATTACAGGCGTGAGCCACCGTGCCTGGCCAGGTATCATTATTTTTTAAGAGCTGGCCAAAGGAGATTGTCACATATCTAACATTAGAAAACAAAGAGTTAAAATATTGGTTTTTTTCCTTCTTTTGACCTTCACAAGAACTAGATATGAGCAGAAAATTGATAGATATGAATTTCACTAATAGTGATTCCTCCCACCTGCTCTGAGAGAAAGGCAGGAACAGTGAAAGAGTTCTGCACATCTGATATGGTTTAGATATGTGTCCCCACCCAAATCTCATGTTCAAATGTAATCCCCAATGCTGATGATGGGCCTGGTGAGAGGTGACTGGATCTCCTGCCTTGGGCATGTGAAATGTGTCACTTCCCCTTGGCCGTCTGCCATGATTGAAAGCTTCCTGAGGCCTCCCCAGAAGCAGATGCTGCCATGTTTCCTGTACAGTCTGTAGAACTATAAGCCAATTAAATCTCTTTTCTTTACAAATTACCCAGTCTCAGGTGTTTTGTTATACCAGTTTAATACTTATAATTGCCACAGTCTTAAATTTTTAACCTAACAACTTTTAACTACCCTAGTTAAAACTTTGTCTTGACGTCTCTCTTCCTTACTTAGCTTAAATCCTAAGGTCAGACATCATAAACATTTCCTTTCATACATCTTCAGCTCCCTTGCAACATCTCTGACAGTAAGAAACTTGCTTGCCTGAGTACGTCCAATATTTTAACCCCTATACTCTTGCAACTTCATGCAGCTGGAGCGAGACACACAACCTGTTGACAGTTTTGCTTTTAATACATGACTGTGAACTTTATATGGGCCCTTTATACTTCCATACAATTATAGTATATGCAATTATAGACATTCTCTTTCTTAACTAGACACTTTTTCCTCCAGTCTCAATCTGAACTAATTCTTTTACATCCTACAGAGAAAACTGAAACAATTAGAAAAGAACTTGTACATATTTCCATCACACATCTTGCAACCTCCCAGCATCAGTTTTCACACCCTCTTCCTCATAAATGTAGCATTAGAGATAAATCATGCATGCTTTTTTTTTCTAAATCTAGTTTCTCCTTTTCTCCACTGGTTCCTCTCCTGGCTCGCCTACTTAAAAATATCTTTCCAGCAATTCACACCTTGAAATCCCATTTTTGAGCGTTTACTCATTACTGGATCTTTTCCATCAACATAGAAAGTATGCTACAGTTTATCCTCTCCCTACCAAAATCAAAAACAAAAGCCAAGAAAACCCCAAAAAACCCTCTTTTCTTAGGTCTTTCATTTATTGTCTCCACTTCCTTTTCTCCCATTCTCTTTGAAGTCACTCCCACCAGATCTTACCCTTACCACTCCACTAAAAGTACTTTCTCAAGATCACCAGCAGTCTTCAAACTGATAAATCTAGTGGTCAATCCTTAGAACTATTTTAATTGGCATATCAGGAGCATTTGATTCCGAAGATTAGTTCTTCCTTCTGAATATATGTTAATATGTTATAGACTAAATGTTTGCATCCTCCCAGAGTTCCTAGGTTGAATCCCTAATACTAATGTAATGATATTTGAAAGTGGAGACTTTGGGAAGTAATTAGTTGTAGATAACATCACAAAAATGGGACTCCATGATGGGATTAGTGTCCTTATAAGAAGAAGAGAGACCACAACTCCTACTCTCCCCTCTGCAAGGACATATCCAGAAGAAGGTCTACAGCAAACCAGAAAGTGGTACCTCACCTAGAACTAAATCACAGTGCATCTTAAACTTGAACGCCCCAGCCTCCAGAACTGGGAAACATATGTCTGTTGTTAAAGCTACATAGTCTACAGTATTTTGTTAGAACTAAATCACAGTGCATCTTAAACTTGAACTCCCCAGCCTCCAGAACTGGGAAACATATGTCTGTTAAAGCTACATAGTCTACAGTATTTTGTTAAAGCAACCTGAGCTAAGATAATATATTTCTTTCTTTTTTTTTCCACTTACCTTCCAGGTTGTCACATCATGCTGGTTTTCTTGCTTTCTCACTGTTCTCTCTTTCTCTCTTTCTCTCTCTCTCTCTCTCTCTCTCTCTCTCTCTCTCTCTCTCTCTCTCTCTCTCTCTCACTTTGAAATTTTCAGAGTAATTTGGAATTAGGTTCTTTTTTATTTTTTTTAATTTCAGCTCTGAGATACATGTGCTGAATGTGCAGGTTTGTTTCATAGGTATATATATGTGTCATGGTGGTGACACATATCAACTCATCATCCAGGTTTTAAACCCCACATGCATTAGATATCTCTCCTAATGCTCTTTATCCCCATTACCCCCAACCCTGACAGGCCCCAGTGTGTGATGTTCCGTGTATGGGTCCATGTGTTCTCATAGTTCAATTCCCACTTATGAGTGAGAACATGCTGTGATGTTTGTTTTTTGTTCCTGTGCTGGTTTGCTGAGAATGATGGTTCCCAGCTTCATCCACCTCCCTGCAAAGAACATGAACTCATTCTTTTTTATGGCTGCATAGTATTCCATGGTGTATATGTGCCACATTTTCTTTACCTAGTCTATCCTTGATGGGCATTTGGGTTGGTTCCAAGTCTTTGCTATTGTAAACATTGCTACAGTAAACATACATGTGCATGTGTCTTTATAGTAGAATGACTTATAATCCTTTGGATATATACTCAGTGATGGGACTGCTGGGTCAAATGGTATTTCTGGTTTTAGCTCCTTGAGGAATTACAACTCTGTCTTCCACAATGGTTGGATTAATTTACACTCCCACCAACAGTGTTAAAGCATTCCTATTTCTCCACATCCTTGCCAGTATCGATTGTTTTCAGAGTTTTAAATTATCACCATTCTAACTGGCATGAGATGGTGGTTTTGATTTGCATTTCTCTAATGACCAGTGATGATGAGCTGTTTTTCATATGCTTGCTTACTGCATAAATATAGCTAACACAATACTAAGCAAAAAGAACAAAGCTGGAGACATCATGCTACCTGACTTCAAACTATACTACAAGGCAACAGTATTCAAAACAGCATGGTGCTGGTACTAAAACAGATATGTAGACCAATGGAACAAAACAGAGGCCTCACAAATAATACCACACATCTACAACCATCTGATCTTTGACAATCCTGACAAAAACAAGCAATGGGGAAAGCATTCCCTATTTAATAAATGGTGCTGAGAAAACTGGCTAGCCATATGCAGAAAACTGAAGCTGGCTCCC
The DNA here is from genome assembly GCA_028533165.1 of Leontopithecus rosalia. Taxonomy (NCBI): domain Eukaryota; kingdom Metazoa; phylum Chordata; class Mammalia; order Primates; family Cebidae; genus Leontopithecus; species Leontopithecus rosalia. The sequence goes on from CM052658.1 coordinate 78,889,305, forward strand.
TTCCTCACACCTTATACAAAAATTAACTCAAGATAGGTTAAAGACTGAAACGTAAAACCTAAAATCATAAAAACCCTAGAAGAAAACCTAGGCAATACCATTCAGGACATAGGGCATGAGGAAAGACTTCATAACTAAAACACAAAAAGCAATTGCAAAGGAGGCTAAAATTGACAAATGGGACCTAATTAAACTAAAGAACTCCTGCTCAGCAAAGAAAACTATCATCAGAGTGAACAGGCAACCTATAGAATGGGAGAAAAATTTTGCAGTCTATTCATCTGACAAAGGGCTAATAATCCAGAATCTACAAGGAACTTAGACAAATTTATAAGAAAAAAACAACCCCATCAAAAAGTGGGTGAAGGATATGAACAGATACTTCTCTCTTTCTTAATCTGTGTTGGTCATGCCTCAATTTCTTCCCAATTTCTTAATGTCAGACTCTCCACAGGCTCAGCCATTGTTTCTGTTTCCCTCTCTATCTGCAGTAACCATCTTTGCTCACATCAGATTTCATGGCTTTAAATATTATCCATGCACCAATAATTACTAAATTAGCATTTTCAGTTTAGACTTCTCTCCCAAACTACAGATCCATACATACAGTTGTCTGTCAACATTTCTACCTGCTATTCTAATAGAGATTTCAAATCAAAATTTCCAAAATGAGCTCCTTACCTGCTCATCATCTCCCTAACCTGCTCCTTCAGATATTTGTCTTACTCCACATCACTCACACTTCCAGCCTTTCACTTACTCCAGCCAAAGACATTGCTGTCCACTTTGAGTCTTGTGTTTCTCTAACAGTCACATTCATTCTCAAAGAAATATTATTTTTATAAAATTTCAAAATCTGTCCACAATCCAACCACTTTTACCTTCATAGCTTCCACTCTGTTATAAGCCACTACCATGTTTACTGTGATACATCTATTTGTTTTTCTCACTTCTATCCTGGTTTCTACATTCTACCTTAACAGAATGGTAAAACTGAACCTTTAAAAATTTAAATATAATCATGTCACTAATCTCCTGAAAACATTCCACTCAGAGTAAAAACCAAAGTCCTCACAGTTGCCCACAGGACAGTATATAATCCTGCCCTTGTGATGCTTTCTAACATATTTTCCTAATCACTTTCCTGCTCTCTCTTCTTGAACAACACCAGCCTCCTTATTGTTTTTAGAGCATGCTAGTGGTGTTCTTGTCTTGGGGGCCTAGACTGGCTTTTTCTCGTTCTGCTGTTTTCTTTTCCCAAATATCCACATTATCAATTCCTTCACCTCCAGCAAGTCTTAGCTAGAAACTGATCTGCTCAATGATGTCTATTCTGATATACAACTTAATCTTCAACAGCTCACGCCTAAAATCTCTAATCTTACTTACTCTCCTTGAATTTTGTTTATCTACAAAAATTCTGACATTCCAACATAGTACATAGTTTAACTATTAAGTATATTTCATATATGTTTCCTATACTAGACGAAGCCATATGAGATCTGAGAACTTACATTTTCAACGTATCCTAAGTGCCTCATATTGTGCTTGGCATAGAGAAGACCCTCTATAATATTTGTGGATGAAAAAATGAACAAAGGAATGAATGAATGAGGAATGCTTATGTTCACGTAGGCCTTTGAAATTTACAATGCTCTCTAACATGTTACTGTACTTGATTCTCATCACAGATCTTTGATAATGTAGAAATTGCTAGTCCTATTTTAAAATGAGTCTTCAAGACCTGCTAATCTGTTCTCTCTCCTAGTTAAAACCATTAACATAAGATAAATTAGAAATCATAAAGTAAGGTTAAGCTTGCACATTATGCTTCAGTGAAACAAGAGATAATGAAATTAGTTATTATCAAACTGAAGAAGTAACTTAATTGGCTCAATTTTAAATAAATCATTGATGAGTTTATTTAGATAACATAAAATCTTTGAAATGAGCAGCAGTAAAATTAAGTAATTTATTCCAGTAAAGTGAGTATATGCTTTGCTAGGACAGGTTTCTTACTCAGATAAATTCTTGTAGCTTGTCTATTAAATCTTCATCAGTGCCAATCTCAAATATTCTTCTGATGTGTCTCACATTAGTGCCTTGTAGTATAGCCAGAGTGTTTTTAAAAAGCTTGTGGTTTTTACGATATTTAGAATAAAGACTCTCAGTAGAGCTGGCATAACTGATGGAAAGGCACAGCCATTTTTACCCACATATAGTTTCATTTTGTGCCTGCAGTAAAAGGCAGGCAAAACAAACAAACAAACAAACAAACAAAACAAACAAACAAAACACCCATCCAGCAAACCAGCTAACAGAATGACTTTCTGTTTGGTGATGGCTGTCTGGCTTTTTCTCTACCTTGCCTTTCACCTGAGCCACTTATCTCGGTGGTAGCCATAGTGTCTCCTTGGTAACGTTCTTTTTATATGATACAATATGCATGGCCAGATTTTTTCCATAGTCAGTTTGGACAGTCAATTATTATTATGGCAATAGAATTTTCCAGTAGTCCATATTGTGCTGTTTTGGTCTAACAGATCCAGGATACAAGAAGATCCTATAAAGAAATTGGGGCAATTTACAGTTTTCAATCCAGGTCACTGAACTTGAATCAGATAAAGCTTCTCCTGCTTAAATTTGTTGACATCTCCTACTTAAAATATTAAATTGGCTAACATTCTCTCCTAATTTTCTGGTCTTTGAAAGGAAGTTAGAGATGATATTGTCCTTCTCGCATCTCTTTAGAATTCAAATGATTTCTTTTTTTATAACTAAAGATGGACATTTTTCAACAACATTGGAGTGTTTACCAGATTTTACATTAGATTCAGAAATAATATCAATTAACCACTTCTCAGGATGTTATGCAAATGCTAGGATTACTTGTAACTGGATTCAGAAATTCAGCAAGTGTTCCTGAAAATAGTGCCTCCCACAAAGACTGAAGTCATGGCAGCACTTAAGTTATAAAACTGAACAAGATACAGTGGAGCTGCTGCTAAGGAGAACATAGTCTAATGGCTGAAGATAGATAGAGGGGGACACAGAAATCAGTCTCAAAAATAGAGTATGGTAAATTTTATAACAAATTTATGAAATACTCTGAAAATATTTTTTAAAAATGGGGAGGTTAAAACAGTATTTTTGGAATGGGATGGCTTCGGAAAAGAAATGACAGTTGAGCTGGGAACCACCTACTGGTATTATTTTTCATCACATCCACAACCAAGATACTTCTATGTGTAAGTTCTTACCTGTTTTACAAACCATGCAAACAGTATTCTGCAGTTTGTTCACTTTGAGAACACATTTAATAGCTGCTTCTCCAGTTGAAAAGTTGAACATGTAATCAGAAGGCACAAGTTTGTCTTCAGAGCACAGAGGTTGGAATTGTGACTTCCTTCTTCCCTCTTCTGTGCCATACTCACAGAATGACCAAGGAGGTTTCCAGTCTGCAGTTTGTGGCCAGGAGGGCAGTGGAGGTAGATTTCTACTCATACTATTACCAAGAGCCTTGCACTTATTGCTAAGAAGTGACTGGTTTTGATATTAAAAAAATCATACAGTAATCATACAGTAATAAGGCTCTCAATAGACTCCTACAGATTTCTTCCAACTTTCTAAAGTATGCCTCAGCCTCATCTCCAGAATGTTTTAGCTATTATTAATTTCTTCCTGCGGCAATCCTTCTATCTTTTTAAACACTTTTGCAATAATGTTTATGCTTATCAGGTATCTTGTGTTTTTCTTCCAGTCAATAGCTATATATGACCATCAGCTTAGAAAAATAGAGGCCTTAAGTAAACTAACCAAGTGACTGGTCTTAAAGAATCAAGAAAGAAGATTCAACAATAGTCACATAAAATTAAGAAGGTATTCTATCTCAAAAGGAGCAGATCCGAGAACAAGCAAAAATTAAATAGACATGGGTATGAATCCTGTCTGTATGAGTTTAGACAAATTAGTCAATCTCTCTGAATCTCAATTTTCTTATGTAAAAGAGTATCTCCTACATTTTAAAAATTATTGTTAAGCATTAAAGAAAATATCTGTAAGTCACCAAATATAGCACCTGGTACTTAGTACATACTTAATAGTATATTAATTAGTAATGAATGCTATTCAAATGCTAGAATTGCTTGTAACTAGCTTTAGGCATTCGATGAAGTTATATAGTCTACTCCAAAATGAGCTAGGAACTAGGCACACAGAAGCCTCCTTCTGATGAGACACACAGAGCATAATAGAAATTACACTCAGTTTGAAATGAGGAGACCTGGGTTCTGATTTAGACATTGCCATCTACTAACTGTATATTTTCATAAAAAATACTTCAACTCTTTAAGTCTGTTTTTCATACAAAGCCAATGCTAATGTTATCTTAGTAACATTTTAAATATAAATGACGTGTTTGTATAATGGAGCCCACACTGTGAAGTTAAAATATATGCAAGAAATGTAATCACATCCAAATTTATATGAATCATAGAGCATGCCTATTGGCTAAAAACTACTAAATTATTGTAATAGCCCCTTACTGTGATATATTGCTGTCTGTAATCATGGGAAATAAGCAATGTGTATTCCTGCTAGTTACCTGTAAAATAAAGTTCAAGTGATGAAATCCAAAAGTGAAAAATAAACATGAACACTAAGCTCTGATTTTTTTTTATCTTTCCCAAATTCTAATGGGTCTGGAAAGTCATGCCCTACAAAGTGTAAATTCTCATCAAATGGATTTTATTGAGCCCTGGATATTATGAGTTACTTTCCAATATGACTCTGGCATAACAAGGAAGAAAATCAAAATATTTTACCTCAAAACATATTTCTCTGACACATATTGAAATGGCCCTGCAAAGCTATCCCTTGTGGGCAAAATCCACATTCTATAAAGAATCCTCTTTCCCCATGTTTTCCTTCTTTCCTTTCCAGATCCAGGGGACAATCAACTAAGAGCCAGGCACCCTTTTAGGTCAGATTAGAAACATTTCATAACCTACTGTCTCTGAAGTAGGTTATCTAAGAGCTTCCTCTGCACAACAAAACTTGGATTATCCAAAATAAAGGATTGTGGAGACAATCCTTTATCTTAACCTGAACATTTCCTTTCTGTTGATCACAGGTCTTCAGATAAACTCAACCAATTGTTAACCAGAACATGTTGAAATTTACTTATAGCCTGGAAGTCCCCCCCGCCCAGCTTTGAGTTGTCCCACCTTTCTGAATCAAACGAATGTATTTCTTAGATGTATTTGATTGATGTCTCATGCCTCCCTAAAATATATAAAACCAAGCTGTACCCCAACCACCTTGGGCACATGTTCTCAGGACCTACTGAGGGCTGTGTCACAGACCATGTTCACTCCTATTTGGCTCAGAATAAACGTCTAAAATTATTTTACAGAGTTTGACTTTTTGTCAACAAACATATAAATAAACGATTTAAGATTCATTCTTGCCAAGGTATCCTGTTTATAATATAGCATCATTGTTGCATTTTGTGTTGAAATAACAAAAATGTTCTCTACCTTAGAACTTACTGACTAATGTGTAAGTAAATCTTCATAAAATGTATTATATATTATTTTATGAAGGTTTATTTACACATTACTCATAAAATATTATATATTATTTTATAATATATATATTATCTAGTATGTGCTGACAGTTCTCAAAGATCTTTTGAAATTGAGAGCAAGCTTATTAAATTCACACTCATAGAAGATTCCAAGGGAAATACATTCTAAATTAATGGCTGTTTCTTTTTAAAGATCAAGTGATAATAATTCACTTGTATTAGTCTAGGTAAAAAAAATCCAGATCATCCCATAACAAAAATGGTAAAGTAAAATTGAGATTACTCTAGAAATGGCATTTCTAAAATTATCTATAATTTGATTTTATATTTCTATTTAAACAGTATTCTTAATTCAATATTTTAATGAAACCACATGTTCATTTTCCTGTAAAGTCTTTTAAATATTTTATTCTGTGGTTGTACATTTAGCTTCTAATTATTTTAATTCTTCAGTTTTGGAAATGTAGTAAAAATATTTTTTGGAGGCCATCTAATTTCATGTTTATTTCCCATATCTTCAGGAATTTACAGTGTTTTCTTCACCTTTTTCTCCACTGGTGACATGCCTTGGTCCCTCCCTCTTCCAATTCCTATCATCCATATTCATATAATTTCCCTGGTTCTAAGCCATTACTTGTAGTTGGGATACACAACCACAAGGTACAGATTGAATTTTGTGTTTATTTCCTCCTCTCTGTTTAGAGAATCAGTCCTGCCTTTCTTGCCCTGAACCCTGCCAGCGCCACCCAATTTTGCCTCTTGTCAGTATGGCATTCTTCCCTGGCAGACCTCTTCAGAGGAGAAAACAGCTGTGAAAATAGCGGTGTGAAATATCCAATCCAAACACATGTGAAAATAGACATGCCTGGTTTCCTAGGTAGGCAAAGAAGAAGGAGCTGTAGTTATATTTCCATATAGCTTGGGAGAACAAAGAAAGAAAAGAAAGACGAATTGAATGAAATTGAACAAACTCTTCAGTTTCCCAAAGTTACCAGTATAATAGAAGATATGCTAGACGAACTACTTTTTTAAAACAAATTTTATTTTGTTATTAGTAGTCACTTATCAGTGCCTATAGAACTGTTGGTTATCTATATGCTTGCTATGAACTTTATGATAATTCCTTTGAACATGCAATTTGTCATAGTTCTTTATTTAAAATAAAGCTCAGCTCTCTAATTGAAGCCAAGATTACTTCTTATTTTTATAAATAATTTTGGAATAAGTAATACTCAAGTAAAAATATATATAAAAGTATATAAGTATATATATGTATGTGTGTATGTGTGTGTGTCTGTATGTGTATATGTAGAAAAAACAAGAAGGTTACCCGTTACATCTAATCCATGCCTCAGAAATAATCACTTGAAACAGTTTAAATTGTACCTTAAGACCAACTGTAACCTAAAATATTAAAATTTTATGAATATGCTTTAAGAACTTTAACATATAGTAGAAATAGACAAACAGCACTTAAATTAGCCTAAATGAAGTTTGTTTATTAAGTGCTTGCTGTAGCTAGGGAGTCAGCCAATGTCACTTACACTTGGCAGAAACTCAAAGGCAATCGGAGTTGTCAAGAGCTTTACAGTTAAAAAAGGAAAGGCTTCAGGTTTCCCCTAACTGGAGGCTGTTTGAGTGGGGATAGTGGTGGACTTACGAGAAGTAGGGCATCCTATGTAATTAGTTGGGAAGCATGTTTGGCTTTCTCTGGTTGGTCCTGAGTTGTGGCAAGTAACAGAGGGGGACAGGACAGTTGAGCTGAAGTCTTGGACCAAGTCAATTATCAAAGTATGACTGCTGCGTAAGTGTGGTTTGAATTCCAGGATTAGTTGTCTGCAGAAGTTGTTGCTAGGTTTTCAGGGCTGACTGTTACAGAGATGTAGGTCAGTGTTCTCTTTTATTTATATTGTCTGGCCATTGTTATACATTCAGCTTCTCAATTAACACATAAATCCATTTTATTTCTACTATGTAGTTTATCATATTATTTCAGAGTACGTATATAGAAAATTATAAATAAATAAAATATAGGAAGATAATTCTATGCGTTTCATGTCACATTTAAATAAAAGAATCTTCTTGTGTGAAAAATAAGGAAAAGCAACTCATTCTGATTAATTTCATATTTCCCATTGTGGTGACTTATAATCATGGAAAAATAAACAGTGTTAGAAAGGTAAAGTCAATATTATTAAAGAGTCACTTAAAAATATATTCTTTGAAGATACCAGTTCTTGCAGGAATACAAAGTATTAGTGGACCACCACCTGGGGCCAGAATGAAGTGTTTTCCCTCTGGGGTATACAATTTCATATCCATCCGACTGCATTATGGGTGATTTTGCCCTGCTTTGGAAGCATCTGGTGGCGACTGCTTCCCAAACAGGATATTGAACAGGACTTCTGTTTGGTATGACAATAACCACAGGCAGATCCTGCAAATATTCATTTAATGATAGTGTCTGCTTAACTCAATACAGCCTTGTTGTCACTTGTCAGGTAAATCAAAGGCACACAGTGTGTATTAAATGCCTGATATTATCTAAGTGTATCAGCCATGCTCAAGTAATCCCAAAGGTTTAATTTAAAGAGAGACTTAGAAAGTCTGTATTGTAGAAGAGTTGGGGGTCTAGACATATGTTCAAGAAATAGGAAATTGTAAAGTGCTACATGTGATTCCTCCCCATTTGCAATTTTAATATCTTAGGTTATTGGGAATATGAATCAAACTAAAAATATAGTTTTATTTTATTGCAGTTAGCATAAAATATATTTAAAATTGGTCTCCATCTACCCGGTTTTGTTTAGAGCAATAATTTACAAATTATCATGATAATAATATTTCAGAACTCTTAATATTTTCCTTTTCTTCTCTCAGGTTTAAAAACGACATTTCTTTCAAACTCACAAATTCTCCACCTTTATTTTTTTCTGACAAAAGTCAAATTCTATTCTTATTAATTTTGTTCTTATTTTGTTTTTTTCTCTCTTACAACTAAAAATAATTTTCCAGAACAAGACATTTTCTTGAATGTTAACAGTATATTTTCAACATCTTTCTCCACTCCTCACTCCCCACCCAGCCCCCTAAAAAAGATGAGCCCTGGAAATTGTTAAAAATATTGTTCTAATATGCTATTTCAGAAAAAGTTTCTCTAATGGCTATAAGATGTGGCACAAGAGGTGGACAAGGAAAAGAGTAATTAAAAATAGGGGAGATTAGGATACTAATTTTTAAGTTATATTAGTTATGTAATTGTTAGAATTAATACATTTTGTGATTGGTTTTATAGTGAAGAATATTTTGTGTTTCTTACAATATTGCTTAAAGGAATACAGAAGTGAGAAAATACGTGTTGAAATGATGACATCATTTTAACCTCAGTGATACGTCTGGCATTTATGTGTGTGCTATGTATATATACAAAGATATTTATCAGGAGTGAGTAATACATGAGCAATGCTTTTCATTCTTTTCTTGAGCACTCCATCTGCTGTATTGTTTGAAATAATTAACTTCCTCTAACATAGAACCTTGGCTTATGAAAAAGAATTTTAAAAGATCAAAATTATGTATTAAGCTTCAAAAACTTTTGAGCTCCTCATTGCCAATAGTTATATCATTCTGTTTCAAATTTTTGCTTGTATTTGTGTGTGTTTGTGTGTGTGTATGTGTGTGTTTCTGTGTGTGTGTGTGTGTGTGTGTGTGTGTGTGAAACTACTTATGTAAAACAGGAGGCAATTTTGGAAACATGTATCAGAAGGAGGCGTTCTTTTCATAGTCTCATAGGAGTCTCTGCTTAAACAATGATTTCATCAACATATAGAATCTTGTTTATCTCCAGAATAGTTTTCATCTTGGTGAATAAAACAATATTTTAGGAATGGCATAAAATTGCTGAATTATTTGCAAGGTGGAGTTAGAGCTCCACAACTTAAAAGATAACAGGATGTAATACTACTCATCCCTTGGACTCAGAACTAGGATAAATTATATTAACTCCAGGGCAGTACAGCTACGACTTACAGACCCCAGTGCTTTTTCCTCCTCTCCTTATCACCATTCCAATAAGGCATACATAAATGAGTTGACTCTTGTTAATGATAGGGAAATAATGGCATGGATATCCCAAAGATAAGTTGAAATCATTTCTACTTAGACTATGGCGCAAGGAATGAATGAGGAGTACATAAATTGTTTGACTACTTGGCAGAATTTGTTTTTATCCTAATTTTTCAGTGGTCTAGCCAATAGTAGATGGTATATTCAAAACAGGACAGTTGGAGGATATCTTATTAAAGGGGCAATTTATAAATGTAGGGATAAGATGTAGAGAAAACATAGAGGATAGGCCATACTGTGAACCTAGTAATACAAAAGTTGCTAACACATTTAGGCTCAAAAAGCCAAACAAATGAATGCACACACACACACACACACACACACACACACACACACACACACAGAGAGAGAGAGAGAGAGAGAGAAGATAGGAGTAATTGCCGGAATGCATGGAACCCAAAAGAAGAGAGTTGGGTAGAGCAAGCTGCCAGGAGAACAACTGCAACCTTGAGTTGAGGAAACGCAACCAGCCCAAGGTCACCTCACAGAGGAGTTAGAGTAATAAAAATCCTGAATCCACTCCCCTGTCTGCCTCCAAGCTCGTGCTGGACTCCCAGCTGTCCAAATGTTATCAGAAAGCAGGAATTACAACACTCATAGTTGCATCCACACGGGCCAGCCTTCTGAGGCAGAGGGGAGGGGAGGTAGGTATAGAAAGGATTTCAAGAGCTTCACAGAAGATACCAAGCATCACGGAATTATTACCCTGAAAGACATCAAATCAAAACTACATAAAAGCAACTCTGGTGTTTGCTGATATGAGAGGAGTATAAAAAATGCTAACTTTATTTAGGCATTCATTAATTCATTCAGCAAACTTATTGTTAATATTTAAACGAAATACGTCAATATATCAGGCACTACTCTCAGAGTTGGGATTCAGTTTTTAAGGAGATGATGGTGTGGGAAGACAAATACCAATCATATAATATCAGCTAATAGTAAGTTCTTTAAGGAAAAACGAAAAGTCTGATGTGACATGGGGTCATGGGTTTCCTTTTAGGTACAATTTTCAGTGAAGGTGTCTCTGAGGGGATGACAGTAAGCTAAGTCCTGGAAGATGATACAAGGGAAGTGAATTTGACAACATGGAGGCAACTTGTGACATTAATTTTTTTAAATCTTGGGAAAGTGATTTTGGCTGGAGATCAACTGGGGTGAGCTGAAAATAGAATGTGAATCAAGGCAATGAAGACTGTACTCAGATTTTAAAAGAAAATTAAAACACAGATAACAAAGATGATATGAAGTCAAGAAAGGCTTTTTCCTTATTTGTTTTCATTTTAAAACAGAGAGTTATCACAGCTTATTTACCTGTTAAGAATGATCTCATTCCATGACACGTGAAGAATTCAAGAGAAAACGCTTACAATTACAAGTGCTAAGTCCTTAGAAACGCAAGAGGGATGCAAGAGGGGAGCACGGTTACAATGATCAATCTTTGATGACTCATTTCACTATAGGAACAACTAAGAAGAGCAAGAATATGAGGCCAGATATGGTAAGTGATTATACTTAGTGGGAAATTGAGCATTTCTGTGTAACTTTTTCCTTTTTATCTATAAATCTGTGTCAAATTAGCTATTCAGATTTTTTAGAAGGTTTGAGGAGGGAAGAATAAATGTGAAATAATCCTGTATGAGAGTGGGGAACAGTATGCCAAGAAATGCTTGACAGGCTGTGCTATAATCTATTTAGGAATTGCAGTCATAACTTCAGGACAGTAGCTATTCCTGTTTCGTAAGGGTCCATAGCAATATCCAGCTACTCAGGTAAAGGCAAAATGAAAGTGAGTAATTGTTTCCAACAGCAGATCCAGTGGACAACCTAAAGGAAGATGGGAAAGGTGCTGAAATCGGTTTTAGTTGAGTACTTATCATATAGACCATGGATTCTAAGGAAGTAGGGAGGGAAGACAACAGGGAAGAGCTAGAATGGAGAGAGAATACCATTCGCCGGAGGTTAAAATCATCAGAGAATAAGGGATAAGGACCAGGAGGCAAGTCAGACTCAGATTTTAAGAAGGGAAAATTAAAGCATAGACAAATAAAGATGACATGAAGTCAAAGAAGGTTTTTTTCCTTGTTTTCATTTTACAGTAGAGTTATTACAGCTTATTTGTCTGTTAACAATGAGCTAATGACATCAATAAAATAGGTAAGTAATAAATTCAAAAACACATGAATCAAAGAAGCTGGAATTTTTTTTGAAGTATAAAAGAGGACTTGAACAATTAAAGCTAGGCAGAGGATGGTGATATATAGGAAAGATGACATCATCAAGTCTATAATCCCTACAATTAAATTAGTAATTGTTTTCCCTCTTTTACCCCAGAATCCAACATTAGCACAACCCAGAGCGTTGGGGTGAGAACTTCCAGAAGCAATACAAGTCAGTTGTTCTTCCAGCCAAGTGTTCACTCTACAACTCACCAACACTACAAATGCCCTGGATCTAAAACTGAACACCTCATCATTGCCTCCAAACTGGCTTCTTCTCCCAAAAATACTGTTTCTGACAATTGTTCCAGTTCTTAAGCACATAAACTTTTGCTCACCTTTCTGTTGTGTTCCCTATATCTAAATACTAGAGAGTTTGAGAACATTACTTTTTTTAACTTTTATTTTAGGTTCAGAGTTACATGTGCAGATTTGTTACAAGGGTAGATGGCATGTCAGAGGGCTTTGATGTACAGATTATTTTGTCACCAAGGAAAAAAGCTTGGTGTCACCAAGGGAAAAAAAATACTAATAGGTATTTTGTGGGTTTTTTTTCTTGTCTGAGGCAGGGTCTGGCTCTCTCACCCAGGCTGGAGTACAGTGGCATGATCATGGCTCAATGCAACCTCCACCTCCTGATCTCAAGTGATCCTCCTACCTTAGCCTCCTGAGTAGCTGGGATCACAGGTGCATACCATCATACCTGGCCATTTTTTTATATGTTTTTTTGAGCAGATGGAGTTTCGCCATGTTGCCCAGGCTGGCTTCAAACTCCTGAGCTTATGCAACATGCCTCAGTAGGTATTTTCAATCCTCACTCTCCTCCCACCCTCCACCCTCAAGTAGGCCCTGGTGTCTGTTGTTCCCTACTTTGTGCCTATGTGCACTCAGAGTTTAGCTCCCACTTGAAAGGGAGGACATGTGGAATTCGGTTTTCTGTTCCTGCGTTAGTTGGCTTAGGACAATGACTGATAGCTCCACCCATGTTGCTGCAAAGGACATGACCTCTTTTTTTTTTTTATGGCTATGTAGTATCCCATGGTTATAGGTACCACATTTTCTTTATCTAATCTACCATTAATGGCATTTAAGTTGATTCCATGCCTTTGCTGTTTTGAACAGTGAAGTTAGGGTCTTTGAGGAAGGAAGGGGAAGAAAGCAGTTTGATAGTGAAATTGGGGAACATAAAACATTTTCTGTAAAACACAGCACATACACATAACTGAGAGCTAATGGCAATGTGACTAGGAAATTAAATCTAACCAAGTCAACAGTAGAAACTTTCAGTTTACACATAAATGATGTTTATATATTTTCAGTGACTATATCACTACATAACTCTCCTTATTTCCAGATTACAGATATTAAAAAACTAAACTATCCATCCTATTCCAAGAACAAATTATTTGTACATATGTAAATTTTAAATTAAATATATTATATATTACATATGTAATTTCAAGTATATGTATATACAGTGGAGAATAATAACATAGCTAATCAAAATTTATTTATACTAGTGTGTGTGTGTATGTGTGTGTGTGTGTTTGTATGTGCTGCATATACATGTGCCTATAGTTTTTTCTACCAATGTGGTAGTTAAGAGAAGTTTTAGCATGGTAACAAAGACTCTTTATGAAAATGGAACCCAGGAAGCTATGGAAGCTGAACACAATCTTTGACCTGTCTCTCTGTTTAAGGTATCCACTCCCCACTAAATTTAGAGAACATCACCTCTCAAATTAGCATCCAGTGACTTGTCTTCATGACTGGAACATTTACCATAATAGATGAAACAGCCATATATTTTGATTTTAATGAGTTTTTCTTCAATGTTTGGAAACAGACTAGCTTAGAAAATGAATGTAAAGGATATTTTTCAATCAAAAACTGCATACTTAAATAACATATTGCTCTAAAAATCTATAGTTTTATAAATGTTCATTAACATAGTTGTATATCAAATAATAAAAAAACTAAGGATAAAAAGGAGTTATATCTGAAACCAAAGTCCTATTCCTCAGAGGACTCTTAAATGCTCCTGTTTTAATTTCTTCTGTTATTTGTCTTTATATCTCTAGGTACTATGCTTATTCTTCTATATCTTAATATCTCATCAACTTTAGCCAATATACCAACTTTAAACAGAATACATTAATATTCCCATAGGAAATATGAGGGGTTTTTTACTTCCCCTTCCTCCAGCTATATTTCTTCAGATACTTGCTACTTATTATTTTAAATGTCTATTTTTAAATTTTGTATTTTTAATCACGTAATGAAATATTTTTTTCTCAACATTTAATATCACATATTTGTTGTTTTTCCTTTGTTTTTTTTGGTTTCTTTTTTTTTTTTTTGCTTTTTGAGACTGAGTTTTGCTCTTGTTGCCCAGGCTAGTGTGCAATGGCCGTCTTGGCTCACTGCAACCTCTACCTCCTGGGTACAAGAGATTCTCTTCCCTCAGCCTCCTGAATATCTGGAATTAAAGGCATGTGCCACCATGGCCGGCTAATTTTGTATTTTTAGTAGAGACAGGATTTCACCATGTTGGTCAGACCAATCTTGAACTCCTGACCTCAAGTGATCCATCTGCCTTGGCCTCCCATAGTGCTGGGATTAGAGGCGTTAGGTACCACACTGGGCAGACCTAATATCATATCCTGATGTGTCATATTGTAAAAAAAAAAAAAGGTACAAGCTCCCCTACCCTCTCTTGCACCTTTTCTCCCTGCTTTTTGTCTCCTAATTACTGTCAGCTGCACTATTCCATTTATATAATCAACGTATTTACACCCACATTCCCTCTGCAGTTGAGTCATCATTGCTTTCGCATTGGTTGACTCTAACAACTGTAATTTTTTTTGAAAAGGAGCATTTACATCATTGCTAAGATTCCATTCTGTCACTAATAGTGTGTTGGAATTATGTTCCTTCTCCATTGGGTCCAAAATCATAGTCTCTGGAGCACTTGAAAATTAAGGTTTTTCTGCATGAAGGAAAAATAATGTGTTTACTTACAGTTCATAATTTTTTTTTTGAGAGGAGTTTCACTTTTGTTGCCCAGAATGGAGTGCAGTGGCATAATCTTGGCTCAGCACAACCTCCACCTCCCAGGTTCAAGCTATTCTCTTGCCTTGGCTTCCTGAGTATCTGGGATTACAGGCATGAGCTACCTCAGCCAGTTAATTTTTTGTTTATAGTAGAGACAGAGTTTCTCCCAGGTTCAAGCTATTCTCTTGCCTTGGCTTCCTGAGTAGCTGGGATTACAGGCATGAGCTACCTCAGCCGGTTAATTTTTTGTTTATAGTAGAGACAGAGTTTCTCTGTGTTGGTCAGCCTGGTCTCGAACTCCCAACCGCAGGGGATCCACCTGCCTCAGCCTCTCAAAGTGCTGGGATTACAGGCGTGAGCCACCACACCCAGCCCCTAAATTGTTTTATGTCAGACTTTGTATGCTTTATATGAAAGCAATTAATTTCTAATAGGACTGCCTTTATTGTTGTGGGGTGTGTGTGTGTGTGTGTGTGTGTGTGTGTGTGTGTGTGTATTTGTTTTAACAGTCTCTAATGGTTTTATTTTCTTCCACTACCTATCTCTTGTCAAGTTTTACCCATCCAGAATTCCCCTGTGAGATGGTTTACCTTCTAGATGTGCTATACAGGTGTCCCACAGAGGTTTCCCTACACTGAAATTCTACCCTAGAGACTGTTCTCTGGGTTCCATGACTTCCTCTCCCTTAGTTTAATTTTTGGGCTTGCCAAAGCCTATTTTCATAAGATACCAATGAAAAACTCCATAGAATGTAAGATGCCCTGGTCCTGCATATCTGAGAATGATTTATTTTTTTACATTCCACAGTTGGTTGTTAAATTTCTGCATATAGAAGCATAGGTTCACAATTATTTCCTCTTAGAATTTGAAAGCCTTCTTCCACAGCCTTCAAGTATTCATGGTTTCTGATATTTCTTAGACATTAGCCAGTAACTTGCATCTCTAGAAAGCTTTGCATATTCTTTTCATCAATGCAGTTCAGAAATTTCTGAATGATGTATACTGGAACAATTATTTTATTACACATTTTACTGGGAAACTTGGATACTTGTTATCTGATAATTTATTATCTTCAGTCATGAAGATTTCTTTTTTATTTTTGTTATTTTTCCCTGTTCATAATTCTTCAGTTTCTGTTATTCAAATTGTTAATTGTTAGTTAGGTGTTGTACTTTCAGTACTGTAGAGAATTTTGAAGAAGAAATTGTTCCTCAGGGATTTGGGGAAAGTTTTAGAGGAAGGAGGGCTTGATGGGAATCCTGAAACCGATGGCAAAGGCTGTGGTGCAGTGGTGATCGAGGTGGACGTGTAACATCAAGTGCAGATCAGCATACAAACCAAAGATGGAAGACAGAAGATAGATTCATTTTTTTCATGAAAGAGTTTTATAGCAGGAGATGAGTATGAATGAGGGTTCACAAGAACTATTATGATCATGTGGAGGAGGTCCTTGAGCTCAATCCCCAGAATAAATGTCATTATATGTAAGGGAATGTCAGTGAATGTTTTTAAGCTGGGGAGTGAAATGACTAAAAGTGAGTTTAAAGGAGTGGAATCATAGATTGAGGAGGAGAGACAGGGTGGAGATGAGGAAAGACGAATGAAACAATATAGAAGGCTTTAATTGAAATAACTATTCTCCTTGCTTCACTGTTTCCTAAGAATGGCAATGTCCTCGATGCTTCTGAGTACACAATACTCTGGCCCTTTGCTTAAGCTGAGGATAATAGCGGTGGAAGGCTATTATCCTCTCTTTACCCACAAAGGATACATACACCCACTTCAAATCTAGCTCAGCTCTCAGGTTCCTCCATTCACTATCTCACCAGCCCCGGAAAAAGTTAGAATTGCCCTCCCCTCTTGAATGACATTTCTTTTTTTTAGTACATCTATTATTGGTACCTTTAACTTGCAAACTTGCATAACTGTTACTTATTCTGAACCTGTTCCTTTAGAAAGTCCTGGAGACAGGGCACTTCGTTTTATTCTCTTATGTTCAGAAAAACTTTGTGCAACTGAAGTTTGAAAGTAACAGCGAGGTACATGTTGTGTAAGTCTCGTGACTTTACTCTCTCCTGAATGATTTAAGTAGAGTAAAACAAAAGCATGTAATGTGCGTACACTGTACCAGTTGGACAGGCTATATCATAATCCTGACATCCCAAATACTGTGTGTATTTTGACACACTGAGCTGTTAAATCAGTATTCATCAAGTTTAGTGATACAGAATAAGATTTCAATTATTTATGGGAGAAAAATATTCTATCCCAAAATACATGAACCAATCTGAAAGCATTTAAAACTCTGTATTTCTAGGTAATACATTGCAGCACATACAATCAAGAGTCAGTTAAGTTGGTTGAAGCAGAGTAAACCCTTATCTAAACACCAATGGTTCAATATTTACCAGTTCACAAATAATGTATAGCCTGAGATGGTAAAATATCAATTAGCTTTAATGTGGCTGATCAATAGAAAATTATATCTTTTTGAATGAAGATAAAGTGTCCATGGTGTTTTATATAATAAAATAAATGCAATATAAGGCTTGAGTCTACAAATAAAACTCTCAAAAACTCTAAACTGAATTTTTCATTTAGTTCTTAACAAGGTTATTCGGTAATATTTGACATATTATAAACATTGTGTGCATTTACATATATTACATAAAGCTTATTGAAAAAATAAATATCCTCCCTGAACTAACCACCAAAATGAAGATCTAGAGCATTCCCGACACCTAAAATCTGTCTGTGTCTTCCTATCTGTCCTTCTGACTACTCTCAACCAATTAACCACTTTCTGGAACTTTAATTTATCATCCACTTGCTATGTTATTATTCTTATCACATAAAATGTGTAACTCCAGGTGACATATACTTTTAACTTTGTTTCTGAGTTCTCTCGCAATTATTTCTACGTTTCATCCACATTGGCATATGTAGTTATTCATTCATTTTTCACTGCTAGTACAATATTCTCCTGAAAATGGGGCTTTTTATTGATTCCAATATTTTATTCTTTTTTTAACTTTTATTTTAGGTTCTCAGGGACATGTGCAGGTTTGTTATGCAGGTAAACTCATGTCATGGAGGTTTGTTGAACAGATTATTTTGTCACCCAGGTACTAAGCCTAGTACTCATTACTTATTTGTTCTGCTCCTCTCCTTCCTCCCAAGCTCCACCCTTAAGTAGGTCCCGGTGTCTGTTGTTTCCTTCTTTATGTTCATGAGTTCTCATCATTTAGCTCTCATTTTTTTATTCTTGGTAGTGACATTAGAGATTTTTCTTTCTCCTGATGGTCAGGTATTAGAGTTGTTTAGGGGCAAGGAGTTGGTACATACTGAAATAGAATTGCTGAATCATTTGCTATATGAATGATTAATTTTATGAGATTGTGCCAAATTACTTTCCAACATATTTATTTGCACCACTGCACTCCAGCCTGGGCTACAGAGCTGCTAACTCTGTCTCAAAATTAAAAAGAAAACAAGTCACATAGTACGTAAGTTAGCATTGATTCACTTTCTTGCCATTAGTCAGCATTTAATCAAACTATATATATATATATACACACACATACACATAATGTATACAATAAATTAAATATATTAGAACTTTATCATGGTTGAAAATAGCAGGAAATAGAATACAAGTAGAGATTCAGGCTAAGAAGTAGTAAAACTGAACAAAAAAAAGGAGTTTTTCACTTGGCCAAAATAAAATCATAAAGTATATATTAACTATAGGAAATAAATTATTAAAGTATAATATCAAAAATATAAAATATGCCATAAAATATAGAAAAAGACTCATTCTGTCTTTTGAGACTGACCTCCAAGAAATCAAAGCAATAATAAATAAAAATTAATTTGGTTAAGTATAGCAAACTAGGTTTATATGTATATTCTCTTAGGAGTCTGAAGATATTCTAATATACAGAGTACCCATTACTGTTGTTGGCAAACAACTGTCGATCAAGTTGATGCTTCTTTGAGATTTGTCTTTTCCCTCTGGCATCTTTTAAAATCTTTACTTTTTCTTCTCTGTGTTTCATTACAATAGTTTTTAGCATAAGTTATTTTTACCTTATCTTTCAATTGTAATAGAAAATATTCAGTAGTCATCTCTTAAAATATTTCTTCTCTACCATTTTATTTATTCTGTCTTCACAAGACTCTAATTAGACGTATTTTAGTATTTCCATTCTCAAAATATCTTAATTTGGCCTTTAATTTTTTTAATCTCCTTGTGTCTTTGTGCCATATCTTTAGTAATTTCTTCAGATAATATTTTCGAGTTCATTGGTTCTCTCTTCAGTTTTGTATAATCTACGCTTCAACCCATACATAAAGCTTTTGAAAATTATTATTTCAGTATTTATGTTTTTCATTCTTAAAGTTTATCTTGGTTCTGTCAAATTTTTGTATTTTTAAAATAATTTCTTGCTAATTGTTCCTTTTTACAATTTTGTTTTTACCTAAACATTTTGCATGTGTTTTATATTTTATATATTATAATTCCAATATCTATAATCCTTAGGGCTCGTAAACAAACACTTTTTTCCTGCTAATTCTCATTCATGCATATTTGTGTTCTCGTGTGTTTGCTGCTCTTTCCTGATAGGCTTATATTTAGTTGACCTTGACTTTTCAGAGTAAATGTGCATTTCCTCCTTCCAGGAATCAGGGAGCTAACAAGTGAGACCAATTTATCTACCTTCTAGGATTCTGGCATTGCTTAAAGAAACTAAGATCTTGACAATGCATTATGACCCAGTCACCCGATCCTAGTACTGACGGATTTTACCTGAGGAGAGCCCAACACCTTGGGACTTTGAGAATGTTCACAGGACAGACTGCAGTTTCTGCTTCAACCTCCTTTCCTGTCTTTTTGTTGCTTATGGTTTTCTCTTCTTGGAGGCTTCTGATAAATTAAGTAATATTAACAGTGTAAAACCAGGTGTTGGCGGGGTGTGCTGGCTCACGCCTGTAATCCTAGCACTTTGGAAGGCTGAGGCAGGCAGATTGCCTGAGCTCAGGAGTTCGCAACCAGCCTGGGAAACACCATGAAACCCCGTCTCTCCCTAAAATATAAAAAATTAGCCAGGTGTGGCAGTGTACACCTGTAGTCTCCTCAGCTACTCGGGAGGTTGATGCAGAGACTTGCTTGAACCTGGGAGGCTGAGGTTGCAGTAAGCTGAGATGGTGCCACTGCCCTCCAGCATGGGCGACGGAGTGAGACTCCATCTCAAAAAAAAAAAAAATAAACCATGTGTTATACAAAACCTACTTTAGTTTTCTATTAGACCATTAAAGCAACTGCTTGAAATGAAAATGCTGAGACTTGACCTTATAGAAGTTAGAACACCTGATATGTACTTCCAAGTAAAACTCGTGATTATATTATTTGTGTTAATTTTGATGTTGTTACTGATACACAAAATTATTTTTTAATATTAAAATTATATTTTTCTCAAATCTTATTCTTTTTTTGTTAAAGGTCAAGAACTAAGCTAGGACTCTTACTCTGCCAGGTAACAGAGCAATTTAAAGAACATGTTTAAAAAAATCTATTAAGAAAGGTCATTTCAGCCAGCGTTTCTCTTCCTCCTGAAAGATGGGACAGTGTGTCTTTGTCTGTAGGCTTAACCTTTTGCTAATTCTCAAAGTCAAACTGCCTGATCCATGAAGAATTCATTGAGCTCTAATGCTTTACAGTGGGTTTCAATATCAAAGTTCCAGATCTACCATATTCCTCCTAATGTCTAAGCCTTTATTCACACCCCACTGTGCTAATAATTACATTGTTCCCAATCCACAAATTACATAAACTAAATATAAGAAATAGCCACTTTTTAATCTTAAATCATCAAATTAAAACTGATTCTAAGCCTCTATCCCACGCGCTTGGTGGGAAATCCAAAGTTAGTCATTATTAGGGCTCCATTATCTTTCTAGGTCCAGGTGAAATATGGCCTGGAAATAGAAGCAACATTCACCGACCTATGAAACATAATAGTCATATCTATAAACATGACCGCATAACTTGGAAGAGGTTCTTCATTTCTAGAAAGCTTTTTTTCAGGGTTTTATATCAACAAGAGTACTGTCCTGAGGCTGTGAATTCTGTTATTATTCAGCCTCCATAATCGCTCCTTCTAAACTTTACCTTTGGTGTCCTCTCATTGTCTTTTCTCTTAATCTTTCAATTTCATCATTTCTTCTCTACTTATCCTCATAAGAATTTTATCTAATGCCTTTATCCTGAAGCTCTAAGTCCTCAAAGAACACAAAGGGATGTGTGTCTTGTAAGTGGCTTTAGCTTTGGTTCGGCAATGCAACCTTCCCTGAAGCTGTGGAATACAAAAGTGCTAGGCTATCTTAGTGAAGTCAGGGGGAATAGGAGATTGCCCCCAGAAAAGACAAAAGGGATCACTTTGCCACAGTCATTTCTGCTAATATATATTTAATATTTATTGAATGTCCGATATGTATCAGAAGTGACACTAAGAAACCTTATATTAGCTGTCTCATTTAATCCTCACCACCATGTTATGGAATCTAGGTACTATTATCTCCATATTACAAATGAGATACTGAATCAAAAAGAGTTTAAATCACAGCTCTTGATCTCACAGTTACTAAACTGAGGAGCCAGGAAATAAACCCAGCAATCTGATGATAAATTATATTGCTTTGTTCATTGATTAGGTTTTTGATTTATTATTTGTTTCCTGTTTTCTCTTCTACTAACCTGCCTAAATTACTAATCTCAATTAGCATTAAATGTTTCCAAGGATTCGGAGTCCTGCAGCTACTGAAATGATGAATGGAAATCTCACTCTCTTTTGTCAACAGACTTTTCTAAGACCAACATTTAATCACAGCCAGGCCACTCCACAGAATCCCCTAAAGTCATGCCGTGTAAGTCTAATGGACCAACTTGCTGTTATTGCCCCAACATATGTGACATGCTGAGGTGGTGCTCAATTTGTCTCCCCCATAGATATGGCTAGCTTTTTTTAAACCTATCCCTTCTCAAATTCCTTCCCTTTACCAGGAACATAGCACGACCCTCTGCATGCCAACATCTAACTAACTGAGCATGCAGACTGTAGTGACCTCAGAGGTACTTTAACAGTAAAAGGCATTTCAGAAAGAGTAAATATTTACATTTTACTTAAAACACATGTAAAACATATATAGCAATAGTTTCTGACACTATAGAACAGTTTACTCATTAAAACTTCATGTTTTCTTAGAATGGAAGGAATGATGGTAAGATTTTGAGAATGACTTTAGTCATTGTGAACAACACTATCCCAATACTAATCATTTTATGAATGCTCAAATAGGGTAGATTACTCAGGAATTAGAAAGCCAGCACATTGTAATTTTAAAAACTTACAAGTAGCATGCATGGCAAATTATGCATTCCAATAGAAAACTTTAATAACGAGTGGCATAACTATTTTCACTAATAGCGTCAAAATATCACCTGCCTTTTGCCCTATACTTTTGAAAAAGATGAGATAAAATGGTAAATAAATGGATTATGTCTTACATGTCATCTTCACCTTGCTTTGTATTAATTTTATTTGAAAAGGTAATTGCTTCCTGAATGCCTGCAAAATAAAGAATGACTACAAAAATCCTACAAAATAAAATAGCACAGTTATGTAAAAAGATATTTAAAATAAATAAAAATACTGCCTTATAGTATGAACACAATAAAAACTATTTTCATCAATATATAGATACATAGATATATAAGCTTATACATTCAAAGTAAACAACGAAATAGAAATGTATCAAACTATTGATGACTATCTCAAGACGGTAGTATTATGGATAATTGTTCTTGCTGTATTTTTGTTACTTTTAACCTATTAAACTCTAGTGTTTAAAGGAAAAGTAAATTTTATTTTTACCTTACTTTAAATTGCTTTTTACCTTTCACATATTTCCATATACTACATAATGTCAACCTCCATTATGCTCACAGTAGAGGACACAAGGGATATTTGGTAACAGAAATTTAATCATCATTACACACTTATACCATAAACATTGAATACTAGAACCTATATCTACTTTCTTCCAGAGCAGGGAAAATTAGAAAACTCTAATTTCATCTTTAAATATTTGGTATAATATGCTCTAAAGTATTGTTTATAATTATCTCAAAGGTAAGTTTATGTTAGCAATGAAGCAGCAGGTATTTTATTATTAAAATTTTTGTGCAATTTCATTTTACTTAGGAAAATTAAACAATTTTTATTCTTGGAAAGAGTTGATTTATTCGGTGCATTTTAATATTAAAAACTAACAAAACATAGATCTAATTCTTCACCAAAATATAACTAACAAATAAAAATCTGCTATAGCACAGTTAAGGTAACTACATGGTTAATTCTAATGTACTTTTATAATATTTGAAATATAACCATTTAATCTTATCAAGTTAATGTTATAAAATATTTCAGATTTTTGGGAACCAATTCTGAAAGGTTAATACTTTCTTATTGCAAATTTAGGTTATTCAGAAATGGGTTTCTTAAAATAAGAACATAAATAATTTATATATGAAACACAAGGCTTAATGTTTGGCTCAAATATTGTAATATCAAATGAATTACTAAGAGAAAGAAAACTGTAATAGAATTATTAGTGCTGCATGAAAACTAGGCTTAAATACTGCATAACAATAATTTCCTAGACCTAACTCTATAGAGTTTACAAAGTGATTTTGTCTAGACAAAGGAAGCAGCTATTTGTTTTCTGTCAAAGTACTCTTTGTTAAAATGAAGAAATTATATATGTTAGTTGTCTTGGCTGAGTCTCCATTCCAGTTTTATTAAAATTAAAACCAACAAGCATTCTCTATTTTTCTTGTTATTAAAGTTACCTGTACATTTGGACAGGGCACAAAAATTTAACCCTAAAAGTACATGCTTTCTTTATGGAGGACAAGTTCTTCACAAATGAAACTAACATCATAAAACATTCCATGCAGATTTCTGTAGTGCATTCATGATCACGGCAGCACCCTCTAAAATCTAAAGTAGGATTCAAAAATCCATGAAATATTGACACCATAAAAAGTAGTTAATAGTATATTGAGTGAAATGTAAAGATTTAAACAGTGTTTGCAATAGTGAGTTTCAGTATGCCAATAAATTTATAACCACTCTATTATTTAGGATATAGGTTCCAAAAAACATTTAAAAATATACACACACACCGCCCCCCCACACACACAGACACAAAGCCACAATGGCTTAAAGAATAGGAACGTGCTCTGCAGTGTCTCACGTCCCAGTTTCTCTCCTCCTGTTGCTTAGCCTTCTCTGGGGTGCCTCCTACGGTGGCTATGGCTCAGGACCACATTCCAACCTTGGAGAAGTGGGAGGGAGATCAATGGCACACTCCTGTCTTTTATAGACAAATCCTAGAAATTGGACTCTATATTAGCCTGTTCTCATGCTGCTAATAAAGACATGCCAAGACTTGGTAATTTATAAATGAAAGAGGTTTTATGGACTCCCAATTCCAGTTGGCTGGGGAGGCCTCATAGTCATGGCGGAAGATGAGGGAAGGGCAAAGGGATGTCTTATATGGCGGCAGGCAAGCGAGAGCATGTGCAAGGGAACTCCCCTTTATAAAACCATTAGCTCTTGTGAGACTTATTCACTATCACAAGAACAGCCCGAGAAAGATGTGCTTCCATGATTCAGTTACCTACCACTGGGTCCCTCCCATGATATGTATGAATTATGGGAGCTACAATTCAAGATGAGATTTGAGTAGAGACACAGTCAAACCATATCATACTCATCATCTTTTAATGAATTTCCATGGTCAGAACTTAAATTTCAGATCTACAACCAACAACCAAGGAGACTAAAAAAAGTAGACTCCATATTGGGTCGCTGTGTGACTAGTTAAAAATAAGGAACTCTATCAAAGAGGGAAAAATGTATACTAAGAGAAACCTAGTAGCCTCTACCGTAGTCAGGTGTCACAGACTGAAAAAGGCAAGTTCCTGAAAAATTGTAATGGTAAAAATAATATGAAATATAAAATCATCTCTTGATTTGGAGATTATACCTCTACTAGCCTGAGCATTATTATTTTGACTATTATTCAATATAAAATATGCTTGCCATAGCATCAAGTTCAGCTGTCAATTCTGGAATATTTTCCAATCACCTAAGAGGGGAGGCTTCAACTAACACAAAACAGTCTTGTTCAGTGGTAACGTGTAGCAGAAGAAATCAATTACGAATAGTATTCATTTTATTTTTAAAATACCATTTATTTAGTCCTAGTTAACATTTCCCATCTTTCCTTTACTATTCATTTTTATATTTTGGCCCTTCTTAATGGAATTATTCTCCTTCTGCCTAACGTACATATTGTAGATTTTCTGTTAGGGTCGATTTGTTAGTTAGTGGTAAATGTCTTAAGAGTAAAATGTATTTGGGCCTTATTCTTGAAATATAGGTTTGTGGACATACAGTTTTAGGTTTACAGTTATTTTCTTCTTTGTTATAACTTTCATTTTAGGTTCAGTGAATACATGTTCAGGTTTGTTACATGGATAAATTGCATGTTGCTAGAGTTTGCATTCTGAAATTTCTCTAGCGGGGTGCTGAAATCTCCCAAATATTGTTTACTTATCTAAGTCTCTTTGTATGTCTCTAAGAACTTCTTTAATTAATCTGGATGCTCCAGTGTTGATTGTATATATGGTTAAGATAGTTAAGTCTTCTTTGGAATTGAACCTTTTATCATTACGTAACACAATGCCCTTCTTTGTCCTTTTTGATTATTTTTCCTTTAAAGTCTGTTCTGTGTGAAATAAGAATAGCAACATTCTTTTTCGTTTTGTTTTTGTTACCTTTAAGCATTTTCATAAGTTTATTTGAACAGATAGAAATTCATGAATTGGGCAGCATCATCAGGGCTGCACTGAAGTTGTGCAAAGGTAAAAGTTTTTTTTAATTTATTTTTTTATTTCAATAAGTTGGTTGTTATGTAGACTTGATTATATAGTTGCTCTATACTGTCAGTGAGCTGCATTCTAGGCCACTGGAGTTGGCAGAGATTTGTCTTTGGTTTGTATGTTTAGCACTTCCTTAAGGACCTCTTGTAAAGCACATCTCTTCTGGTGGTAACAAGTTCCCTGATCATTTTCTTGTTTGAAAGGATTTTATTTATCTTTCACTTATGAAGCTTAGGTTGGCCAGACATGAAATTCTTGGCTGGAATTTCTTTTCTTTAAGGATGCTGAATATAGGCTTCTAATCTCTTCTGTATTTTCAGAGTTTTGATCAAAAGTCCACTGTTACCCAGATGGGGTTTCCTTTGTATGTGATCTGCCCCTTTTCTCCAGCTGCCTTTCAGATTTTTTTTCTTTCACATTGACTTAGTAGAATCTGATGACTATATCTCTTGAGGATGGTTGTATTATATAGAATATGAAAAGGTTTCCTGAATTTCCTGAATTTGTATTCAGCCTCTCTATAGAGATTGGGAAAATTTTGTGGACAGAATCCCCCCATATGTTTTTCAAGTGGCTCACTCTTGGAAGTATGCCTCTCTCTCCACGTCTTTCATGTATCAATGAGTCGCAGCTTTGTCCTCTTTACATAATCGCATATTTCTCAGACGTTCCTTAAAAATTTTTTTTCTTTATTTTTATTTGCCTGTTTTTTCTTTATTTTTATTTGTTGATTTGAGGAAGCAGTCTTCTAGCACTGAGATCTTTCCGCAGGTTGGTGAATTCTATTGTTAATTCTTCCAATTGCATTAGGAAATTTTTTTTTGCATTCTTAAATTTCTCTTGTGAATTTTTCACTTCCAGAAATTCAGTTTGGCTTTTTCTTGAAATGACTAAGTCATCCTTCAACTATTGGCTGTTTTACTATTTTACTGTTTACCTTGGATTGGGCTTAAAACTTCTTTTATATCCCAATGAGCTTCCTTGCCATCCAGATTCTGAATTCTATGTTTGTCATTTAATCCATTTCAATCTGGTTAAGAATCATTGCTGCAGAGATATTGCAGTCGTTTGAAAGTAAAAAGAAACTCTGGATTTAACAGTCACCAGAGTTCTTGCACTGGCTGTTTCTTACCTGTGTGGGCTGATGATGTTCCCTTAGTTTTTAAAGTGGCTGTCTTTTTTTATGGGGCATTTTGCTTTTATATTCTTTGATGCCCTTGAGGGTTTGACTGCGGTGTAAGTTGCCTTTAGTTTATTGTTTTTGTTTCTGGATACTTTCGGGCAACCAAGGCTCAGTCCAGCACTCCTGGGCTACATGCTATAACCATGGGGGGTTGTGACAGGAATCTGGCTTTGTCCTCTGGCACCTCAAGGTGAAGCACCTGCTGCATTAGAGGGGTTGAGGTATTCCCAGTCTGTTGGCAACTACACTGTAATGGGGGCTGCTGGTAATAGTGCTCCGTGAGGTAGTGGTGGGCCCTTGTGCACATGCACACCAGCAGGGTGGCAGGGAGTCCATGTGCGCATGTGCACTAGCAAGGTGCTAGGGATGGGTATGGGCAAGTCCATGCCGGCAGGGAAAGGCTGTGGGTGGGTATTTACTGACAGGGGTCCATCTGCAATTGGTTAGGCAAGATAGCCAATGAAAGAGCTATGGCAGTGGCTGCTGGCAAGCTGAGGCTGTGCTGCAAGCAGGTGTGGTTAAGCAATGACCCTGGAGGAGGTTAGCAGTAGGGGGTGCTCAGATCAGACTGACCCCGTCCGATGGGCAAGACAGCTCTGTTCTATCCAGTTCTGGTAGCCAATATAGACTACAGCCTTGGGGCAGGAGCATCCATGGCTGTGCTTTACTGCAACCATTCCCATGCCAAACCCTCCGGGCTTGATGCAAGCCGGAGTTCCGTCTCTGCCAACTCCCCAGGCAGTTCTTGCCAGCTCAGTTCTTGCCAGATGTCCATGGGGGCTGTGGAATCCCCTGCAGCTAGAATCCCGGAGATCAACGATAAGGGTAAACCACTCCACATTTGTTTCACTTATTGCTTCCGGAGGACCTAGGAAGGGCCAGAAACAAGGCCTCATGCTCAGCAACCACATGCAGGATTGGTAGCTTCCTCTCCTTTCAGCCCGCGGTCTGTGTCCTCCCTCTGTCCACCCTCAATGCCGTCTTCCCAAAGATCTGTTTGGAGTGCACCAGTCTATTTCATGGCCTAGTCTCTCTCAGTGGAAAAGCGCTTCCTAGTTCCATCTAGTCAGCCATCTTGGCTCTCCGTCTTACAATTATTTTCTTTCAGCACAGTGAACATATTATTTCCTTGTTTCTTATTGGCTTTCAAAGTTTCTGCTACAAAGTCAGCCTTCTAATTATTGTTCCTTTTAAGTAAGCCGATTCTTTGCTTTGGCTATTAAATCACTAAGATAACAAATAGCCCTGGAGTTTATGGCAGATTTAGAATTCTTTCTGCAGTCATATCACAATCATTCACTTGAACTGTGATCTACTTTATGATTAATAACACCAGTAGCAAATATTTACCATGTGCTTGACAGCCTGGCAAAAACAAAAATACCCTACCTTAATCATCAGATTCAGTTCTCACAGCAATCCTTTGACGCAGGCACGCTTACTTTCTCTATTATGGTATGAGGAAGGACCATGAGGCTTTGGAGGGTAAGATACCTTCTCAAATAACACAACTAGTAAGTAAGAGGTTAGGAGAGTAACGAGTGGAGTGACAGGGAGTAACACAACCATTATCAGTCCAAAGGGGCAGAGTATGTGCTATGCAAATAAAAATTAGCATCTGAGGGTAAGAAGAGGCTGCAATTTGTATGGGTCAGCTTGGCTAAGCTGGAGGTGCCTGCAGGTACATTCAAGCTTGCCTTGCTATTTCTTACTCAGTACCCCACTCTCTTTTTGCCAGGCTGCTGGTCCTGGTAAACAGTGAACTTCAATTCCATACTCCCACCCCTGCAGACACAGAGGCAACAGACTAGAAGAGACTTATGCCAATTCACCTTCACTTTGTTTATCCTACCTCAAAAGGTGGACAAGCCTGGCTTCCCAGATGATCTGCAAGCTTCTAACCCTCCCACCCAGGCTCACGCTTGCTGGTGACTTCTCAAATCCTCCACATCTCAATTCTTTACATTATTTCTCTGTACTGCCCACAACTGTGTAAGGTCTAACTCCTCTGATAAATTCCTTCTGTAATACTTGCAATAATTCCATTTCTCTGATTGAAACCTGTCTGAACTCAGAAAGGGTGTAGCTTTTAAAAATACTGCTCAAGAGTGTTTCAGAAAGTTACTTGTGAGTGCTAGTTGAAATGCAGACTCTGGGGCTTTTGCCTTGAATATTCTGGTTACTAGGTTGGATCCCATTTTTGTTTTCAAGGGCTCCAGGCACTATTATATTCAATGGACTCCTTTACCCATAAAAATATTAAACATTATATTTTCTGACTGTATTGATATAAAGACAAATATAATTCAGGATGGATTATATTTTGTCTTCAGATTTCAAAAGAAATTAGTACATTGTCTTAGATCCCTAAAAGTACCAGGATCCCTAGGCACACCATACCTACTGTGGCTAATGAAGAACTTGGTCCTGTTACTAGGTTTGAATTGGGGTCTGGGAATATGCATTCTAGCAACCTCCCTTGGCAATTGTTCTCATTAGGCAAGTGTGAGAAGCACTGCTGAAGGACACAGGTGTTTCAGGACCTCAGAGAGTCTCAGTGATCACATTTTAGAAGAGAAACAATGAAAAACAACCCTGCCGTTTGTGAGGAACACAATTGCAGGGAAATGCTTTTTAAAAGGTGTAGTAACAACAACATATAATTGCAACAAAAATAAAATCTAGCAGCCAAAAATGCTTCACCTCATGACTTTGCTCATTACTCCTTTGGTTTTTCAGGTTTTGTTTTTTTCCCATGCAGGAGTCTTACTGTGGAATCACAATAGCATTCTTGTAAAGGAAATAGTTTCATGCCAAGGAATATGTCTTGTGAGCCCCTGAGAATTAAGGCCCAAAGGCAAAGGGAACTTACAATAAACTAGGTCCATTCATAAAGCAGAATTGATCAGTCTGTTGTGCCTACATAGCCCCAGCATGTAATTGATTGGCTCTTATTTGTTTCCTGTCTCTGAATTAAATTTTAATCTCTTTTCTAGAGGGAAATAAATTGCGTAATATATGTCAGGGCTCAGGACAGTGTTTTAATCGATGTGGACTCCTGAAAAAACAATAAAGATAAAAATTAAGACTGCAAGTACATTTTATTTAGTCCTTAAAAATAAATTCAAAATGTTGAACAAAGGCAAGTATCTAGAATTGGATTAAATGTTGCTATTTTTGGGGTGGGAGTGAGGGGTAGCTGAAACTACATTCTCTTAAGCAACTAATATGTGTATATTTCTTTTCCCTCTCATTAGATCGTTTCTTGATTATATTTTCTTTCTATTTTATTTCCAATAAAACCCCATATGTTACCACAAAAGTACAGGTCTTTCAACAATGATTGATTGTATGTAATGAAACAAGAAAAACTTGAGATGAATTTTTAAAATATATTTCTGGTTATTCAAAGAGATTGGGAAATGTAATAAACCTATTTATGGTGAGACACATTTTGCCGACCTTATTTGAAATAAACTTCTCTAAATATCTTAAGGTTTTAGTCTGATAAAAATCTTTAAGCTCTACAGAAGTGGTAAAAGTGTAGAGATTGATTGCTTTGTTTTTAATTCTTCTGCTGAGATTTCAGTTCTGTTTTTTCTCACTGCATGCTCCTAGGGCATGAATCCAGGACTGGAAAAGAACACAGGGTGTCTACTTTCTCCCCAGGCTCTTTCTCAGTTAGAATGTACATTTACAAAATAATTCTGTCATTGCCTTTCCTAGGGAAAACAGGAATGAAGCAAGAAAGCTTTAAAGGAGTAAGCGTAACACTAAAAATATCTGTACCAAGATGAATCTGAGGCATGACGCTGTCCCTCTGTCCCAAAATATAGACAGAATACTAACAGGCTGCACACAGGACAGGATAATACTTTCAAAGATATTCCAGTGGCATCAACTTTGTTAACTGTAAATTCTCAGAAAAAAATACTCCAAAGCATACTATAAATATGATTTTCTACATCTGATACTCACAATGCATCTGACCCTCATCATTAAGGTCCATGGTATTAATCTATTTGCTTATAGTGACAAAAGTCCTGCATATTGTGTGGTCTCTTC
Organism: Leontopithecus rosalia; assembly: GCA_028533165.1. Taxonomy (NCBI): domain Eukaryota; kingdom Metazoa; phylum Chordata; class Mammalia; order Primates; family Cebidae; genus Leontopithecus; species Leontopithecus rosalia. The sequence goes on from CM052658.1 coordinate 78,920,549, forward strand.
TTATGATCCCTACATCTATATTATTTCTCCAACATTCTCAGATCCCATGTATTTCTCTGCCAGGACATGCATAAACTTGTTTTCTCACTTTTATTTATCCAGCCACCACCTGTAGTGAGTGTTAATCTATCACTTTTGCACCATATCGAATAATGGAGCTGAGCCAAATCCCAAAGTTCTCTTGGAAATACACAAGTAATCTCATGCTAGATGAAGAGGACTTCTCTTATATGTTGATATTTTCACAGCACCGTTAAACTTCAAGGGGATTGATCAGGGAGCAGTGAGAAGCAGGAACTTTAATGTTAACACCTGACCTTCTGCCACCAGTATTTCCTTCTTCTTCATATACCATGCAGGGGGCATATTTCTCCCTTTCTCATTGCAGGGATTTCATTTATGGCAAATTCTTAGTTGTGTTCATCTCACTATATAGTAATCTTGATAGTAAATTTTGTCAGGCCTGTGTCTAATACAAAGAAGTATTAAAAATTATAAAATGTAAATCTGTAATGACTTAATATTCCCCAATTGTTATTAACTAGAACTGTATCTTTGTATTATCTGGGTCTACCTGTCTGTATACCATTTGTCCATCTGTTTCTTCCATTCATCTATTTATCTATAAATCTAATCTACCAAAATGTCCACATATGAAATGACAAAACTGAAAGGTTACAGTTTAACATAACTGAAAATTATAAACTACCATAAATTCCATGTGAAACTAAACAGTAATGCAAATATATTTATAATAATCCAGCACAGTCATTCAAAAAATATTTATTAGTCATCTACTTTGATGGTTAAATTTATGTGACGAATAGGTTAGGCCAAAGAACCTACGTATTTGGTCAAATACTGATATGGCTATTGCGGTGAAAGTATATTTTGACTATATTTATCTTAATGCACTCTGTGCTGCTATAAAAGAATGCATGAGGCTGAGTAATTTACAATGAACAAAAATTTATTTCCCACAGTTCTGGAGAAGGGAAGTGCAAGATCAAAAGGATAGCACCTGACAAGGGGTTCATGCTACATCAACTTATGGATGAAGGAAGAAGGGCAAAAGAGTGAAAGAGACATGGAAAACAGGGTGAAACTCATCCTTTTACAGGGAACACACTTGCACAATAATGAACCTACTCCTGTCATAATGGCATTAATCCATCAATAAGGGCAGAGCCCTCAAGGCCTAATCACTTCTCTTTTGGCCCCAAGTCCCATCACTGCTGCATTGGAGATTAAGTTTCCAACAAATGCTTTTTAGGGACACATCCAAACCATAGGAGAGTCATATTTAAATCAGTACATTTTGAATGAAGCCAATTACCCTCCGTAATGTGGGTGGGCCACGTCTAATTAGTTGAAAGCTTTGAGAGAGAACAGACAAATGTTCCCCAAGAAAGAGAAAATTCTGCCTGCAGATGGCCTTTGGATTCAAGCTGCAATATCAACTCATCCACAGATCTTCATGAAAATGGATCTCTCTCTCTCTCTCTCTCTACTTATATATATATAAACACACATACATGCATACACACACAATGTATGTATAGGTATACATATACACGTGTCATATATGTATTAATGCATATAAAATCCATATGCATATGAATACATAGATGTATATATACATGTATAAATTTTACATATATGTGTAAAGATATATGTATCCATAAATAATCCATATATCCCTTTATCCATATATATATAATTCATACATGTATGAATGCCATATATGCATATGTACACACACACACACACACACACACATTCTATTGGTTCTGTTTCTCTGAGGACCCTGTGTAATCCATTTACCATGTATCTGGCACCCTGTTAGGATGCAGGCTGCACAGATGAAGAAGACATTGTTCTTGTCTTCGTGGAGATAATTGTCTGCCTCAGACAGTCGTCTTTAGATAGGTTTCAATAAACAGCTTTTGGTATGATTTTTCTCAGTGTCCTCACCCAAATCTCATCTCAAATTTTATTCCCCTCATGTTGAGAAAAGGACATATGGGAGGTGACTGGATCATGGGGACAGTTCCCCCATGCTGTTCTCATATGATAGTGAATGAGTTCTCTTGAGATCTGATGGTTTTAAAACTGCAAGTTTCCCATGTGCTTTCTCTCTCCTGCTGCCATGTAAGACATGTCTCGCTTTCCCTTCACCTTCTTCCATGACTGTAAGTTTCCTGAGGACTTACCAGCCATTCAGAACTGTGAGCCAACTAAACCACTTTCCTTTACCAGTTATCCACTCTCAGATAGTATATTTATAGCAATGTGAAAACAGACTAATACACATTTAACAATTTGCAAATAGTTTACAACTCAAGCTGTTTCTATATGATCAAATCTTATCACAGTTTTGCTATGCCATTTTAGGATGGGGTGATCAGAAATAATCAAAGGTGACCAGGTGTGGTAGTTCATCCCTGTAATCCCAGCATTTTCAAAGGCTGAGACAGGTGGCTTGCTTGAGCTCAGGAGTTTGAGAACAGATTGGGCAACATTGTGAAAACCAATCTCTAAAACAAAGACAAATAACTATCCGGGCATAGTGGCATGCACTTACAGACCCAGCAACCCAGGAGGCTGAGGTGGGAGTATTACCACAGTCCAGGAGATTGAGGCTACATTGAGCTGTAATAGCACCACTGCACTCCAGCCTAGACAGACTAAAATGCTGCCTCAAAAAATAGTAATAATAAAATAAATAAAATAAGAAAAGAATAATAAAAGGTACTCACTATCTCTTTCTCTGTTACTACAACTGTCAATATAGAAGAGCCTGAAGTCAGACAAAGTGATGCCTCCAGCTTTGTTCTTTTGCTTAAGATTGCTTTGACTATTTGGGCTCTTTTTGGTCCCAGATAAATTGTACAATAGTTTTTTAATTTTGTGAAAAATGTCATTGGTAATATAAGAATGTTATTGAATCTGTAGATTACTTTAGGCTCTATTGTCATTTTAACTATGTTGATTCTTCTAATGCATGACCATGGGATGTTTCCCCATTTACTTGTGTTATCTATGATTTCTTTCATCAGTGATTTATAGTTCTCCTTGAAGAGATCTTTTATCCCCTTGGTTAAATATATTTCTAGGTATTTGATTTTGCAGGGGCTTATTGTCATTGAAACTGAGTTCTTGATTTGGCTCTCAGCTGAAGATTATTGGTGTACAGAAATACTAGTGATTTTTGTACAGTGATTTTGTATCCCAAAACTTTACTGAAGTCATTTGTCAAGTCTAGGAGTCTTTTGAAGAAATCTTTAGGGTTTTCTAGGTATAAGATCATGTTCCCAGCAAACAGATAGTTTGACTTCCACTTTTCCAATTTGCACGGTTTTCATTTCTTTCTCTTGCTTTATTGCTCTGGCTAAGAGTTCCAGTACTATGTTCAATAGGAGTGGTGAGAGTGGACATCCTTGTCTTGTTCCAGTTCTTAGGGGGAATGCTTTCAACTCTTCTCCATCCAATATGATGTTGACCATTAGATTTTTATATGTGGTTTTTATTTTGAAGTATGTTCTTCTATATCTAGTTTGTTGAGACTTTTTTATCATAAAGGGATGTTAGATTTTATTGCATGCTTTTTCCACATTTATTGAAATGATCATATGGTTTTTGGTTTTTAGTTCTGTTTATATGGTGACTCATATTAATTGATTTGTATGCATTGAACTATCCTTACATCCTTGGAATAAAAATCCCTTGATCATGATATATTATCTTTTTCATATCTGTTGGATTTAGTTTGCTAGTATTTTGTTAAAATATGTTGCATCTATGTTCATCTGGGATATTAGCTTATAGTTTTCTTATTTTATTGTTGTGTCCTTGCCTGATTTTGATATCAAGATAATATTGCTTTCATAGGACGAGTTTTTAAAAATAGTTTTAGTAATATTGGTGCCAGCTTTTTGGGCATGTGTTTGGTAAAATTTGACTATGAATCTGTCTTGTCCCAGGCATCTTTGTTACTATTGTTGGGAGATTTTTCCTTACTAATTCTAAAAGGCTATGATAACCAAAACAGCAAGGTACTGGTATAAAAACAGACACATAGATGAATAAACAGAATAGAGAACCAAGAAATAAAGCCATATACTTACAACCAAATGATCTTCAACAAAGTCAACAAAAATATAGAATGTGGAAAGAACATTCTATTCAATGAGTGGTGCTGGGAAAATGGGTTAGTCATATGCAGAATGAACATGACCCCTGTCTCTCACTATATACAAAAATTAACTCAGAGTGGAGACTTAAATGTAAGACCTGAAACTATAAAAGTCCTTGAAGAAACCCTAGGAAAAATTATCTGGGCATTGGCCTAGGTAAATAATTCATGACTAAAATCCCCAAAACAAATGCAACAAAAACAAAAATAACCAAACGGAACTTAATTAAGGAACTTCGACATAGCAAAATAAATAATCAACAGAGTATACAGAAAACCCACAGAATGGGAGAAAATATTTTCAAACTATGCATCCATACTCAGAATCTATAAGTAACTTAAAAGAAGACATACAAGCAGCCAACAAACACATGAAAAAATGCTCAACCTCACTAATGATCAGAGAAATGCAAATTAAAACCACAGTGAGATATTATCTCACAGCAGTTAGAATAGTTATTAATAAAAAGTCAAAAAACAACAAATGTTAGTGAGGATGCAGAGAAAAGGGAATGCTTATTCACTGTTGGTGGAAATGTAAAGTTCAACCTCTATGGTAAACACCATGTAAATTTCTTAAAGAACTAAAATATAACTACCGTTCTACTCAGCAATCCCACTGCTGGGTATTTATCCATAGAAAACAAATTGTTATATCCAAAATTCACCTGCACTATTATGTGTATCACAGCATTATTCACAATAGCAAAGTCATGGAATCAGCCTAAGAGTTCATCAACAGATTACTGGATAGAGAAAATGTGGAATACACTATGGAATACTACGCAGTCATAAAAAGAATGAATCATGTCTTTCTCAGCTACTTGGATGGAGTGGGAGGCCATTAGTCCAAGTGAAATAATTCAGAAACAGACAAATATCACGTTCTCACTTATAGTGGGACCTAAATAATGAGTATACGTGGACATACCAAAGGAAATAACAGACACTGAGGATGCCAAAAGTGGGGAGGGAGGGAGGGAATAAGGGTTGAGAAATTACCTGTTGGGTACAACATTCACTATTCAGGTAATGGGTACACTAGAAGCCCAAATCTGATCATCGTGCAGTATATCCATGTAGCCCACCTGCCCATGTACTCCCTGAATCTATAAACATTAAAAAATTCTGAAAGCAGAGAAACCTAAGAGTCTAAAGGGTAACTACAATTCAGAGTTTGAGGGTAATTTAATATGATAAAACAACATTTACAGAGTGCAGTATTATACTCTGTACAGAGCCTTACAGTTCTTAAAATAATCAACCTTATATTATCATATTTAACCCTATAAACAAATGGCACAGATGATAAATAAAGTATATATCATTCTAAAAGCAGAGAAAAACAAGCTCAGGAATTTAAGTAACTTATCCAGAAGTGTAGAGTAGCAGATCTAAAAAGTTTTACTGTTCATAGTCTGGACAATGTTTTTCCTTTATGTTACTTAAATCAATATGGCATATACTTTAATTTCTTAAAATGAGACATAACACATGGTTAATTGGGACATTGTAAAACTACCTAAAGCACTTTTTTTATAAATGGGAAAGTACGAAAATATTTACATACATGCTTGTTCATTAAAGATTAAAATAGTGGGAACTAAAAGCATATTATTGCTCCATAGTAAGGAATTAAAGAATTTATTGTGTACTCATACATGATAATTTTAAGCATATTTAAATAATTTATAGGTATGTATATAAATATGTAAATATTCATATAAAATCTTACTTATATCATTCATTTGTTCAGTAATTGTGTACCTACCATGTGTTGAGCATGATACATTGGAAACAAAACAGACAATGACCCTAGGCCTTGTATATATTCTTATAGGAAATGAAAGATACTAAGTAATAAACATAATAAATAAGCCTGTTATATGGATACTAGAGACATCACAAGAAAAAGAGATCAAGTACACCCAGGTAAGGATTGGTGGTGCTGAGTAAGAAGAGGAGAGCAGATTGCTCTGTTAAGGGGAATCTCCAGAAAGATGCTTGAGCAGAGACTTGAGATGAATCAAGAGTGAGCCAGGCTGACATATTGGGGGAAGACCACCCAGGTGGAGGGAGCAATGAGTGCAAAGCCCCAGGGCAGCTGAGTGTATGGTGTATTCAAGGGACAGCAAATATGCAGGTATGGGGAGCCCTGAGTAGGGAGGAAGAGAGTAGTAAACAGGAGTCAGAGAGGAAGAAAGCACATGTCATACGGAGCCCTTTGGACATTGTAAAAGCTTTGGCTTTTACTTTCAGTGAAATGCTGGGCTGTTAGGTTTGAAACAGAGTAGGAACAGGATCCATCCTATGTTTTAAGGAAAGTTATCATTCCAGGTGCTATATTAAGAAGACTATTTAAAGGAAAGGGGGGAAAAGTGGAGAAACCAGGGAGAAGGCTACTGCAGTAATCCAGTAAGAAGCTGGATGGGAGTAAAAGCAGTGAAGGTAATAAGTGGTCACATTCGTCATATATTTTTGGTGTAACATCAATCAGACTTCCTAATGAATTCAGTGTGGGGAGTATAAAAGGTAGAGGAGTCCAGGATGATCCAAGCTTTGCTTGAGGAAGTAGAATTTTGGTATTTCTGACAACTGAGATAGAGAAGTCTTTGGATGGAGCAAGATTAGGGGTGTAAGAGGGAGGTCAGATGCTCAGTTTGAGAAATGCTGAGTTCAAAAGGGCTCTTATTTATTCAGTAGAATTCCAGTAGATAATTGGATAAGAGATAATGGGGAGTGATTGTATTTTATATTTTCCCATGTCAGGAAACTTCTAATAATTTAAATTGACATTCTAAATTTTGTCAATAGATTATAAAAATACATCTCAATTATATTCTAAATAGCATCATAAAATCATAAAAATTTATAGCAGTCAATGTTTTATAGAGATTAAAACAACGTCCATGAATACTGAAAATCTGTTTCACTGAAATATACTAAAAATATTCTGTGGAGAGTTTGAAAAAAACTACCTAGAAATAATTATTGATAAATTTTGGTCATATGTGGTGTTGAGGTAAACAAATGTATTATTTTAGAATAGTTCATAAAGTATTATTTTAGAAGATTATTTAATATCATAAATAACTTCATAAAGTATTATTTTAGAATAGTTATTTAATATCATAAATATTCATAAAGTATTATTTTAGAACAGTTATTTAATATCTCTAAAATTAAGAAAGTTTCTTTCAGACTTTTTTTATTCAAAAGAATTATGAAGAGATTTATATTCAATAACAATAAGTAGGCACATCACAAGTAATATTCTGCAAGAGACGCTAAAGAATAGACTGCAACAGAAACCTGGGTGACTACATTATACTGCTTTGGCAGTTACAACCTCCAAACACTAAATGTAAGGGGGAAAAAGGGATGGGCGCGGTGGCTCATGCCTGCAATCCAACACTTTGGGAGGCCGAGGCAGGCAGATCATGAGGTCAAGAGATTGAGACCCTCCTGGTCAACATGGTGAAACCCCCAAACCCCATCTCTACTAAAAATACAAAAATTAGCTGGGCATGGTGGCATGCGCCTATAGTCCCAGCTACTTGGGAGGCTGAGGCAGAAGAATTGCTTGAACCCAAGAAGTAGATGTTGCAGAGCCGAGATCACACCATTGCACTGCAGTCTAGGCAACAAAAGCGAAACTGTGTCTCAAAAAAAAAGAAAGGAAAGAAAAGAAAAAGAAAAAATATATCATGTAACATTTTTAAAGGCAATTTTAATACATTTTAGCCATTCACTTAGGTTGTTATATCAGACTAAACTCGAAAATTGCACATCTATCTAAGATTGTAGGACTAACATTACTATTCTGAAAGCTTTCCAACCACTTTAGAAGCCTCTCTAAGGTCGACTCAAGCAAGACATTTACACCTATCAGTGCTTTGGCATCATCAACTTGTCTTTAACTATACGGCAATAAACACTTAAAGTTCCAAATCCTGCAATTTTGGAAGATGTTCTGGAAATGAAAGTGTGATTTACTTTAAATGCTATGTCCTGGAGGAAAACTTCTAAACCTTAATAAATACGGGTTACAGACATCATCATTCACGGCAGTACACAATGATCTTATCTGCAGGCAGTGGGCTGTCTCTATAGAAATGCTAGACCTCAGTGAACACACAGGAATCAAAGCTGGTCCCGAGCAATGGTGTAGAGACTAAATATATCTCAGCAAACATGCAAGCTCACAGGCCTTAAATGACCTGTTAGCCACACAGAGGTTTACTGCAGATTCTGATTGCACAGAGTATGGCCAGTTAATGCCAGCTGCACTGGCCTCAGTAAAGGTACAGGTCATTAGCCAGCACAGGCAGCCTGAGGGCACATATGCTCAGTTTGAATTTAATTTTAAACTATGCCTAGCATACCTACTAAAGGGAGAGGAGAACGCCAGCATATGCTGGTGGCAGGTCTCAGGCCCTAATAAGCTAGTGCAACAGAAGTAAGGAATCAGAAAAAGCAATGAAAAAAAGAGGGAGAGTCTTTATAGCTCTGTAATACATTAATAGTTAGATGAATGTTTCCTGTTTCAAAAGCATTCACGAGGCCCTAAGCTCAAAAGTGGTAGGGCACCACCTGGTTAGCCAGCATGTGCTGCCCAAAATATTATCATGCATCCAGAGCTAAGAAGAAAATTGTGGAGAGGCTGACCTTGAATTCAAGAGCTTGTCCACGGCTTGTGTATCATCCCTACCACATAGTCTTCATTTGGCTCTGTATTGGCTAATTACGTATGAGAAAGAAAGAATCTGTCCTTAGGAGGCAGGCTGTTTTTAAGCCGAAGCATTTTCCTAAGAGGCAATAGAAATAGTTCCTCAGACTCAGAACTGCGAAGGAAGTATGCATGCTCTGTCACTAGATGGAGCCCTCACTCAATGCAGTTTCGGGGTGTCAAAATGTAGGACTTAAAACACAGCAGAGTGAAAATGCTTTCAATAATGGTGGATGTGAAACAAAGGCGCCTGGAATAAAGCTGGCAGCTGGGGGATACCCTCATTGCAGAAATTCTGATAGGCTCTATGGAAAAATCTAGTTGGAAGTCATTTAGAATGAACAATGGAACTTCAGCCTTGAAGTTGGATTAATGTTTTGATCTTATTCAGAGCCTTTCTGGAGAGTTGTCCTAGGGGCAAATCCCATTTGTCTATTATTGGTCCCAGGTAGATAATTAGATGCGCATTGGTTGATGGGGTGGAGAGACATCAATAAAGTGACAAATGAGCAGGAAGATTGCTGATCTTCTTCACTAAGAAAGGGAGCAAAGTCTGTGATTGACTTTAGGTCAGGAGTTGGCATGCTGTTCCTATAAAGGGCTAACCAGAACATATTTTGGCTATGAAAGCCAGATGGTCCTTGATATAACTACTCAGCTCTGCCACTGTCCAATATGAAAGCAGCCACGGGCAATACGTAAACAAATGAGTGTGAATCTACCACTGATTTACTCATTGCTGATTATACCATTAGTTCATATTTCCCAATTCAAGGGAGTCTCATTCTGTCAAGCCCAGACTAGATTGCAGTGGTGCGATCTTGGCTCACTGCAACCTCTACCTCCTGGGTTCAAGTGATTCTCCTGCCTCAGCCTCCCATGTAGCTGGGATTACAGGCATCCACCACCAATGCCTGGCTAATTTTTGTATTTCTAGTAGAGATGGGGTTTCAAAGACCTGTGTTGGCCAGGCTGGTGTCAAACTCTTGACCTCAAGTGATAAACCCATCTCAGCATCCCAAAGTGCTGGGATTACAGGCATGAGATACTGCCCTGGCTAATCGGTGTCTTTTTTTCTCTTTCTTTTTTTAATTGTACTTTAGGTTCTAGGATACATTTGCAGATCATGCAGGATTGTTGCATAGGTACACACATGGCAATGTGGTTTGCTGCCTCTATCCCCCTGTCACCTATATCTGGCATTTTGCCACATGTTATTCCTCCCCAACCTCCCAACCCCCTGCTGTCCCTCCCTTGGCACCCCCCAACAGACCCCAGTGTGTGATGCTCCCCTCCCTGTGTCCCTGTCTTCTCTTTGTTCAACACCTGCCTACGAGTGAGAACATCTGGTGTTTGATTTTCTGTTGTTGCGTCAGTTTACTGAGAATGATGGTTTCCAGATTCATCCATGTCCCTACAAAGGACATGAACTCATCATTTTTTATGGCTACGTAGTATTCCATGTGGTATATGTGTCACATTTTCTTGGTCCAGTCTGTGATCAATGGGTATTTGGGTTTGTTCCAGGTCTTTGCTATTGTAAACAGTGCCGTGATGAACATACATGTGCATGTGTCTTTATAACAGAACAATTTATAATCCTTTGGGTATATACCCAGTAATGGGATTGCTGGGTCAGATGGTATTTCTATTTCTAGGTCCTTGAGGAATTGCCACACTGCCTTACACAATGGTTGAACTAATTTACACTCTCACCAGAAGTGTAAAAGTATTCCTATTTCTTGTGGAAAGTATTCCACATCCTCTCCAACATCTGTTGTCTCCAGATTTTTTAATGATTGCCATTCTAACTGGCATGAGGTAGTATCTCAATGTGGTTTTGATTAGCATTGCTCTAATAATTGGTGACCTTCTTCACAGAACTGGAAAAAACCACCTTAAACTTCACATGGAACCAAAAGAAAGCCTGCATAACCAAGACAATCCTAAGCAAAAAGAAACAATCTGGAGGCATTATGCTACCTGATTTCAAACTATACTACAAGGCTACAGTAATCAAAACAGCATGGTACTGGTACCAAAACAGAGATATAGACCAATGGAACAGAATAGAGGCCTTGGAGGCAATGCCACACATCAAGAACCATCTGATCTTTGATAAACATGACAAAAACAAGCAATGGGGAAAGGATTCCCTGTTTAATAAATGGTGCTGGGAAAACTGGCTAGCAGTGTGCAGAAAGCAGAAACCGGACCACTTCCTGACACCTTACACTAAAATTAAGTCCAGATGAATTAAAGACTTAAACATAAGACCTAACACCATAAAAACTCTAGAAGAAAACCAAGGCAAAACCATTCAGAACATAGGCACAGGCAAAGACTTAATGACTAAAACACAAAAAGCATTGGCAACAAAAGCCCAAATAGACAAATAGGATCTAATTTAAACTTCGGAGCTTCTGTACAGCAAAAGAAACAATCATTAGAGTGAACTGGCAACCAAGAGATTGGGAAAAAATTTTTGCAATCTACCCATCTGACAAAGGGCTAATATTCATAAGCTATGAAGAACTACAACAGATTTACAAGAAAAAACAAACAAACCTATCCAAACATGGGTGGAGGATATGAACAGACACTTTTCCAAAGAAGACATAGATGAGGCCAATAAACATATAAAAACATGCTCATTGGTGTCTTTTCTTACACTTTGCTTGGAATAGTTGGAGTCAGTAATGTGACCACTCCACATTCCATCTGCAGACAAATAAGAAGTCTGTGAAGGAGTTTGGTTCAGTCTTCTTCAGGCAACCCACGTATCAGGGGAATGTTACTCTATTACCGGATCTAGTTGAATTTGATTAGGCCTAACCTGTAATTCCCTACTCCATTAACAGCCACTGGTTCAGAGAATCTGGCTGAAGCCAGTGAACATTTGTAATATGTGATTGCAACTGTGACTAGTTGGGGGTGGGTACAGTTACCTGACTTGACAGAAATCTTTTAGGCAGCTTAGAGATGTTTCCCCCTCTTCCAGGGATATAAAGAAGAAAGCATGTTGCCATATAATTAATGCTGACATCTATCTTCTGACCAGGGGTGAGCAAACCTGAGGGCAATGCTTTCATGCTAAAGGCAGGCAGCTGAAAGAGATAGTGAAACATTCCCAGAGCTTTGACTTTTGCATGAGAGTATTAACCTGACTGCTGGATCTGTTGTGAGAAAATACATTTCTTTATTGTGTGCTATTTCTGTAGCTTGTATTAATAGTTGAAATGAGATGTATAAAAGGAAACAGAAACATTTTTTTATTACACAAGCAATAAATGACATAAAAAATACAGATAAACAGAAAGAAAGTATACCCACCATCAAGGAATAACCAAGGTTAGTATATTATAATGTCATTCTAGCTGTCTTGCTATGTATATACATGCATACATCTATGTGTACTCTCCACTAACAAAGGCTGCTTACATTAAACATTTAAAATCTTAATTAAATTTACAGAAAATTTGTAGAGATAGTAGAGTATTTCCATATACATCATTCCAAGTTAATTACACTAGCAGAGAACAGTTATCATAATTAATGAACCAATATGATACATTGTTATTAAGTAAAGTCCATACTGTATTCATATCACCCTAGTTTTTACCCCAGGTCCTTTTTCTCTTCCAGGATCTCATCTTGGACAGATATGCTCCATGTAGCCAACATGTCTCTTTAGGATGCTCTTGGCTGTGATAGTGTCTAAGACTTTCCTTGTTTTTAATATTTTGATGCTTTTAAAGAGTACCAGTTAGGCATTCTGTAGAATGTTACTATATTCGGATTTGACTTATTTTTTTTCTCATACTTAGACTTGGGTTAAGGTTTATGGGAGGAGGACCGCAGAGGTAAAATGTCATTTTCAACACCTTCTATCAAGTGTACATACTGTCAACATGACTTATCATTATTGATTTTGACCTTGATCACCCACCACAGTGGTATTTGTCAGTGTAAAGTGTACACTTTCTTTCCCCTTTCCATACTATACTTTTTGAAAGGAAGTCACTATGTTTGGTCTACATTTGGGTTGTGAGGAGTTATGCTTTACCTCCTGGAGAGCAGAATATCAATACAAATTATTTGGAATTATTCTACATGGGAGAATATTCTACTTTCCTCATCTAGTAACGTGTAATGTATTTAATCAGCACACGCTTTCACTAAGCAATTTACTGTGCCTTTCCATGTCATAAGATTTGTATCATTACTTAATTGGCTGTCTAGTATTATGCCATGTGTGTGTTATAATTTTTTTTCAAGATGTAATTAAGGCCAAATGGGGTTAAATGGATGTTCTCTCCAATATGACTGGTGTCATAAGAAGAGGAGGTCAGGTGCATTAGCTTATGCCTGTAATCTCATCACTTTGGGAGGCTGAAGCGGGAGAATTGCTTGAGCCACTGCACACTAGCATGGGTGAAAAAACGAGACCCTGTTTCAAAAAAAAAAAAAAGAAATTAGGACACAGATACACACAGAGGGAAGACCATGTGAGGACATAGAGAGAAGGCATCCATCTACAGGCCAAGGAGAGAGGCTTCAGGAGGAATAAAATCTGCTGACAATTTGACCTTGGACTTCCAGACTCCAATACTGTGAGGAAATAATTTCTTCCCCCCTCCCCCAGACAGAGTCTCGTTCTGTTGCCCAGGCTGTAGTGCAGTGTCGCAATCTCTGTTAACTGCAATCTCCGCCTTCCAGGTTCAAGCGATTCTCCTGCCAAAGCCTCCCAAGTAGCTGGGATTACAGGCACCGGCCACTACACCTGGCTAATTTTTGTAATTTTAGTAGAGATGGGGTTTTATCATATTGGCCAGGCTGGTCTCCAACTCCTGACTTTGTGATCTGCTCACCTCGGCTTCTCTTTTTTTTTTTTTTTTTAAAAAAAAAAGCAGAGAAGGAGAGTAAGAAAGAGGAAGAAAAAGAGGGAGAGAGAACAGGAATATTGCTTAATTCTAAGAATGGTTATTAATAAGGG
>CM052658.1:78934968-79002744 GCA_028533165.1 Leontopithecus rosalia
AGTGGACACCCAATTTATTGATTCCCAGTGCTGGAATCCGAGTAACCCACTGTGCTGGCCAAAACAGCAGCGATAAGGCTGATGGTGCTCCTCTGCCTGGGAATCTCCGGTCTGACTTCCTTCTTGAGTCCGTAACAAGTGGCTCTGCCTTCCCGGAGCTCCAAGCATCAGTCAGTAGGGGAACCAAGCCTGTCCACTCTACATGAAGAGCTGCCACGCCAAGACACAGGCAAAACCACTGTGCTGGCCACAACATTCATGCTGGCAACCCGTGGGGCTCCTCCACTGGGAATCTTCTGGTCCGTGAGTGATGAAAATTCGTTTGAAAGTGTGGCATCCTCTCGTTCTCTGGGCTTTCACTGGGAGCTACAATCCTGAGCTGTCAGCAATCAGCCATCTTGGATCTCAATCCCCGTGTGTTATAATTTTTTAACCAGTCTCTTAACATTTAATTAACATTAACACCATGCCTTTTATCTTACTATAAACATTGCAATAAATATCAAGAGACTTGAGAGATTTGGGGAAAGGATTCATGCAACAAACATAAAGAATGACAGAAATTATGAAGAAATGGACTATCTCTAAGGTGGAGAAACATTCAGCTATCTAAGTAACTATCTCTGTGGTTAGCACTATAGACCTCTTATAAAACAAGTATTGAGGGCCTTGTATAACCTCAGATTTAAATTCATAACTACAACTCAATGAGACAGTGATATACTCTTTTTGTAGGTTCCCATACAAAGACAACATTCTAGAGTCTTTTGTTCAACACAGCTTGACTTAGAGCAGAAGCTCCAGATTGCATTTGTAAGTTTATTGTTTGTAGTTAGTCTTCATTGTAATCCTGAGGGTGTCATATCCCCAGATATAAAAATAAAATAAGAGTTCATGTTCAGCCTTTGTGTACAAGACTGACAACATTCCAGGTAGAGATACAAAGCTGTCCATAGAGGATATGACCCAGACATCAAGTGAATCTCAATAAGTACATTTAAATAAGTTGTGTTCCTAGCATACCCTTCCAATTCAGGTTTCTTCCATAGGCATCCCTGGGTTCAGGTTGAAGTTGGTGCTTAGGTACCTCCAGTCCCACAGAGAGGGTCACATGTGGGATTGCAGCAATTATTCTGTAGACCTCAGAAGAGTGAGGTAAATTCAGTGATCATGCCTAGATTGACTCAAGCACCAAGACTTAAAGAACACCTGACATGTAACTCAGTTGGAGTGAAGGTGACATTTGCTGACAGGCTAAGACTTGGATTGGTGGTTAAGTACACTTTTTTTCTAAAGTTCTAGTGAGAGAGAACCAGAAGAGTTCCTCAAACTTCAGACCAAATGGATTTTCAGGGCTTAGCATAAGCTTCTCCATTGCTCCAGAGGTGTGAGGAAGAATTATGCTTATCCAGAATCCAGAATTGGTGAAGAGGAAGACAGAGGAGAAGGGCCAAGAACAGAGTCAAGAGTTGCAGAGACTGTGTGAGAGAAGCTCAAGGAACAGGGCAGCACTTTGTTTCTTTCCCCTCATTTTCAATGATACACAAACACTACCCAGTAAATATTTTATATCTGGAAAAACCTTAGCATCACAAGCAATAGGCACAAATAACTTAATTGGGAAACAAATCTCAAACATAAGCATTTCCCAAGTAATTATATCTCATTATATCTGCTTAAGACTTATTTCTTTATAGCTTCTTTTCCTGAATATATAATTTTTACTATATCTATTTTTCTTATTGAAAGGTAAATATATTAATCTATTGAATATATTTATTAAAGTATATCTATTGAATATATTTACTGAAGTAAATTTATTTATTTGTATCACTCCAGAAAGCCCAAAGCCATGCAACAAATGTATTTAAAGGATATTCCTATACAGATTTCTTGAAAACACAAACAAAACACAGAAACAGTGTGGTATATCTGATTTTATAGAAAAGGATAAAATGTCATTTACTTCTATGGACTAAATTGTCATTGCTTGGTATTTTATATAATATTTATTAAATCTTTTTTATTTTTGAGATGGAGTCTCACACTATTGCCCAGGCTGGAATGCAGTAGCATGATCCTGGCTCACTGCAACCTCTGCCTTCCAGGTTCAAGTGATTCTCCTGCCTCAACCTCTGGAGTAGATGGGATTGCAGGCACCCACCACCATGCCCAGCCAATTTTTCATATTTATTTAGTAGAGATGGGGTTTCACCATGTTGGCCAGGCTGGTCTCAAACTCCTGACCTCGTGATTCACCTGCCTCGGCCTCCCAAAGTGTGAGCCACTGCACCTGGCCTAAAGGATTATTTAATCTTAAAGCCACATTGATTTCTTATTATAGTATGAGTAAGATCTGGCCCCTATAACAAAAGTCAAAATAAAATTGTGTATCTGTCCCTCTACCATCACCATAAGAATTGGAATGAAACTACAAATGAACAGGGCAAAGAAATGTGAACACAACACAATAAAAATCTATAAATGAAATATAAAATAGGTAAGTATAAAGCTACTAAATTGCAGGGCTAAACATTATAGAACCATGACCATTTACAATTAGTATGGTTAACAGAAAATGAGTTAAGGAATGAAAAAGAAGTTAGGAGCTTAAGTATACAAATTCCCTTATTTTTACATAGGCAAGAGCCAATAGATAAAAATTTGAAAATGTAAAGAAATGTTATGCTTTTGTTCATATTTCTTCTATATTTTTTCTCCCTTAGGTTTGGTGGAATCTAATTTTTAGGAATTAATATCTTTTAGGTAAAAAACACTTATAAGTCAGTGATCCCTTTGATTTTTTTTCAATTTGTGAAAAATTTACAAATTTCAGGTTATTCTTAATATATTTTAAACTTTAAGATGACATGAGTATGATCTCATTTTATCTTTCTTTTTTATATCTGTTTAGAGATGTGACAAGTCATAATTTTAATTGAAATTTGAGTTTTAAATTTAATTAGTTTTTATTGGCCTTCGAAAAGCAACATATCAATATATTCTTCAGTTTTTCCAATAGATGTCAGTATCAAAAAAGAAAAGAGCTACTCTGTCTTCCAGTACAAAAGGGAACATAATTTTCTTTTCTTTTTTTTTCAATTTCATTTACTCAGAATTGCTATACTTAGTGTAAGCAGCAATATGACAAAGAAGAGTAGTTTTAACACACACAATGGTGATGATTTTGGGGGAAAATTCATGTAATTAGTGTAGGAATTATGGTGTTTACAGTGAAAGAAAACAGTAAACATCTGAACGTTTTCCATATAATCCCTATTTCTTTTAGATACTTATTTATTTTTGGCTCTTTTATTCTCTCTCTCCTATCAGTATAAGATCTAATCTCTCCTCTTCTGTTTGTGTCTCTCAAGGATAATTCAACAAACAATTTTATGTCCAAAAAAAAGGAGATTACATATTTCACATGGCATTTTAATCTTTAAAGCACAATATAATTTTTAAATAATAACATTAGTAGTCCTTGTCATCTATTCTCTTTTCTAGATGAAAAGAGAACTATTATAGAACTTTAATTTACTTTAAATAAAGCATCATATATAGATTAAATATTATTTATGAGGGTTTTCAAATTAATTCTTCAACAACTATGGGACTCAAGGCTGAAGAAAATTACAAATTGAAAATTTTGTTGAAAATGGAGATGGTATTTACTATGAAATTTGTATTACAGATCATCGGTATGCATTGAGTTCTAATAAACTTTAATATGTCATATACATCACAGAGCAGATTTATTACTGATGCATGGAACTTCAGAACCAAGATCACAAGGAAGAAATAACACCTTCATATACAAAGAGTAGCAATGTAATGGTGTTGGGAGCAATAGTTAACAAAATTTCCATCAGGTCTGCCACTTTTTAAAAATTGCTGTCATTACACTAATCTAAATTTATCTTTTCCTATTTTTATACTTCAAGATTTATAACGACCTAATTTGTCAAAAGCAAAATGGAAAACAGACACATACAGTCATTATTTACATTTCCTTTCACTGTGATTGCAGCATCAAAAAAGTTTTTTATCCTGTTTCTTCAGACTTTGTTCCTCTTTTCTTCTCTGCATAAAGATGAAGACTGGAATAGAGATAGACTAAGAGACAAGCCATGTTCAAGTTTCTGATCTACAACTGACTCAGTTTTTCCCATGAACATGTAAATATGCCAACATTTTCGGATTAGAACTGAATATGTAAAGAAATATTTCTTGTTTGCAATCAGAACGGATATTTTATACAATGTATGGGGCAGACAAGTTTTACTATTCAGTTTCTCTCAAGAGAAACCACATGAGAATATTTTTCCCCAGCTTTGTTGAGGTTATTTGACAAATAAAAATAATAGATATTCAACAAGGTGTATAACGTGATGACTGGATATACTTATACATTGTATAATGATTACCAAAACCAAATTAATTAACACATCCTTCATTAGACTTATTTATGTACTAGTTGGATGGGGGCACTTAAGCACATTTTTATTACTAAATTTCAAGTAAACAATACAGAATTATTACTTATAGTCAACATACTGTACATTAGATCCCCAGAACTTATTTATATTAAAACTGAATATCTGTATCATTTAAGAGAGAAATTTTAGTGTCAGTGAAATCACAATCACTCACAGAGTAGATCTTTTCTTTTTTGATACTGGCATCTATTGGAAAAACTAAAGAATATATTGATATGTTGCTTTTCGAAGGCCAATAAAAACTAATTAAATTTGAAACTCAAATTTAAATTATGAATGTATAGTACACGAACCATTTTAATAGCACCATTCTGTGCTTGAAAACAGACAGGTTTTTAATCCTATAAAACTTTTTAAATTCAGTAGTTGTTATTGCAAATACAGATATGCAAATCAGAATTTGCAGGATGCTATACACAAGTAAACAGAAGTGTAGACAATAGTTTCTGGGACCAAGAGTCAAAAAGACCTGGGTTCTTAACGATTTACCACTAGTTACCCATGAGACCAAGATATGCCATTTAATCTTTCACAACTACATCTCTCATTCTTGCCTAGCAGATAAACTTATTGTGAAGGTATTTTTAAAGAACTTCATAAACATGAATAATACAAATCTAATGCTTTTAAAATAAGGAGAGGAAAAACCATGATTTAAAAACATTTTTGATGGATCTAGATTACTTTTGCAGATGAGAGAATACATCTGTTCTCACCAAATTCTTAGAAACTAAAGGGCATAACTACATTGATTTTATTGAGGAGACGTCTTTGCATTTGAAACATACCAAAAAATTTTTAAAAATAAATATATTAGACATAATGAAAATATAGTTTTCTGTTTGCACAAACAAACATCTCTCTGGTCTTTATTTTTCTTTAAATTAGCTGCTTTTATTTTTATCAAAATCTCACAGTCTGTCAACACTTCTATTCTTCCAGAACAACTGCTCTTGCTGTTTTCTGGTTTTAGTTCCAGTAGTTTGTACCTCAATCTCTAATTTTTTTAAATGCTTTTTTTTTTAATTCACAAAACGTAGCTATTGTCTGCTGATTTCTTCTTCTGATAGGAAAGTAACAAGTTCACATAGTTACCCAGTACACTTCTTCCTAAACCTCTACTTTTTAGCCATTTGCCATAAATAGCATGTCTTAACTCCTACTCTGCAAAATAGAAAATATTAGATTTTCCATCATTTTTTTTCACTTTTTAAATCCCCTTCTACTTTCCTGCTTATTGATAAAACTTCCAGTTTTATAATTCTAAGGTAAATACATATACTCTCATTCAATAGACACAGTTACATTGTCTACTATTTCTATTGAGAGATTTTTTTTTTTTTGAGATGAAGTCTCACTCTGTTGCCCAGGCTGGAGTGCAATTGCATGATCTTGGCTCACTGCAACTTCCACCTCCCAGGTTCAGCAATTCTCCTGCCTCAGTCTCCTGAGTAGCTGGGATTATAGGCGTGTGCCACCACACCCAGCTAATTTTTGTATTTTTAGTAGAGAAGACGTTTCACCATGTTGGTCAGGCTGGTCTCAAACTCCTGACCTCGTGATCTACCTGCCTTGGCCTCCCAAAGTGCTGGGATTACAGGCATGAGCCACTGTGCCCGGCCTCTATTCAGAGATTTTTGGGACACAAAATAAATGTTCATTATATATCCAAATAAATAGTCAATTATTCCCAATGTCCTAGTTATATTATTTGTTTTATGTATTCCACTTTCTCACCCCTCCTCAGCCTGCAGATGTAGGCTCATCAATCTCTGTTAGTAGTACTTAGCATTATTCCAGGACATCCTGGTACTGCCTTTTTGGAGGAATCGAATATACTATTCCTGCCTTACCATCTCCTCTCCCTTCTTTTATTCATTATTTGACCAGAATGTGTCCTCAAGCAACTCTCTAAGAAGGGAATTTTTCAGAGAAATATTCTGAATCATTTCATGACTAAAATATCTTGATTCTAACTACTGACTTCACTGATAGAGTGGCTGATACAGAATTCTAGGTTAAACTTCCTTTTCTCTCAGGCCTTTGAAGGTATTATTGCAATGCTTTCCTGCAGAGTAATGCTTTTGAGAAGTCTGAAACTCATTGACGCATCATCTGTCTTTCCCTCTGGAAACACTTGGCTCCTCAGTGCATGGAAATCTCATGGTGATGTGTCTGGCTGTAGATCTCTTTTTGTTGTTTTTGTTGTCCTGTTTGTATAAGTCAGTGTCTATCTTTTTTTTTTTTTTTTTTTGCTGCTTTTTTCCCGGTATCTGGTGTTTTTTACTGCCTCTTTCTGTCTGAGAAAGAGGCTGTAATAAAAATGACTATGTACTTGGTATATAAGCCCAGCTTCTTGACTCCCACATTTAGATTTTAGAGGGGCAAGAGGAGTGTTACATAACATTTTGCAAGAAGTAAATAAGAGAATGTAGGAGACTTTCTTCTAGTTTTCGTTTTATTTTCTGCTGTTATCACAGAATACTACCATCTGGTTATTTATGTTTTAAGTTTATTTGTCTTATGTTTCTGGAGGCTGGGGAGTTCAAGACCATGGCATGAGTATCTGGCAAAGGTCATCACATGGCAGGAAATGGCAGGCAGAAGGACAGAAGGGCACTCAAGAATGTGAGGCAGAAGAAATCAGGCAGAACCTGTCCTTTTATGAGGAGCCCATTCCTGTGATAATGGCATTAATTTATTCATGAAGACAGAGCCCTCATGACCTAATCACCATTTAACTATCTCATTTATTAATGCTGTAACAATGACAGATTTCAATGTCACATTTGGTGGGGACATTTGAGCCATAGCATTCCTTCCAAAACTCATGTCCTTCTTATCTTACATATAAAATACATTCATCCATCACAATAGAGGCCATCACATCATTTTGGAGCCATCACAACAGCTTCCAAAATCTCAACTTATTCCAGTATCAAACCCAAGTCCATAGTCCAGAGTCTCATCTGAATGAAAAACTGTCAGACTAAAGGCACTCTCTGTCCTGAGGCAAATTTCCTCCAGCTGTGAGCCTGTGAAATGCAATTATCTACTTTCAGAAGATAATGGTGGGACAGTCACAGGATAGACATTCCCATTCTGAAAGTGAGAGCTATGGAAGAAGGAAGGGATGACTTGTCTCAAGTAAGTGAAAAACCCAGAAGGGAAAGCATTATTAAGTCTTAGAGCTTGAGAATAATCTCCTTTGACCCCATTTCCTAAATTCTGGGAACATACTGGGGCAGTGGTGGGGCCCTGAGGTCTCAGGCAGCCCTACCCCTACAGTTTCAGTGGCTCAGCTCAAAATTTCTCTCTCTTGGGTTGAAGTTTCATATTTGTAACTCTACATTTCTGGAGTCTCAGAGACAACTCTACTCTCGTGACTCCAGTAGGCACTGCCCTAATGGAGACTCTGTGATGTCTCTGCTCCTGCAGCAGGTTTCTGCCTGAACCCCCAGGCTATATGTGACATCATTTGAAATCCAGGTGGAGGTGGCTATACCACAGAGGTTTTGCATTCTTTGAGCCTGCAAAATTATCAACCGATAGACACTGCCATGACTTTTACCTTCCAGAGCAGGAGATCAAGCCACACTCAAGCTCACTTGCTTTCCCTTTTGGGTTTTTGACTTACTTGAGATAAGTCATCCCTTCCTTCTTGCATAGCTCTCACTTTCAGAATGGGAATGTATATCCTATGACACTCCCACCATTATATTCTGAAAGTAGATAATTTGATATCATAGGCTCACAGCTGGAAAAAAATTGTCTCAGGACAAAGAGTGCCTTTAGTCTCACCCATTTTTGATTCAGATGAGACTCTGGACTATGGACTATGGGTTTAATGCTGGAACAGGTTGAGATTTTGGGGCCATTGTGATGGCTCCTAAACGATGCGATGGCCTCTGTTGTGATGGATGAATATATTTTATATGTGAGAAGGACATGAGTTTTGGAAGGAATGCTATGGCTCAAATGTCCCCACCAAATGTGACACTGAAATCTGTCATTGTTCTATGAGTTTTTTTGTTCTGTGCTAGAATGAGGAGAGGAGAGTCCCAAGATGGCTCTGGGTGGCAAACCTGTGAAGCATTCTCTGGGACCATCCCCCAAAACTATTTTGGTCTCCTAAAGCTCTGGGTTTGTGTTGGGAGGAAAGCCTCCACAATCTTTGAAATGCCTTTGGGGTCTTTATTTTATCATCGTGATGAATAACGCCTGGCCCTCTTGTATCCACAGTAATCTCTTTAGCAAAAGGCTGCTTACCCACACCTTTAGTATTATCTCTTGAATGTACATTTTTATGTAGTCTGGCTGCAAATTTTCCAAATCTTTCTACTTTGCTTCCCATTTAATTATAAGTACAATCTTTAAGTTATTTATTTGCTCTGCCATTTCACTGTATGCAATAAAAGTCACCATATAGCAGCGTGAATACTTGGCTACTTAGATACTTTTTTCATCTGATATTCCAGTTCATCACTCTCGAATTCTGCATTTTGTAAAGTCCTAGAACATGAACACAATTCTGCCAAGGTCTTTCCTATTTTGTAATAAGAATAGTCTTTACTCTAATTTTTAATACTTTCTTCATTTATGGCAAGGTCTGAGATCTCATCAGAATGTCTTTTCTATCCCTTTCTACCACCATTTTGGCCATGACCACTTAAATGATCTCTAATTAGATTTAGACTTTCCCTATCCTGCTCTTCTTCTGAGCCTTCACTATAAGTGCACTTCATACTTTAGTAACAGCAACCTAGGCTTTTTCTAGTCTGTTTCTCCAAATTCTTCCAGCCTCTATCCATTACCCATTTCCAAAGCTGCTTCCACATATGCAGGTGTTTGTAACAACAGCATCCCTACTTCTGAGTACTTGTTTTCTGTTTCAGTTCATTCTCTTTTGCTATCACAGAGTATCACAAACTGGGTAATTTATAAAGAAAAGTTTGTTTGGCTCACAGTTCTAGAGACTAGAAAGCCCAAGAGCAGGGCACCAGCATCCGGCAAGTGTCATTCTATGATGGAAGGCAGCAAATGAAAGGGTGAAAAGTCTCACAAGCAAGGTAGACATAGACAAAACTGGGTTGAATTTATGAATTCAGCTCCTCTTATGTGAAGCCCACTCCCGTGATAATGAACCCACTTCCTCAATAGTAGAATTAATCTATTCACGAGGGCAGATCCCTCATGACATAATCACCTTACAGGTTCCACCTCTTAATACTGTTACAAAGACAATTAAATTTCAACATGAGTTTTGGAGAAGACATTCAAACCATAGTAGGCACTAATTTCTAAATTATTCAGAGTTCATTAGAGAAGAATTCTCACTTTTCCTTCCTTAAGGAGGTATCGCCTGGCTATTAACATCTTATCCTAAGTGTAGAGAGGTCTTTGACATACAATTTCAATTGATTGTTATTTTAATGTTCACATTTTATTCCTACTTTCTATTTCTATCAACAGAGATTCTTTTTTTTTTTTTGAGATGGAGTTCCACTCTTGTTACCCAGGCTGGAGTGCAATGGCGTGATCTCGGCTCACCGCAACCTCCGCCTCCTGGGTTCAAGCAATTCTCCTGCCTCAGCCTCCTGAGTAGCTGCGATTACAGGCACGCGCCACCATGCCCAGCTAATTCTTTGTACTTTTAGTAGAGACGGGGTTTCACCATGTTGACCAGGCTGTTCTCAATCTCTTGACCTCGTGACCCACCCACCTCTGCCTCCCAAAGTGCTGGGATTACAGGCCTGAGCCACCGTGCCCAGCCTCAACAGAGATTCTTTAGGGACAAAAGTACTTTCTCCTGAGGTAGAGCTCCTTCTATTTGCATTCTTCACTGGACCCAAATGAAAGTAGTTTACCAGTCACTACCCATCTATGAATTGGCTATCTAACTTCCAAAAGCTTTTATCTTTCTAATCATTTTCCTCTTATTCTATTCTTTGTTGTAGATACATATCTATTATTCCATTGCTCTTAATGCCATAGGTTTTCAGAAGAAGAGGAGATAAGCTTGTAGATTCAGTATATTATATATACAATCTAAAACTGCAGCCCTCCCTTGTTCCTTCTTTAACTTTAATATTCACTATAACAGAAACATTCTAGATATTTTGGAAATATTATTTTTGTTCTGATTTGCTTTATATAGTTTTAGTAGTTACAATTCCTGAGAAAGCAAACAAAAAATATTTTTACTGCATTGAGAGTGGATGACAGAATTCAGGGATTTCCAAAAATTTTAAGGGTGTTGCAGATAAAATTTATAATCTATTGTTATAGATGAAACATATACTGTGCACTCATACTGATAGCAGCATTATGCACAATAGCCAAAATATGGAAGCAACCCAAGGGTCCACCCACAGATGAAAGGACAAATAGAATTTGGTACATACATAAGGAATATCATTCAGACCTGAAAAACAAGGGAATTCTGATACATGAATCAATCTTAAAAAATTACACTAAGGGAAATAAGAACTGTGTACATACAAACAGTTCAAATGATAAATTTTATCTTAAATATTGTACCACAATAAAAAATATTAGAACATATTCAATAATGCACTTTATTTTATTTATTTTATTTGTTTTTGATGGGCATATGTCACTCTGTTGCCCAGGCTGGAGTACAGTGGCACATTCTCAGCTCACTGTGACCTCTGCCTCCTGGGCTCAACAGATCTTTCCCACCTCAGCCTCTCCAGTAGCTGGGACTACAGGTGTGCACCACCACACCTGGATAATTTTTGTATTTTTGGTAGAGACGGGATTTTGCTGTGTTCCCCAGGCTGGTCTAGAACTCCTGAGCTCAAATGAACCACCTGACTTAGCCTCCTGAAGTGCTGGGATTACAGCCATGAAGCCACTGTGCCCAGCCTCAATAATAAACTTTGTATTTGTGTGTTCTCACATTGCTATAAATACCGGAAACAGGGTAATTTATAAGGAAAACAGATTTAACTGGCTCCTGGTTCTGCAGGCTGGAGGAAGCATAGTGGCTTCTGGGGAGGCCTCAGGAAACTTTCAATCATGATGGAAGATGAAGGGGAAGCAGGCACATCTTACATGGCCAGACAGAGGAAGAGAGAGTGAGGGAAGGTGCTACACACTTTTAAAACACCTTCTTTTGTGAGAACTCTATCATGAGAACAATACCAAGAGAGGAAATCCACCCAGGTGATTAAATCGCCTCCCACCAGGCCCCATCTTCAACACTGGTTACTACAATTTGACATGAGATTTGGGCAGGAACACAATTGCAAACCATATCACACTTCTTGTTTCAGTTATACTTTGTAATTTTTTTATCATGATGGCATATACTAGCAATTGAGGAGGGATCTGCCTTATATGTCTATTCTATCCTCTTAATATATTTTTCTTGCACCATTTTGATTTTAAAGAAAACAAAAATTTCTCATTTCCAAAACCCACACAACTGGAAGAATATTAAGGTATAGGGATCTTAACTAACTTTCACCATGCCCTATCCATTCTGCAGGGTGAAAGAACAATAGACAAGGTATTTGAAATTTGCAAGTATTCATTTTTTTATTACCTATCACAATATTCTGATATAATTTACAATCGAGTAAATGTTACTTTTATGATTAATATGAACCACTGTTCTTGAAAAAAGCAGGCAATTTTCTCAACTGCATCCTCACTTAAACAGATTTTTTTGCCTGTCGACTTTGGCTTGCAATTCAGTAATACAAGATTCTAGAGTCAACACTTGTTTCCTCTCCAGATACTTACACGTAATGACCATGACTTTTAGAAAGTTGCTTACACTCTCTAAGGCTCAGTTTCCACAACTATTAAATGGAGGTAATCGCTACTTGAAGGTCAATGTGAGGATTCAGTGAGTTAAGGCACATGACGATGAACTGGTAATCTGTAGCATCTATCACCGTTTTAGGTCAAACTGCAATTAGGGAGATTTAACCCTTTAAGCATCAAATAGTTGTATTCAAATAAAAAATATATAAACAAATTATTATTATTGTTTGAGACGGAGTTTCCCTCTTGTTGCCCAGGCTAGAGTACAAGGGCACAATCTTGGCTCATCACAACCTCCGCCTCCTGGGTTCAAGCAATTCTCCTGCCTCAGCCTCTGGAGTAGCTGAGATTACAGAAATGTGCCACCACCCTCAGCTAAGTTTTTGTACTTTTAGTAAAGACGGGGTTTCTCCATGTTGGTCAGGCTGGTCTTGAACTCCTGACCTCAGGTGATCCACCCGCTTCAGTCTCTCAAAGTGCCGGGATTACAGGCATGAGCCACTGTGCCCAGCCTAAAACAAATTATTTTTAATGTCATGAGGGGCTAAACAAAGACAATATAACAGTTTTATTTTTGTATAAAATGTAAGGAAGGGGTCCAGTTTCTGCTTTCTGCATATGGCTAGCCAGTTTTCCCAACACCATTTATTAAAAAGGGAATCCTTTCCCCATTGCTTGTTTTTGTTGGGTTTGTCAAAGATCAGACGGTTGTAGATATGTAGTGTTATTTCTGAGGCCTCTGTTCCGTTCCATTGGTCTATATCTCTGTTTTGGTACCAGTACCATGGATTAAAGATTTACACATAAAATCTAACACTAAAGAAACCCTAGAAGATAACCTAGGCAATACCATTCAGGATATAGGCATGGACAAGGACTTCATGAATAAAACACCAAAAACAATGGTAACAAAAAGCAAAATAGACAAATGAGATCTAATTTAACTAAGAGCTTCTGCACAGCAAAAGAAACAATCATTAGAGCAAACCAGCAACCAACAGAATGGGAAAAAATTTTTGCAATCTACCCATCTGACAAAGGGCTAATCAGAATCTACAAAAAATTTAAATAAATGTACAAGAAATAAACAACCTCATCAAAAAGTGGGCAAAGGACATGAACAGACACTTTTCAAAAGAAGATATTTACATAGTCAACAAACATATGAAAAAAAGCTCATTATCACTAGCCATTTGAGAAATGAAAATCAAAACCACAATGAGGTACCATTTCATGCCAGTTAGAATGGCAATCATTAAAAAATCAGGAGACAACAGATGCTGGAGAGGATGTGGAGAAACAGTAAATGAGTTCAACCATTGTGGGAGACAGTATGGCCATTCCTCAAGGACCTAGAAATAGAAACACCATTTGACCCAACAATCCCATTACTGGGCATATATCCAAAGGATTATAAATCATTCTATTATAAAGACACATGCACATGTATGTTTACTGTGGCACTATTCACAATAACAAAGACTTGGAATCAACCTAAATGCCCATCAATGATAGACTGGATAAAGAAAACGTGGTGCATATACACCATAGAATACTATGCAGTCATAAAAAGGATGAGTTCATGTCCTTCACAGGGACATGGATGAAGCTGGAAACCATCATTCTCAGCAAACTGACACAAGAACAGAAAACCAAACACCACATGTTCTCATTCATAAGTGGATGTTGAACAATGAGAACACATGAACACAGGGATGGAAATATCACACACAGGGGCCTGTTGTGCGGGTGCGGTGCTAGGGGAGGGATAGCCAGTAATGGGGGGATTGGGGAGGGATAGCATTGAGAGAAATACCTAACGTAGATGACGGGGTGTTGGATGCAGCAAACCACCATGGCACATGTATACCTATGTAACAAACCTGCATGTTCAGCCCATGCACATCAGAACTTAAAGTATAATAAATAAATTTTTAAAAAAAGAGTTTTAATAATTTTGGTTTGTTAAACACATAAAATTTGACTGTCCCTTACCAAGCACAGTTTTCTATAAAGTAATTGTTTACTGTTAAGCACATTTTAATTAGGCAGAAAAACTCAGCATGTTTAAATAAGTTATTAAAAAGAATACTCCTGGAAAAGCAGTCTTTTCTTTAATTTAATCTCTTCCTCTCCATCAATCAAAATATTTTAACAAATACCATATACTCAATATATATCAAAAGTCTCAATGTAAATTCTCAAAAACCAGAGTGCCCGTTTGAACTTGAATTTTTAAAACCTTAAAAGAAATTAAAATGTCACCTTTCTTTGTAAAAAATAAAATGTAAAGGAAGGCAGGAAGGCAGGCAGGAAGGAAGAGGGAGAGCAGGAGGGAGGGAAGTAGAGAAAGAAGCAAAGAAGTTTAAGGGAGTCATGAAAGCTATAATTGAACTGTGTTACTGTGCAAGTACATTTCCTACTATGTAATAGTGGCATCAATAGTAAAACAAAAATCTATTCTTTTAATGTCTTTCAGAATATAAAGAAAAAATATTTTATAATGTTAAAATTTATGGAAGTTATTTTAAATTCATATTCTAATACAGCCTACTTTTTAAAATATAAACTACCTCCAAAAAGACAATCATCTTATTCTTCAATGTTCCATTTCAGTTAAATATTGATTTTAACTAATTTTACTGTACTGTCTTTCAGAAAAACAAATACGAACTAAAAGATTTAATACATTTGAATTCGAAAATCTAAGGTACTTATTTTACTGGCTGTTTTATTTACCTGTCTGGTTTTGACAGTAAATACATTAGGTTTCAATTTTGTGCTAACTTTAGAACAAATACTGGTTGAAAAAACTACCTATGAACATATTTCTCTTTCTGGTTAGGTAAATGAATGAGGTCTAAGATCCCTGAACATGGTCTCCTAAACCATGCACTTTCATACTAGGTGATCTATGGCCCTAGGCTAAGTGGTTCTTTCATGGAAAACTACAGGGCTTCTGTCTCCTGACTGCCAGTCCAAATCTCAAAGAGGCAGCCCTGCCCATGGAGGCCAGGAGGCCACATGTGAACCAGAAGGAGAGAAGGCAGATGATTTGTCTGAAACTTAATCATAGCCAGCCTTAGAACTTTTCATTTGAAGACTGGAGTCCAAAACCTGGCTCACTAAGGCACTGAACCACAGGTGAGCAGTGAACATCACAATCTATAAAGAATTTGTGTCTTGTTTTCTAACAGAATAAGGTTAATAGATTTTCGGTGCCACTGTCCTTGATGCTTATTAAATTTGCCTAGAATCAAAATTAATTAAGCAGTTTCCAAAAGTTCGAGATTTGCTTTCTTCCTATCCAGTCTTCTAGGTATAGCTCTGCCTCATATGATTTTCAAACTCTGTGTACGGAATTTTAATTATCTTCCTACAAAAGATATTTCGTGGGCAGGATGTCTAGTTACACATGCTGTAGACTAAATCAAATCTATCCACAAAGCTCATCTGTGAGCATTTGATAGGTATATAAATATTCTTGTCACTCTCAATACCTTGACCATTGTAGTCAGAGACTCTCCCCTTCATTGGAAAAGTCGACTCTAAGGCTGGTTGTTGTTTCAGTAATATTCGATTGGTAATAAGCTACTTTGTAAAGCTTTATTCATGAGTTCCAGAGAGCATTTGGCTTCAAGCGTTTTTGGTCAGTTTTGATTGAATGCAGATTGCAGGACTGTTTTGTTAGACCACATTACTCTTTCAAATGTTTCTTCAGTAGTCGCATATTACTTTCTAATGATAATCATTTGCATTTCCAGAGCCCTTTTGGCTCCTGATGTTTTCCAGTGAATTTCCTCAGAATCCGTCTCTGTCTTCACTGTGCTTCCCTTTGGGTTGAGAGGAGGCTTGTAGCTCCTAGTCTTTCGCAAGACCACGTTAACAAATGCTGCAAAGAATGAGTAGGAAGAAACCCATGAAAACACCCAACTTAGGCTCTACAAAGGGTGACGTGCAAAGCAGAATGTTTCTCATAGTTGCAGAAGGAAAGAATTCTAAGAGCATGCTATGAAATCTATTTCATTGACATTTAAAAATTGTTTTTAATATAAATTTCATAGCTCTTAGACTTCTTATATAACCCAAGAGGTAAACTAAAGGTTAGGCAATTCAGTTGGACATTTGGGCCTAACCAGCTCCCAGATTTTCTTTCACTGTCTGCCGCCACCGCCCCCACATGCTTCCTTCTCACTCCGCTTCTGGTGGTCCCAGTGCACTCTGCAGATGTTTCTCCCACACAGTGGAAACATTCCCTAATGTGTCCGTAGACTTCCAGGCTTGGCTCATATGGGAAAAGGAAAAATTGGAGAGAAAGAATAAGTTTCTGGATTGGTCTTATTTCCTTTCGTGCCTTTCAAAAGTGCTGAATGAAATAGAGAAGAAATTTAATTTAGACCTATTCACCTTTCCCACGCTGCTAGCCATGTAAATGGTTTATAAAGTCATTTTCTTTTTAATTTAAAAAGTTAAAGAAATACATAACTGAAACTTATCATTCAGTCTTTCAGATATCTCAAAGTAACTATCCGATGTTAGAAAATTTTACAGAATTGTGTCAATCAATGTTTCTTGTTTTTAAAATAAGAGTTGCTATAAAAGCATCAGTTACTTGGAAAATTAGAGCATCTATTGTTTATTCTACATAAAGCTTAAATACCACATCCTGTAATTGTTAAATTTTTCCATAAGAGATATTCTTCCCTGTTTGTACATTGCATAAGGGACACCATTATGCTGAAAAAACAGGACTCATCGATAACAAAAGAAAATAACGATTTTAATTTCCTCCTTTGCCTCTCCACACTCTCTGTAGAGCTATTTCTTTGCCCTTGGGATGACATCTTGGGCAGCAGTTGTATTTTACATGTTCTTTGACAAAAATCCTTTTATTACCTTAGTCATAATGAGACCCACCGCCATGAATAAAGCCGCTTCCCAAATGCAGCCACTGGCCACTTTGCTAGACAGATATGGGTCAAACAGGTTCACAAAGAACGACACAAACTTCAATGGATGAATAGTATGGATTTTATTGAGCTTTCTGCAGCCCCAGTTGCCAGAAGGTCCAGGTTTGAATGTAGCAGTCCTATTACTAGTTGTATGACTTTGAATATATTGCTTAAGTCTCATTCAGTTTTCTCAGTCAAGAAAAGGCCATATTACCATCTATCTCATAAAGGTATTATGAGGATCATGAGTTAATGAATATAAAATACTAAGAATACCCGGCACATAGTAAGTGCTATGCAAGATTTCATGTCCGTTACTGTACTTGTCAGAGTATAGTAATATGTCCATTACCATACTTGTAATAAACATAAGTATATTTTCAATAAGAATGTGAGTCTGTAATTAAAGAGAGATTCAATGGACAAGACATATGCTTTTGGTGTCTTCAACCTATAGATATGGTTAGTATTATGAGATTGGATGCTAACACCTAAGAAGTGAGAGTAGACAATTAAGAATTTTCAAGCATTAAGTTCTAAATCCTGGGCACTGAAAGGATTAGAGTATGTGGAAATGAGAAAATTACACCCAAAAGGGCTCATGAGTTCATAGAAAAAGTAGATAAATATAATGTCTGAACTGAGGTAATAAAATATTTCAAAGACAGTGTGGTTAGTAAGTGTCAGATGCTACCAAGAAGACAAAGTAATGGCTATGAACTGACCACTGGAGTTAACATGAGCATTGCTCTGACTTTGATATGAGCAATTTTCAAAGAACAGTGGAACAGTGAGGGTGAAAGCAAAATCACAGTATGTCCAACAGAGAATCAGAGGAGAGAAATTAGAAACAATAATTATAGACAACTTTTTGAAGGAAATTTGTGGCAAAATGACGAAGTGGAGATAAACACAGCTAGCTTGAAGCAGGAGTGAGAAGAAGAAGTAGCCTTGTAAGAAGTTGGAGAAATTTTTAAATTATGTTGATGGCTTCTAGGAAGAGCGTTTCTTTTTCTTTTTTCTTTTCTTCCTTTCTTCCTCATGATTTGGTAGACAGAGCATTTTTAAAGTATGTTGAAGGATCCTAGAACAGCATTTATGTGGACATTAAATTCCTGAGAATTATAAGAAGAGGAGCATTAGAGAAAATGAGGGTGAGCCACCATCAAAAGGCTTTAAGAAAAACCCAAGACAATTAGGGGAGAAATCCAGGGAGAAGTAAGAATTGCCATGAGGAAAATCACCTGATTATTATTATTTTTTTTGCCTTGAAATCTTTATTTTAAAAATCAAGTAGTTGTATATATGGATCTATTTCTGAACTCTCTATTCTAGCCCATCTATATGTCTATTCTTTTTTTTTTTATTTTTTATTGCATTTTAGGTTTTGGGGTACATGTGCAGAACATGCAAGATAGTTGCATAGGTACACACATGGCAGTGTGTTTTGCTGCCTTCTGCCCCTTCACCCACATTTGGCATTTCTCCCCATGCTATCCCTCCCCAGCTCCCCCATCCTCTGTCCCTCCCCTATTCCCTCCAATAGACCCCAGTGTATAGTACTCCCTTCCCTGTGTCCATGTGTTCTCATTGTTCATCACCCACCTATGAGTGAGAATATACGGTGTTTCATTTTCTGTTCTTGTGTCAATTTGCTAAGAATGATAGGCTCTTGCAAGGCTTCCTTAAAAAAAAGAAGATGCTAACTGTTTTAAGAATTTTTTTTTCTTGTCCAATGACTTAGAAAAATAAGCTCCCATTTTATAAACATTTTACAACCTCTCTTCCATTAAACAGCTGGAAGGAAACTCAACTTGTTGCTATCGTGACTGATTTTCCATTTGCAACAATGAATGGCAGTGAGAGAAAACTGGTATCTTTTAAGTGACTGCAAGGTCCTTCAGCTTTGGAAGCAGCACATTAATAGCTAATGCTTTACTTTTTGGTTTTTGAAGTTAAATAAGCCAATAAATATTAAAAAACAGCATCTTCTTTCCTGTCAGCAACATCCAAAGTGCAGCCCACCTTCCATACCACTCCAGGGTCTCATCAAGACACAAAGTTGTACACGGAATTTCAGTTATGAAAATATCTAAAGTAAGTCAAGTTTTAGGTTTGATCTTGTCTTCTCATATATTCAGGCACAGAGATATAACAATAGGAAAAGTTATTTCTTGTTGAATTGTTAAGCTGATGGTTTACATTTCTAAAAAATTATACTACTTGCTTAAATGTACATTGTTTACATTTACATTTCATAATAAACTTAAAACATAAATTTTTCTTAATACTTACAGTAAGTAGTTTTGTGTTTTGGAAACTTCCCTGCTGCTCCAAGGAGGTACCCACCTCTGTATGTATCAAATGACCTGAATTTCCAGAGGTGTTTGTATAGTCCAGGTACTCAAGATTTTTAAGTGCTATATATACAGTGAACAGCTGTTTGCTTTTAATATCGGAAGAAATGCTCATTAAGGAACTCCCTGAGATCCTCTACTCTTCCAAAAGAATAAAAAGGCCAAAGAAGCAATTTTTCAACTAGTAAGTCAAAATTTGGCGGCCTTTATAAGCATGCAGAGAGTAAAGTAGATCATACTTCATATAAAACTTTGATTTCTCGATAGTGGAAAGAATAAGGGAGATAGAAGAAATAGAAGTAACAGAATAAAATATACAGCAGAAAAAGGACAGTAGGCATCCGAAAGGGAAGTATGTCTGAAAAATAAGGATTAGAATTTGTATAACTGTTCCAAGATTCTTAAAAGAATGAAGAAAATTTTGTTTTTGTATTTGAATCATCTGATTCCCTTCTAAGGTTGTCCCCATTGACTTGATTCTAATGAACATACTATGAAATAAAACCTCATTAATTAATTACCAATGAAATACAAATTATTGAGTAGTCCAAATCTGATTAAAATCGAGTTTTATTACTTTATTATATAGTAGTAATTTGGATTAACTGATACAGGAATGTCAGAGTCACAGGGGAATACAGACGTGACCTGGACCATTGCTCCCAATTTTTACTGAAGAACCAAAGTAAACAATGACCAGACTGGGTTATGTGCCTTGTTTTCTAAAGACCTCTATTCACTTCCCATGTCTGTTCAGGGTCACACATCTAGTAAGTGGCTAAATTAGTGAGAGAGTCTAAATACAATTCCTACCTGTGGTTTCTGCAACCAAGCAAAATTCATCCTCAAGAAACTCAATAAATGGATTACTTACTACATGTGTGCTAACAATTAAGGCATTTCTTTGGGAACAAAGTTATTTTAAAGAGCTTAAAGGTGACAGTTATTTCCTTGGAAATATTATATAAAATTTATATTTTAAGGAAATAGAAAAAGGACAGCTTCTTTATAGAATGGGAAAGAAAATTTTTGGCCATTCAAGGATCAGCAATCACAAACATACACAGAAGCTTCCGGTCACAAGAAATGCTACCAACTAACATTATCTCATGCTAAATGTGGGAGATTATATGAAGCCTCTTTCCCTCTAGGACAGGGATTCTTATATTTTAGGTGGAACATTATCCCCCTGGGAAGCTATATATTTGTACACATACCAGAACCTGAGGTCCAGATAACTTCAGTCTAAGATGAGGCCCTGGAGGTAGCAGGTGTTTTGATGCAGATAAACTTCAGCCCACAAATTTGGAAACACCGCCTTAGTCAGATGACATAGCAGAGGATGAACACCAAACTACTCAACATGAACTTTCATCAGATATCTTTTACGTATTAATAATTGAATCTCTTATAACTTAGGGCAACAAAGTAAGTCTTCATCAAATTGAATGGCTTCTTGAAACTGTTCAATGATGAAAATCATTGTTCTTCAAGTGTCTCAACAAATGAGTTCAGATTTTTAAAATCACTTCACCATTAATTATTTTTTAATGCACTGAGTCATCGTTCTTTTATTTGCCTAGTATGTTTAGAATGTAAGATAACAAAATGCTTAACTCCATTTCTGACTCTTCAGCATAGACACATCAAATAGTGTTAAATGATGTAAAAGAATTTTCCTGTCTCTAATATATTTATGAATGGCTTATATAGGTTTTATTGGTAGAGTGACTATCTAAATTATTAATCAAATAAAATCTTTATCTCACTCTCTTTCCTTCTCTTTCTCTCTCTCTCTCTCTCTCTCACAGACACACACACACAAACACAAACACAGAACTATTCATCAAAAATCTGTTTTAATATGTAGGCAAATTTACAGAATATTCAAAATTATTTCTAAAATAAGTTTTTTTAAAAAAATGAAAAATAACAAAACCATGTTAATATGGAGAGAGGACAGGACAGTGGGATTCCCCATCAAAGGCCCCACCCACAAGCCTGGAAACTGTGACCCTAAATAAGAAGGTATCCCTGTTTTCCTCCCCAAATGTTGTTTTTTCCAAAACCACCCTGGCTCACCATGCCACCCATCCTGTACCCATAAGAACTCCAAACCCCAGGGTCCACAAGCAGAAGAGTGGAAGAGCGGCAGAGAAGCACAGGAGAGGAGAAAAGTGGAGTGTCTGAATATTGAGAGGAGTTTGGCTGGGGATGTCTGAAGGGGAGATCAGCCATGGGACAGCCAAACTCCAGGGGGAGATCATCTTCCCATTCCATCTCCTTTCCAGTTCCCCATGTAACCCACTGAGAGCTACCTCCAACACTCAGTAAAATCCTCACATTCTTCATCCTTCAGGTATATGTAATCTGATTCTTACTGGACACTGGACAAAGACCCAGATAACAAGAGGGCAGAGTGTAAAATGCTGTTACCCTGACTCTCCACTGAGCCAATTAACACTTCACCATCCATAGACAGCAAGAGCTAAAAAAGCATTAATTGTAACACACCCCTAGATGCTACTGTGGTGCCAGAGCCTCAAAGCACTCGCCCTGCCTCCTGCACCTGCCCATTTGTGTGCTCCCCCTCCCATAAGGGGTTTCAGCACCACTGGTCAAGCAAACTAGCCACACTTCTGTCACAAGTCCCAGATGGGGCTCAGGGAACTTTCCTGTTTCAATGTCATCAAAGCAAATTTTTAAAAAACCTTCACAGTAATCATCTAGATTATAGAATATTAAAAATGACATAAACAGAATAATTATTCTTAAATATCAATAATCAGTTTTCTTAGTCACTTCTATCATTAATAGTATGTCAGTGGCATTTTTTGAAGATGTTTCTAATGTGATATTATTTTGAATTTTAAAATTATCTTTATTCTCAAAGTTTCATCTTATGGTTAAAACAATCAAAAGTGTTGACACCTGCAAATGACTTTTCTCTGTATAACATTTATATTGTGAAAATACTCTTTTTACAGGTAATGAAGTATCTAACAAGTTTAAAAATAGAGTAAATGTATATTTTCTGTTCTAATTTTTTACTTGTTAAATGATATAAATAATTAACTCCAACATATGTTATAGCTCTTGTATTTTTGCCTACATTTAGAGTAACATTCAAAAATATTTTACAAAGCAAAATATATCAAGTAATTGGTCTTACTTATTACTTGTTAATTGTTTTACCAAATTTAGAAGCTATGGAATTATAGGCTTTAAAATTCTGTTCCTTTTTGATACATAATACAAATTTATCTCTTTTGAACTAGAGGCTTCATCAATATTCTCAGGCTTCAATTTGGGTATAAGAGTTAAATCTCACTTGAAGTCGGAACTCTTATTATGTAATTTGTTCAGTCCTTTTCTAGTTTAATAGGGGTCAATTTCAATATCTCCCTGTTTGCAAGTTTGGTTTTCAATAAGTGAAATTCACTAAGAACTTCGTGAACAAAAGTTTTGTCACTTTTCATTGATATTTGTCTAAAGATCTCCAACTAGTTTTAAACAAATGCAACCAATTTTGACAGATTCTATCACAAAGTTCAGCAACATGAGAAGACACAGGTTTGATTTACAAAATTGTTCTGCAAAGCCTTACTCACTTCTAAAATCTGATGTCTGGCAACAAAACATACTTTGCTGTTGATGTACTCTTTTGTATTTAACCTGTTTTCCAACAAATTCCTAGGCAATCTGCAACTTTGTATGCATAAAATATTTTTAAATTTTGACAATATACCTCTCTGAATACTATTAATTTTATGTCCAACACAAGCAATTTCAAGCAATTTTTCTGCTAAGAATCTCTTAATTTAGAAACAATACTGCTTTGTATCATACTAATCCACCGAAATTTCTGTTCATACTATCACCACAAAATAAATTAATTTTATTTTCAATATTAAACTTTTTAATTTGTAATGATAGATGTTTTACATTTCATAGGATAGGCTGTTAACAAATTGCTTCAGTTCCATTAACTGAATGAAAATACTGATTTGTGATTGGTATTAGCTGAATTTCCATTTGGAAAATCAGATTACAGTGAGATGAAACTGGTATCTTTTAATTGCAAAGTTCTTCAACGATGGAGCTAGCACATTAATTGCTACTATTTATTTTTTGTTTGTGTACAAGAAAATTGTAATGATTTAAGAAATGAAATTAAAAAAGAAAAAATATATAAGTAAAATAACTCAAAAGGGTCTCTTAATAATGATACATTTCAGAGAGTGTATATGCCCTCTGCAATTGCATGTGTTAGATCCTTGCCTTTGAGCATGGATATCTTAAAATGAGTACAAATTTTTCAAATAGATGCTGATGCTTCTTCAGCACATTTATATCTTCCAGTTTTTGTGCAATCAGTAA
The DNA here is from genome assembly GCA_028533165.1 of Leontopithecus rosalia. NCBI lineage: Eukaryota > Metazoa > Chordata > Mammalia > Primates > Cebidae > Leontopithecus > Leontopithecus rosalia. The sequence continues at coordinate 78,958,951 of CM052658.1, forward strand.
TATCACTAATCTTCCCCCACCCTGTGAATAAGTTGATAAACATTCCATGCAAATTATGTGTTTAGCATAAATTTTCTTCAAAAGCAAATTAGTACTTAGCTTACTAAATATGGAGTTATTAATTTGGTAGCGAGGGGCTCATGGCAGCCTGATGATTTTATGAATCTTGCAGCCTATTACGTAGGTCAAGCCAAGGTTTCCTAGTGTGCCATGTGGCTGCCAGGTGCCATTTTTAGATGATCTCCAATACCCCCTGTCTAGAGAGAATCAGCCGGCTTTAGACTCTGATTGTCTCAGCAGACATCATTTTACCAGCAAGTTAAAATGCATGCTGTGTACTGTCTGGGAAAGGGATGTGTTAGTTGGATTTGCCTGAATGCCATGAGGGGAGGACAGGAACCATTACGCATAGACATCTTTTATATTTAATTTTGTGTTACAGGAAGAGCTCCCTTCAGTGTGCATGTATACCTCACACTACTGCAAGAGACCCTGGAAGACGCTGCAAGTGTAAAACAGGGATCTACCAAAACTAACCCTCCCATATATTTTAATAGTGAAGCAGTGTCATTGTATGGGGTAGATACCTGAAGTTCCTTGACTCATGCCAAGGAAAGTAAGGACACGAAAACACAAAAGAGAGTTTAAGAGTGTTTAATAGGAGAAAGAAAGAGAAATGAGAATAGCCCTCCCTCCTGCAGAGAGAGAGGGGAGCCCAAGTGGGTTTTCCATGCCCCTGGTGAAGTGCATGGGGTTTTATAGACTGGATTAAGAGGTGGTGTCTGATTTACACAGGGCCCAAGGATTGGCTGGACTGAATATGATATTTACAGAGCACTGGAGGAAGCCGGTCACTCCACCCTAATCTTTTTAGTATGCAAATGGTTTTGTACTTGGCTGGCGCCATGTTGTCTGCTCCTTACTGTACACATGGTTGGCAAAGAAGGGGAAGATGAAGCCGCCATTTTGAACATTCCTCGTCTCCAGATAGCCCCTTTCCTGTTGGCACAACTGCTGGCATTTACCTGGGCAAACTTTTAGCTTGGCTTTCCATGTCTGCAGCGTGATTTTACCAATTGCTCTTTGTTTGAAAAGAAAATGATTTGGGGGCTGCTTTTCTTAAAAAGGAAAACCTTATTGAGGACTTATCACTATCTGCCTAAATAACTTCTTCCTAACTCCTATTTTATTACCATTATGTATAATCTCCATTAAAAATAAAAATTTAGACAAATACAAACAGGATCTATGGTGAAAATATTTTTTAATCGTATCTCCATTCCCTGCCCTAACTTCATTCACTCTACAGCTTGCTGATGCTTACATAGCTTTTATATTTTCTGGCTCAGTTTTTCTTTTATTTTTTTGAGACAGTCTAGCTCTTTCACCAGGGGCCAGGCTGGAGTGCAGTGATGCAATCTCATCTCACTGCAACCTCTGCCCCCTGGCTTCAAGCAATTCTCCTGCCTCAAACTCCTGAGTAGCTGGGACTACAGGTACACCGCACCACGTCCAGCTAACTTTTGTATTTTAGTATAGAGATGGGGTTTCACTATGTTGGCCAGGATGGTCTCGATCTCTTGACCTCATGATCCACCTGCCTCAGCCTTCCAAAGTGCTGGGATTACAGGCATGAGCCACCATGCCCCGCTTTTTTTTTTTTTTTTTTTTTTTTTTGAGACGGAATCTTGCTCTGTCACCCGGGCTGGAGTGTAGTGGTGGGATCTCGGCTCACTGTTCAAGCAATTCTCCTATCTCAGGCTCCCAAGTAGCTCAGATTACGGGTACGGCCACCACACCTGGCTAATTTTAGTACTTTTATTAGTAGAAACGGGGTTTCCCACGTTGGTCAGGCTAGTTTTGAACCCAATCTCAGGTGATCCATCTGACTCAGCCTTCCAGTGTATTGGGATTATAGGTGTGAGCCACCGTGCCTAGCTGGTTCAGTTTCTTTTTAAATGTATGCAAAATGATCCCATGCGAAACAGGAAACGTTGGTGCCATGTCTAAATATCCATGCTTAATCATTACCCCCTCTCTTAATTAACATCTTTGCTGTAAAACAATATTCTCTCACACTGTACAACTTTTCTGCATATTTCTGAACTTGACAGGAGGGACTAGAGAAGTTCTCTTTCATTCTAGTTTGGCTGTAGCTTCTGCACCTTATCATTGAGGTTTGAAAAATATAGATTATTTGGCATGTTCTCAATCTTATAGATTCAGTGTTACAAACATAATTTCCATTATTAAAAAGATCCACAGGTAATCCTGATGCATAAGGCAAAGACTGCTTCTTCCTGGTTTCTGTGATGTAAATCAAGACGGGCTACAATTTCGGGCTCACTGCTGTAAAAACGAAGAACATGCCCAAGGAATGAAGTTATTATGATTCATGGATACTGGGGTGCCTGGGGTGGTTGAAAATTTTTACTTAAATAGTGCTAGAGTTGTAGAATGTCAAAAAGAAGGCACAATCTGCAAGAGAAAAACATCAATGCTTGCTAAATTTGCTAATTTTTTCTAATTGTGTCTTGGAGAGGAAGGAATGTAAGTTGTTATGATGTCCAGAAAAAATGGTGGCAGAACTGGAGATTTAAAAGATGTTCTAATAATGATAATGTATAGAAATGGCTAGAACGTTGTCTATTATTATTATTATTATTACTGAGGCAGGCTTAAGATAGAACCAAGCTGTTTCCATTGCGTTGCTGAACATCGTAACATCAAAAATGTTTTAAGATTCTGAAAGCCAAACTTGTCTGTTTTTTACTATTTTATCTTGGGTTTCTGGAGTCTATGAATATGAGAACATGGTGGGGGGGGACATTAAAAAGGAAGCTTATTTTCTATTGCTGTCCCAAGTAAATCCTATTACTGTACACTATAATGTATACCATATATTAAAGAATTTCACTCAATGATTCTATTTGCAGATTCCACACTGAGGGATTAAATTATATAATCACTAGTAAAAATGAAATGTGGAAATCTTTAATAAATAATCATGTAAGCTGTTAATGTTAGATATAACAAGCGCTCATATATTTTAGCAACTAATTGAACATCTGATACATAATTAGGAATGCACATATTGCTAAATATCAGGTCTTTGAGAAGGTTAGATTCAGTTTAACAAAAATAATTTAATGGAATGAAATGATGTGGAAGTCAATGACACAACAAATAGAGCTACAGGAATGAGCAGTTCTAGAGAAAATTGAAAGGTCGTGTAGCTTCTTTCAGACATATGGCAATCCTGTAAGTACACCTAGGGCATCACCATTCTTAGAAGGTTCAGAAGTTCTGGACTCATTCACCTTGTCAACTAATCTTATAACTAAAATACTTATCCTGAGAACTTTATTTTGTATCTTGGAGCATCAAATTGAATGGAAAATAATCTGAACTTAAACTCCTCAGCCTATACTTCTAAAGGCTTAGTTTAGATGTCTGACATCATGAAATGGTGAAACATCATGGTCTTCGATGTTCAACTTCAGAGAGTTTAAATTATATTTTGGTCACTTATGTTTCATAGGCCTGTGCAAGTTATTTAGCTTCTTTAAGACACAAAATTATTTTCTGTAAAGTAATGTTAATCACTCCTAACTTAGGATTCTAGAGACTAAATCAAATAATACTAATAGAGGATTACTCAATAAATAAATGCTTCTTTCCTCTCTCTAGCCTTTCTTATGGTAGATTAGGAAAAGTAAATATCTTCATATGATGTGCAAAGTCAATTTGCATCTCTCTATTAGAAGTGGTAATTGATGAGTCCTTTTATTAGGACTTTACCTCCAGAGAGACAGAGAAAGAGAGAGTTACAGTCCTTCCAGTAAGCATAAATTACATGGTATCACTCAAGATCAATTTACAACATTAATAATAGATGTATGTTCTGTCATCATGTATTAGTGTTTTAAAAACAAAACAAAACTGGACTGGAAAATTAGCAGGGTTAAAGAATAAAGGGAAGAATCAAGTGCCTTGGCTAATAACCCACAGAGGCCCTAGGAATGAAATCGCCCAATGGGTTCATTGCCTACTGCCAGGATAGAGCCGATTTATCAAGACAAGGAAACTGTAATACAGAAAATTTAATTCATACAGAGCCAGCTGAATAGGAGACTGCAGTTTTATTATTACTAACATCAGTATCCCTGAAAATTTGGAGACTAGGGTTTTTTAAGGATACCTTGGTAGGTAGGGGCCAGGGAATGGAGACTGCTGATTGATCAGGTCAGAGAGAAAAACCATAGAGTCTTGAAGCTATTCTTGGCTGAGTCAGTTCTTGGGTGGGATCCACAAGACCAGAGGAGCCAGTTTATCCATCTGAGTGGTGCCAGCTGATCCATGGAGTGCAGGAGCTAAAAAAATACCTCAAGCACCAATCTGAGATTTCATAATAGCGATGTTATCCCTGCGAGCAACTGGTGAGATTTAGAATCTTGTGGCCTCTAGCTGTATGACTCCTAAGCCTATTTTCTAATATTGTGGCTAATTTGTTAGTCCTACAAAAGCAGCCTGGTCGCCAGGCAAGAATGGGGTTTGTTTTGGGAAAGGGCTGTTATCATTTCTGTTTCAAAGTTAAACTATAAACTAAGTACCTTCCAAAGTTAGCTTGGCCTGTGCCCAGGAATTAACAAGGACAGCTTGGAGGTTAGAAGCAAAATGGAGACTGTTAGGTCAGATTTCTCACAGTTGTAATTTTCTCACTGTTATAATTTTTTGTAGGAGGTTTCAGGAATATTACCTATCGGGTAACCACTCCCACTTTCACTGGCACAAATTGGTATCTTGATAATATCTATATTTCTAGTAGAAAACCATTCACAATCATAGTGAGGTAAACCTAAGAGAGAAAAGAGAGAATAGACAGATTTCAATTTACTCAAAGAATACTGAACTTTGGTGCAAAAGGATCTTTTATCATTTGGGGGAATGATTTATTAACATTTCCATTATTAGACACATTTTTAGACTACTCCTATAAATTCACATATTTTACAGTGGGGGGACTGTGTTAAGGAAAACCGAGTCCACAAGACGCATGTTTTCAAAAACAGGAACTTCCCAACGCCATGCCCATTCAGAACCTGGAGTTCTTTGTCTGACTTTCCAGACTCCTGGCTAGGTAGAAATTCCAGGTGTGTGCCTTTGTTCAAAAAGCCCGGGAAAAGCTCTGGGAGGAAGGGCCTCTGTTGCGGACCTATCAGCCAATCCAGTATCAGAGTTGAAGATCAATCACTCCAGAGGAAGTTTGAAAGAACTCGGTCAGGCACGGTGGCTCACGCCTGTAATCTCAGCACTTTGGGAGGCCGAGGCGGGTGAGTCACAAGGTCAAGAGATCGAGACCATCCTGGTCAACATGGTGAAACCCCGTCTCTACTAAAAATACAAAAAAAAAAAAAAATAGCTGGGCACGGTGGCGCGTGCCTGTAATCCCAGCTACTCAGGAGGCTGAGACAGGAGAATTTCCTGAACCCAGGAGGCGGAGGTTGCGGTAAGCCGAGATCGCACCATTGCACTCTAGCCTGGGTAACAAGAGCGAAACTTTGTCTCAAAAAAAAAAAAAAGAACTCCCCTCATTGGATAAGAACGTGAATGGAGTGGGAGTAACACCAGCGTTAAAATACCATTATCCCTTTCCTGTGAGGATTTCCCTCTCTGGGATCCACTTCCATGGCAACTTGGGAGCTGTCTGTCCCTCTCTCCCTCTACAGATATTCCCTTTGGATTCCCCTCCCATGGCAGTGTAAGAGCAGAGTGCGCTCTCTCTCTCTCTCTCTCTCCCTCCCTCCCTTCCCCCCGCCCCAATAAATTGCTTTCTGCTAAACTCTTTGGGTCCAATATTTACTTGAACAGTAAGCTCACTGGGCTGCGAATGGTAAGCTTACTGGGCTGCGAGGGCCCTTTCCCCATTCCTGGGGCAAGTGAGTCCAAGACCCTGGACACACCCTGTTGGTTACATCTTCAGCGACCACAGGGAGGGAGTTGAGCCCCTGTTGTCTCGCCACCCAGTTACAAAAGGATATACACATACTTATACTTATGCATCATTCCTTGGGAAACCATTAAGATCTTCTGACATACTAAACAACTATTTAAAGATTAGCAAAAAGTCTCTTTTTCTTTGCCATTACTAAAGAATGTGTTTTACACATTGAAAAGTCTCTAGAATGTAGAATCGGGGTTTTGAGAACATTTATGTCTTAAATTTCATAATTTCAAGCCAGCAGAGGGCTCCCTACTGTAACATGATTCTGTACACACAAAACTCTGCAAAAATAGTTGGTAAGGGACCAAAGCAGGATTTAATATTTGTTACAGGCTTACATATTTTCTATAACTATGTGTTAAGTTAAGCAGTGTAAAAAGAATGAAGCAAAGCCAAACCCACTTCTGATACTTGAGATAGAATTTGTTACATTTCCATCATGCAAAATTTAATTTTCCTCTGTTATTCCATTTGGAAAACTAAATGTGCTTCAATTCTGTATCCTGAGTTCACATAGACACCTGCAGATTCTCTTAATACTCCAATATTTTTGTCCACTCAAAGATTAAATAACATATTTCTAATATGAGATTATCTGCTCTTTATCCCAGTGATAAATACAGGCAAAGCTCAATGAAGGGCAGCATTAATTTTTTTAATGCATCCATCTTTGATTATTTACATTTATTAAATTATTAAATTTTAACTTGATTTCAAGAAATATTGGAGAAATGAATAACAAATAATTTTTTAAACTTTTTCCAGTCCTCCTCCTTTGGACTTCATCCTGCTTATCTGTCAGTTTCCTCCTAATGAAACACTTGGTGGACTTTTACAATCCCTACGAACAATGTACACACAACACCTTGGGTAATTTTATTTAGAGAATTAACATTGTTGTGACAATTTCAAGTAATACAGAATTGCTGCATTCTTCTCACTCTGCCAGAACAAATTGACTAAGCATATTAGAGTGTATGTATGTATGACAAAGCAACCAGTTGAATACACTAATTCTGACAAATTCTATTCATTTTTCTTTCACTGATCTTTTTCTGGAATGCAGCTCTTTAGGTGATATGGTTTGGAAAGGTAAATGAGGCCTTAGTAAGACAACTAATGTAATACATTTTTATGACTACAAATCTGTATCTATGCGTACATTTAGCAAATATAAAAGGAAACATTGTTAAATCAATGCAAAGGCAATATTCCTTCATTTTTACTATTTTTTAAGTTTTAGATCTTTTTATACTTGTCATATGCTATCGGTTAATATAACATCATTATATTTGAAATTTTTTTGATTGTAGCAATAAAGGGGGGAAGTAAGCACAACTGACTTTAATTTTGATAGAAAATAACAAATGTAAAAAGAAAACAATAGTAAATAAGTAATTTTACCTTTCATTAAAGAAATAGTTCATATTAGCATAATATAAGATAATTACATTTTAATATGCAGTCATAATATGCTTATGGACAACTGATTAAAAGAAGAGAATTATGTACCAATTCAGGTTATTTCCAAGGGCCAGAGGTGAGTTGTTTCATGCTTCTAACTCCCCAGAAAGCAATGCAAATGGAAAAAACAATCTGAAGAAATAAAACACAAACAGAAAAAAAGGTAGAAATGAATCAATACTTTTGCTCAACTGAATTGAAAATATTTCCCTAGAGGAAAATCAACAGGGACATTTTAGACAGTCAAGTTATTTAAATTAAATGTAGCAATTGCTCACTGATAGAAATTAGCCAATTTAACTTAAAACATGACATGTGAAGACAGGAGAAGGAGTTAAGAAGTTTTATTTCTGTGGCTTTTTTTTATCTTCACAAATCTGGGTCATGTCAAGCAATGGGGTTAGTAAGTTAAATATCCAAACATTTCTTCTGACATCGGGGTACAGCATGTTATGTGTATTATATTAAATGATCTAATTGCTTACATAAGTTAAGAAACCTTTGGAATAGGAGAAATAAAAATATTGTTAAAGAATCCCTTGAAGGCAATATGATCTACCTTACTATGAACTTCGCCCAACATGAATTAAATTCTGAACACTGCTGCTGATTTGCCTCCTCAGTCTTTTGATCTTATCAGGTGTAAAAATGTAACTGCAAATTTCTTTCACACTGAAGACTTAACTAAATCATATTAAAGCAGCCTCAAAAGTTCACGGAGTTTGTTCAGTCCAGGTACTGGTCATCATCTTTGCACCATCAAGTTTCCCAAAAGCAAGCCGTTCCCTTTGCTCTTACCTAGGCACTAAGAATTAAACTATAGGATTGCTTTCCTGATCACCATTTTAGTTCGGGGAGTACTGAATGATGATGAAAGCAAACAATGCTAAAACAAGCAGAGTTATTGGGATAGCTGTGTGGGAGTTTTGCCATACTTTTTCATATATGTGTATATTTCCCCTCCAAACTGGTAACATAGGACCAGATGCCTCTCCCCAAGAAGAATATCGCTATACCTGGAAGATTCACTAAAACATACAAAGAGAGCACATTTAAGTAATAAGATGAAGTCATGGGAGCATTCTAGGGTTGGAAACTGTGGTAAAGTCAAGACTGTTATCGGAGCGCAGCTGTTAACTCACAGAAAAGACCTTGAACTGTGCTGATTTTGCTATTAAAGCATGAATAAGGAAAAAACGCCAACAACCACCAAAATACAAACAAGCCAAAAATCCCTTGCAGACAAGGATGTTTAGATTTATGAGCGGGCTGTCCAGTTTCAGATGAACCTCCTAGATCTTTCTGGAGAACCACCATCCCTCACATTAGCCAGTTTGATGCACCTCTTCAAATTCATGCATTCCTTTTGGCATATAACACCCACAATATGAAAAATACTAAAAATAAAATCAGCAGTTAAATTGAAGGAGAAGTCAAGAATAATATTAACATTTTGGAGTTGCCTCAGAAGTCAAATACAATATATTTAAAGACTGGTTTTGATTTTGTTTCTTTTGACTGTAACTCAAGAGAAATGACCTCATGGGATTTCTCCTGGTGGTGCCAGGTAAAATAATACAGTGATGGGGGTAGGATTTGTGAAAGCTCTAAGACTCGTGCAGTGAGTCGCAGCATTTGTCCATGAAAATGGGTTAATGCTGAGAATGGTGCTGAGAAGATAGCTTTTTGAGTGAGAAATGATGAAATCTATAATATCAGAGTAAATCATTTCCTTTAGAACAAGAATATTCAGCAAGCAACTAATAGATAACTTGTGTTATGCAGGGTGGTAGAATCTAAACTATATTTGACAATAGAAGTCTTTATTGTACACTCACAAGGATGATCTCCCTGAGGGAAGGCTGAGGAGAATTACTTCAGTGAAACCTCAAATTTGTATATAAAGATTTCAGAGTATTCTCAAAAATCTCATAATTCTCCTCTTTTCCACTCTCAATTCCCCTAGACTGTCCATACTTTCATCTCAACTCCCAGTATTAAAAAGTTTTACCTAAAGAGAAAGTGGAAGAGGTTGCAATTCTATTTATGCCTTGCTATTAATCCGCCATTTCCCACTAAATCTTTCCACCTTTGAAGCTGTGATTCACATCCTTTATTCTCTAGGACCTACCTCTAACTAAATCACAAAATCTTCTCCTTTTCAATTATCTGAAATGCTTTTAAATTCCTACCAAAAATGCAGTGCTGCTGTTCACAGTTTTATTTTTTTGGTTGCTTGCTTCCTTGTTTCAGGCTCCTATGTGTTATCCCTTCAAAGAGATGTACAACTGGTTAAGCCTAGGGCTCAGGATCCGATTGTACTGATGTGCACTGGAGACCTCTGGTAAGGCCAGCATTGTGCTAAATGCCTTTATTAGATTATGTCACCTAATTCTCATGACAAACTTCGGAGTACTGGTATCCAGTATGGCAACGAGACAGTGGGAACTCAAAATTCATGTGGTATGACCAAGGAATCACAGAACTACTAAATATCAGAGCTAGAATAATGTTTCACATTTACCTAGTAACCCCAAGAAAATCTAACTGCAAAACCTGGGAAATCATTTCAAAGAATATGAACATTCACAGTGAATTCATTTCCTTTTTGTAGTCATCACCTGGATTTTCCTAGTTTTTTTTTTCTTGTGTCAGTAACTGCTAGGCTTCTGAGACCTGTTCACAATCAATATCTTAAGAACAAATTTGGAGTTTTTATATATAATAAAATCCAGATTGGCACAAGATCACAGAAGTAAAATAAATGTGTCTTTTTAAAACTATGTGACTGTGAAATAGTCACCATTCCATTAGAAAATATTTCAGAAGAAAACAGTTGATTTTATATTTTAGAATATATATGTTTTTGTATGTCATAATGTATAATAGATCCAAATATATATTGTGCATGTAATTTTAAGCCAGAAAATTATTTAATGTAGACTCAATATAACCACTTGATTACTGTAGTCACCACTCCATTTAAAATTTTCCTTTGTCCAACTGTTTTCTTGATTTTTATATTAAGCCATTTATTTTAGTTCACCTTAGTTGATTAGACTGAATGTATCACTTTACTTCATAGTTCATTAACACATTTCTTAAATATTTGTTAAATAAAGGCAGAATTCCTAGCTAGGATAATAGAAGAATAGAAGAAAAGTGCAGACTTTTTATTTTGCAATATTCCTCTCTAATCTCCAGATATGATGTTTCTGGATATATACAAACTCAATGCACAATTATTTTATCCTAGTTCTAGGCAAGCCCCATGATTTTAACAGCTGGATTCAAAATATAAAGCAGAGGAAGTTCATTCTCAGTGTCAAGCCCTCCTTGCACTAACACATCATTAGTGGTCCTTGTCTTCAGGCTATTTCCTTAACTTCCCAGGAGCCTCAACTCTGATGCCTGAACTTTGCCCTCTACAGATGCTGTCACGTTTCCACCATGCCTTTCCAAAAGTTTATCAATTGGCAGGTGGCTAATCTGTCACTAATCCATATTAAAAGCCTAGTGGGGACTGGCATTTTATTCTGCTGCTCCTCTCAGGTGTGTGTGTGTGTGTGTGTGTGTGTGTGTGTGTGTGTGTGTGTGTGTGTGTGTGTGTGTGTGTTGCTTTTGTTTTAAGAGACAAGGTCTTGCTATGTTGCCCAAGCTGGACTCCCAACTCCTGGGCTCAAGCGTTCCTCCCATCTCAGCTTCCCAAGTAGTTGGGCCAACAGGGATGTGCCATCTCATCCAGGTTTATGTCTGTATTTTAAGAGGACTTATTCAAAATGCCTCTGATCATGAGCAAATCCAGCATCTAATCTTAAAGGAGAGAATAGTATTATAAGAGGTATTTGTGTGCTTGTTGCATGCTCTCAAATTGCAAACCCTCAAAGTACAAAGAAACCTGGTAGATTTGACTTATACCTATGTACATATCTGTCTATTCTGGTTTTAATCCACTTTCTATATTAATCCATAAACAACCTGAAGAGAAAAGAAAAAATGTCTCCTTAAGCAGGGGCGAGCTTCAATTACAGCTAGCTAGCAACCTCCTACAGCCTTTGTGGAAGTAATAAAATAAGACTTTTCAAATAATTTAGCTTTTAGACACACTTGAAAGTAAAATCAGAGATTTAATGTACTTGAATAATTATTCAGAACAGAAATAAAATCTCTGAAATTGCCAAAATTTTTAGTCTCCCAAACATGTATTTATTTTCACAAAGATTAAAATAGGAAACACTCACCAAGTTATATCTTATTCAGTTTTGTATGTATTGCAGCAGAGGTATGATTATGAATATATGCCTGAATCACTAATAAGGTGAATAACCATGTTAAATGAGCTAAGTCATTTTGTTGAATGGTAAAGTCACTTACTCTACTTTGTCAAGGAAGGAATTTGATTTATTTTAAGTATAAAATGGCATTTTTGTAAAGATGTCAGACTTAGTCACTTTACAACCAATTGAAAAGTTATTACTATTTGGTCAATTGTATAAGTTTTCAGTCAAATATAGGTTTACATAATTATTTCCTAAAATTTCCCTAAAGTTTTGTTAAGAATTAGAATATCTCTTGTGTATTCTTAAAAAATGTATACACTAGCCCTAAAGAGAAGAGTACATTTTTCAGAAAAATTATTTCCATAATATCAGTGATGTTTACAAAATAACAGATAACTGATTATGGAATAGAACTATAACAATCACAACAGTAAAAACTGTTTTAAAGGAAGCACATTAAATATGCAGTATTTTTTCTAAATTATTTATTTATCATACTTTAAGTTCCAGGGTACATGTGCAGAATGTGCTGGTTTGTTACACAGGTATACACATGTCATTGTGGTTTGCTGCATCCATCACCCTGTCATCTACATTATGCATTTCTCCTAGTGCTGTCCCTCCTCTATCTAGTTCCCCGCCCCCAACAGGCCCCTGTGTGTGATGTTTCCCTCCCTGTTTCCATGTGTTCTCATTGTTCAACACCCGCTTATGAGTGAGAAAATGCTGAGAAAATGCTGTGTTTGGTTTTCCGTTCTTGTGTCACATTGCTGAGAAAGACAGCGTCCGCCTTCAACCATGTCCCTGCAAAGGACATGAACTCATCCTGTTTTATGGCTGCATAGTATTACAAGGTATATATGTGCCACATTTTTTTAATCCAGTCTATCTTTGATGGGAATTTGGGTTGGTTCCAAATCTTTGCTATTGTGAACAGTGCCACAATAAACATACGTGTGCATATGTCTTTATAACTGAATGATTTATACTCCTTTGGTATATATCCAGTAATGGGATTGCTGGGTCGAATGGTATTTCTAGTTCAAGATCCTTGAGGATTTGCCACATTGTCTTCCACAATGGTTAAACTAATTTACACTCCCACCAACAGTGTAGAAGAGTTCCTATTTCTCTACATCCTCTCCAGCATCTGTTGTCTCCTAACTTTTTAATGATCACCATTCTAACTGGCATGATATTGTAACTCATTGTCGTTTTGATGTCCATTTCTCTAATGACCAGTGATGATGAGCTTTTTTTCATATGTTTGTTGGCTGCATAAAAGTCTCCTCTTGAGAAGTGTCTGTTCAAATCCTTCACCCACTTTTAGAGGAGGTGGGTTTCTTTCTTATAAATTATTTAAAGAAAACTAAAATTAATCCTTTCTTAAATACACTTTTTAACACAATGTTTTGGTTTTTGAGATGGCCATTGTCTGCTATACAGATAAGAACCCAGAGAAATCAAACCTGGATTGCTACAAAATAACTCTATTTCCTATTAGTGCAAGAGAACAAATAAGCACAAAGGAACTAGAATAGAAATGAGAGCCAAATGCACTGTAGCTCTTTATGAACTGGAAACATCAGGAAGATATTAGATAATTATAGATTTTTTCTAGAATTTTGCAAGAACCCAGTTTCACAAATGCCAACTTATAAGAAATTGATAATTGTTGATTTTCACTTTGAATATATTTTATATATTACCAAAATATTTATTGATATTCAGAAAAAGGCAAAGAAAACATTAGAGAAATAATTTCCAGATCCTGCATCTATTACTTGGAAATCTTCATTATCTCTTTCTGCTTATTTCTATACCCCATTCAAGAGAGAATCACAATCACAATCACAGCTATGCTTAATATGAGGTCTTTAAAGATTTTTTCCTACCTAAATTTTAAATCAAACACTATTACACTAGTTTGTAAATATATATTACAGTTCTTAACTGAGGAAAAACAACATAAAAAGAAAGCTTATGTGAATGGCCATGTGTTAACAACTTATTGAAAAGAATATGTATTTCCTTCAGTCAATAAATATCTATTGATATTAGTTTTCTAACAGGAAAAAATACTAAACATAACACACTCAAGTTTTAAAATGATAAACACAAAATACTTATTAAAACAGAGTTTTCACTCCTTCAGCTAAACTCTGAAAATGGAAGTATAAGATTTTCACTATTTTACTATTCAATGGGAGCAAAAGACAGAACAAAAAGCAGTCACTTAATTTACACAAAAAAGGCAGAATCTTTATTTCAACCATTATTTCAGTTCCCCAGAAGTAATCGTCTTTCATTATACACAATTATTTACTCACTTCTAAAAGTCTAAACTGTCTAACAAAGTGTGCATCATTTTGGCAATACTACAGTATGTAAGTCTATTGTTCATCCAGACCACATTTAAACTGTCATGATAACATTTGAAAAACATAAATATTAGTCACAAGATTGGAGATCACTGAGATATTTCCAAAGCCTACCTATAATTCAGAGAATATACTTTAATACAGTTGGCATGAATTAGCTACTGTACTTGTACACCCCTCTGGTTAAATTTGTATAAACCATAGTTAGCATAAAGTGAAAATAGAGGCCACATTTCTCAAAAACATCTGTGAATTTTTCATCTTTGAATTAGAAGTTATGAATAAAGTGTTTTTACAAGATAGATGGCCTTAAAAAATTCCTGTATTACCGACCCTTGTTCTAAGAGTATGACAATCCAATAATGTGGGTTTTTAAGTTGTCTTTCCTTGTAAACACTGATACACTTCTATTTACATTGTTTTCCTGGAGAATGTCTAAGTATTTTGATACACATACTCTTGATGTTCTGACCTAACTTCTCCTTTTTTTCCAGTTTAGATTATTATATTTTTGGTTTAAGTTTGTCAAAAGGACAAGTATGCAGACACTAGCATAAAGTGAAAATAGATGTATCGCAACTCACGCATAGAGAAAACTTAGAGACAACCAAACTTGCTTAGACATGATTTATAAATTATGTCTGTGATTTATAAATCATGAATATATTCAGAGGGTGTCCAGAAAATGTACCTTGTTTAAACTGAAGCTTGAATTTCTATTTTTCGAATCATCCACGTTCTTGATATTACAGAAGAGTGACTTTTTAGACTTTTTCTTCAACATGACAGCGGAGAAACAGTAAGGATATAAAGAGAGAAGATTGCAATAAGGTTAAATTAATAAAGGACCAATTATCATTTGTGAGAAGAAACATTAGGAAGAACACTGACCATCGTGTTGGCAAAAGGAGCTTAGTAAATAAAAGTATATTTTAGAGAAATAATCTTTTTCTACCGATAATCTTCCTCTGGTTTTCACCATGGAACCTCATGTTCTTTACTTTTTATGGATGTGAGAAGAAAATTTTTTAAAAATCAGGGCTATGAGAACTTTAAAGAATGGTCTGTTTTAGTTTTTATAAAATTGGGAATGAAACAAGAGCAGAAAAATAACAAGACATCTGATGACCACTGTAATTAGCATGACCTTCTGCTGAGAATTTTTTTATGCATTAAAATTAGTGATGGGCAAACTGTTCAAAATAACCTGACCCTGACCCCATGCTCTGAAAGCTATGACAGCACTATTTTTTGAAGTGTAACATAGTTCTGTGAATTTAAAAATTCATTGATTTTCTTATTTTACTCTGATATGTCTGTAAATAAGGTCTGGCTACAACTAGAAAAAATTTCATTTAATTTTTCTGAGTATGCCTAACATGAGCACAAAATTGTTTGCCTCATAACCAGCATGTTTTGAAACAGAAGATTTCTGAATAAGATGTTGCTGGATACATCATAGTCCTTAAGAGTCCTAACAGAACTCTCTTGAATGATGCGAAACACGACATTTAATCTAAATCCAAATACTACACCTTTCTAATACCTTTTACTACTGACAATTGAAATTTAAAGCATTTACATTTTAACACCAGAGGTTTGTTTTAATTAAAAATTGCAAAGAACATAATTCAGTCCTAATCTTCTACCGAAAGGTCATTTTTGTGCTAAAGGACCAGCAGTGCCACCCATTTCCTCCCAATCCTCTCACCACAGCACACTGATTTTCAGTGTATCCCAAAGAACAAAACATGCTGGCATTTCTCTGACATAAATAAAGAGTCTAAGGCATCTCCCATGGATAACAGTTTTCAATACTTGATGTACAATAACTTCAATTGGGAAGAGCATGTGTTTACAAATGGAGAATAGCATTCAATGCTGCTCAGCCAGGATTTTTAGTGTGCCGTTAAACAAATTCTTTGACCTTATCTACTATGCAGGAAACAAAAAAAGTCTCTTTAAAAAATGAGTTCATTTTTAAGGAAAAAAAATGTCATGTTTACAGAAATAACAGTGATGTCTGGTTTCAAAAATGGGGTAGTCTATCTTGAAAAGATATGTTTTGAAAAGATCCTTTCGTATTGTTTTTGTTTATGTCAAAGGGATGATTAGAGCCTCAGTAAATGGGAACCTCCCAGCATAGGGTAATAGAAGGCCAGCAGCCCACATATGGCTTGCAGCTTGGGGGATTTCTCTCAGTGTTCTGCCAGAGATGGGACTGCCCAAATGGTTTCTCGCCTAAGTCTGAAGTCATAAACTGCAGGACCAGCCACGCCAGAACTGGACCCAAGGGTATACGGAGTCTTGGCTGGTGGGAAACAATGACTGCTTCCTAAGGAAGCCACAGCTGCTTTCCTGAGAGACACCCCAGATGCCTGAATTTTCCCTTACTTTCCATTTTTGACTACCTGTTCTGGCAACAGTTCCAACAAAGGGAGAGGCAGGCAGCAGGCACCCAGCTGTTTTCAATAAGCCTTGGCAACATAGGTACTGATTATATAAACACTACAAACATTCAAAGAACACAATTTTCTAGCTTTCAAGCTAGAAAACAAGGTGTGAGCCTGTATCAACACCCCACTTCTCATCTCTTCCACTCCAAATAATGATGATGATGATGATGATAATCACTTTAATTATTAGAGCAAAGATTATGAAAGAAAACGTATCAATTGCTGGAAAGGAGCTCAAATTATACAGAGTATTGGGAAGATATGAAATCTCCACATTTCAGGGACAATACTTTTTCTTTTTCCTTATGAAATGATAAGATCAAAGTATACACTTAATTTGATTGATTTCTCATTATTTTCCCATGACCCAGGCAAAAAACAATCAGATATTGCATTATCCATTTGCATTATAACACATTTTCTTTTTCATTTTCATGTATTCAAAAATATAATTTTAAAAGCTTAATATATGTTAAAATCTCCGGGTAAGTATATCAATGGAATAGTACAGAAGGTTCTCTGCTAATATTAATGTCAGATCCAAAAACCTAGAGAAGATGTTGATTTATATTTTAAGTCAGATGGAATTTCCTGGGTTTTAAAATATATCTATATTCATTTTCTGGATTTGATTTTTGGAAACTGAAATTTTAAGTAACTCATTCATGCTCATAGGTAACAAATGCAGAGTATTTTTAAAAATGATTTCTATATTTGACTTATTAGAATAAGAATTTACTTAAAGAAATGAATTGGAGTTTCAGTAATTTATATTACCAGGTAACTGTACAATTTTTTGTATAACAGAGTAATACTCCTAAAACAGAGAATGGTATTGCATTTAATTTTCTATCTTGAGATTCTTATTTTCATTCTAATACTTCAGAAAAAAAATCTTTGGCTAGGTCAATTCTCCTTAATATGTCTATTACCTCTGTGATAATTTCTTTCCTCCAAGATGGTAGAATATATTATTTGATCTGGGTTTTAAATTAGGTCCTTTCAAATAAAAATAACTACTAGATAAAAGCAGCAGAGAAAGTATTTTTTGAGTTATTTTTGAAAGCCAGCTTTGGATAAAGTGATACTGTGAATTCAAAAACATAAAGCTATTTTACAGAAAATAAAATTGTCATTAGTAAATTAGTGAATAGACTAAGAATGATATACTGCATATAAATTGCAATTGCTGTAATGTGGGACATAAAGGACTAGTAAAACAAAACAAAAGAAAACAAAACACTGATAAAGGAATCAGCAGACTAGGCTGTCCCAGTTCAACACTAATTATTTTGCCTCAAGAGGTCAATTTGATTTTGTTTCTGTCTTTATAAAATGGGAATAATAGCTTCCCTGATTTT
The DNA here is from genome assembly GCA_028533165.1 of Leontopithecus rosalia. Classification (NCBI taxonomy): domain Eukaryota; kingdom Metazoa; phylum Chordata; class Mammalia; order Primates; family Cebidae; genus Leontopithecus; species Leontopithecus rosalia. The sequence goes on from CM052658.1 coordinate 78,976,897, forward strand.
TCACAGGATTTTACTGAGGACTGACTTACTTTTTAAATTATAAAGTATTATAAGAATATAAGAGAGACTACTATGCTACTATTCTTGCTTAAAAGACTCAATAAGCTAAATGTGAAAACAGAAAGTGACAGATAAGGAGACATAAATTGTAAGTAGGATTTGGAACATGAGAGATTTTAGTCAGTTCTTTCTTGTAGGTGGTCCTCAGTTAGAATGATGCCTTTAATGCTGTGGCTCTATGATAATGCTGGGAAAAAATAATTCTGCAAAGTGGTGTAAGATTTCAGTGGGTAACTATTTCAATTATGGATTGATCATTTGTTTGGAGTATTTTCTTTTACAGAGCCTGTCCTTTTACAACATGGTGTTCCATTTTTCGTTGCATTTTTATACAAGCCTTTTGAAACCCATTTTAGTGTCCTAACATAATTTTTAATTCCTTACTTATGACAAAAATATGGAATAATTTCTAAATATCCTCCCACTCACTATTACCAAGCTACTGTTTTGTTCTTTCATATTACATAAAATTCCCTACTCAAATATGAAACTATGTCCAAAATAATTATGTTTACACAGATCTTTTTTCAGGGGGACCCTGAGCAATACAATGGCAATATATACATTAAAAATTCTACAATAAACAGATAATTTTTTTAGTTATAGTGTTTCTTGGAATATTCTTTGACAAATGTAAAAAGAATTACATTCAACAAAGCTGAGTCAATTTTGAGCAGAACCAAAATAATGCCATGAGAAATTTTTGGACTAGCAAATTGACCATAGAATTGCAAGGGAAAGGGCCAACTTGAAGGACATAATGGAAGAAGAATGGTAAGAAAAATGCCTTGGACAATTATTGTTCCATATCTTCGCTGTTTTGTAAACAATGCTTTGCTGGACAATTCAAACCCTTGAAAACCTATTAAAATGTTCACTCTACACTCAATGTAAGAAAACCTAACATATTAAAGTCACAAAATAGTAAACCTTCAAATTTCGCTAAAATAAATACTCCTATCATTCTATGCATTCACTGTTTATTTATTGTTATGTGTGGAGCACACACACACACACACACACACACACACACACACACAGGCATGACACCTACTTCAAAGATGAATGGATGCACAAAAAGAATTACATTGAATCACTCTCCATTAGGTTGTATTCATTCACAAATATTTATTTCACTCTTTTTTTATGCCAGGCATTTGATGGCTGGCAGAGATGTTACTGGTGAGTAATAGGGCCATGAGTTTTTCATGTATTAGATTTGTAGAGACTTATTTCAAAATCTTCAGGTAGAATTATCTTCATAATGTTGTCATTCAATGAAAAAGAAAAATATTTTACTAAAATGAGATCAATCCCAGGGCTATATTACATTTTCCACTGACTTAGCTAACCTGTAAAATGAATCATATCCAGCACAGCTATCTTACAGGGTTCTTATAAGAGTAAGCGATGAATCATCCTCATCTAGCAGATAGAGTATTCTCTAAAGTAACCATGATTCAGTGCTTCAAGTAGCATTTTGGGGATACAGAAGAAGTCAATTTTAATCACAGTTCCACCTTAGGCAAATTATTTAATCCAGCTATGCCTCAGTATCTTCATAAGAAAAATAAAGAGAATCTTACACAGTTGTTGGAATGTTTAATTTAAATAATGCACATGAAAACTTTAAGAGTTTCATATGTGCAGACCACTCGACAAACATCAGTACTTCAGTTGATTATATTGTTATCGTTGTCAGTATCGACATTAGGTAGATCACCATTTACAGCAGTATTTTCCAAACTTTGCATTGAAAAAATATCATAGAAGCTCTACCCTCATTGGATTTAACTTTATTATTATTATTGATATGGGACACATAAAAATAAAACTTTTTTAAAAAAGCTTGATATTAAACAAGTATAAATAAAAATTATAATATTTAATTTTATCCATCTCAATGGATTATCTTACCCTTCACTTTTGAAAACCACAATCAAGAGTATAAAGAAGTCTTCAAAGGTTCCAAAGTTTGGTATCCTAGAAAAAACAGGCTGAGATCCATGAAACACGGATTCTCATCCTCTGGGTCACAAATGGCTGAATTGTTTTATTTTCTCAGTCTCTTTGTCTCTTTGCTGAAAGATGGAGTAGAAATAGAAAATCTCTAAGTTCCATTATCAGTTCTATTACATGAATTAAAAAATAAAACTGACCAACACTGTATTAAAATAATATAAATTTCCAGGGATAGCCTCCAGGAAAATTTAAATTTATAATAAAAAGGATACACCAGCAATATTTCTTTTTGCCCAAATTGTTAGCACAACAATGTAAGTGAACAGAAAAAAGGACATTAAAAAAGTTTTTTATGAAAGCATCCTCCACATATTTGAAGTATTGGAAGAGACAGATGCCAAAATCATCAATTCCTAGCTATCAAGATTTCTGATCCCCTTGATGGAGATCAACTAGCCTTCTTAAAATTTTACAAAGTTAGGATATACAAAGGTTATCTTTGAAAAATTACTTAGTGGATATTGCCAAAGGGATGGTAGATAAGGCATCAGAGGTAACAATGATTCTTAGGAAAACTTTGAAGAGGCAAGTACTGAAATAACACATGTAATGAACAATTTTGATGGTTACTGGTAAATAATGGAGTGTTTCAGGGATAAGAGAAATTTCACGGGTAAAATATTTTGCTTATTTGTGTTTATAGTTGAAGAAATATAGTCTGGCCATTAAGGTGTTGTATATATCCAGTTACAAAATTAAACCTTTAAAATGTTTAGTTTCTACACGGTCCATAATTTGTTGCTGTTTATTTCTCCTTTCAATGAGAGATAAAGGAGAGAGAGAGAAGACAGAAATAGAGAAATACGTTACTAGAATCTGTAAAAATAATTATGTTATGAAAAATCTGTAAAATCAAATCTATGGAAAATTTATAACCAATAGTAAATATTGAATAAGAGAAAAATTGTACTTTGGACACTATGAGTTTTCAGAAAATGTCTTTGTAGCTGAAAATGCGTTTATGATTAGAAAAAAGGTATATTTTATGGATTCTGGGGAATGTGTTAATAATTCTTATGACTAAGTAAAGGCAAGAAAAACCTCCTTAGTTAGCTTCTGAAGTTAGCACATGCAGCAAAAGTTGTCCAGAGTTAAAATTACCATAGAAAATCCCTTCAATAACCCCTAAAGTGTAATACACAAGTTTTTGTATATACAAATGCTTTATGGCAATTTTCTCACACACTCAAATTGGAGAACCATTGTGCAAGGCTGAGGAAATTAACCAAAGGAAAGTCTACAGATTTCTGACAATTCAAACCAATCCTACCTTTGGGTCAGTGGCAAATGAGCAGGGGAAAATAATAGATGATGAGCTTTATTTAATATATTTCTGCTTATCTGTAGGGCTTGCTACTTTTTATTTTTAAAACTGAACCTTACTGCTCTAATACATTATTAAAGAATGTGGTTGCTTTTGTGAGGGTCAAACAAGAAAATGGAATAATACACCTTTCAACTGGGGTAAGTCTCAAATCCTTCGAGTAGCTGAAATGCATAAAAGTCATTTTACTTTATCTTAATATAAAGAAGAATATTTAATTTGGCTTCTTGGACATTAAAAGCTTATTTTAAAGTAACGCTTTCACTGTCTATATCTTTTTGTGTCTCTTGCTCTTTCTAGTTACATCTTCGACAGCACTGATCCTGTAAGAGCCTATGCAAGCAGAAGTTTCATTTCAAACATTCAAATGAATGAGTCCAATATAAATTCTGTCAAAACAAATGTAATATATCAAGACCTTCTGTTATAAGTTAAGTAAGCTAATATTAAATTTGAATACTAGCTTTTTCTTTCCCCAATTATGATCCTCTGCAATAAATCAGTCCACTACAAAGTATTTACTACAGGGATTCTCCTTGTTATGAAGCAAGACTCATAAACATTATACAATCCTGAAATGAGAAGACTGTTATGACTCTTGACAATTTCACAAGGAGAAATATTGTCTAAATTCATTATAATTGGCTAAATTTCTCTACTATCTGATCAAAAGAAAGCACATGCATTTGGAAATTTTCTTTTTCTTTTTTTTCTTTTCTTTCTTTTTTCTTTGCTGTGATGAAGTGAGTTACTAGCTCCCCAAAGACCTGAAGACTCAACACAGCTTGGGTTGTACACCGGAATTCTCCCCCGCGAGTTTGGCGGTGGGGTCAGTAGGAATGATATTAGTACATTTAATTTTCAAAACACATACAGTGGAACACATGTGTTTTATAAAGACTGCAAAATGAAGGGGGTCTGCATAATGTTTTAGTACTATATGGTTAGAGATCACTGTATGAATCTAATTCCTGCTGATAATCATAACTTGTCTCTGTAAAAACTAGTTTATAACATTTGTGTATAGCACTATGGAGAATATCAAAGCTACCAAGATTTGAAACAGTGCAGCAGGAGCTCCAAGACTTTATGTAAATTAACCCCACAACATGGAACACATTAACTGGAGGGCTTTAGGAATTTGAAACTCAGAATGCCTAGGATGTGGGTTTAATTGAAAAGCAGTATTATAACAATCAGTTTTTCTCTAGAGACAGGATTTTTTAAGGTGCATGCAAACGTATAATTGAGCATTGACATATTACATCATGGTGATACATTTTTAAACAACCCATATCTGCTTCACAGTATTTATTTCACGGAAATACCACTGGTTATTCAAAGATTTCTCCTTTAGTGGCAAGCCATCTGAATAAATGAACAGTACACTGAGGTGAGCCAGTCAACTCTCAGATGAGGCCAGGCCTCAAAGGCTCACACATACACAAAGCACTTCTTCTGGAAAAAATGTTTCTGGGTTTTCAACATAAATCAGGGTCAACACATAATACAATCATACTCTAGTGTATTTAAAAGCTGGAAAACAGTCTAACTAGGACTTTGATGCTTCCAGCAAACCTTCAAGCCAAACAGCAATCAGAAAGAGAATTCATGGCTTTGTGATCAAAATCTATCTCTGTTCCTGTCCATGAAGGGGTTGCCTGCTCTCCTGGGGAATTTTTAAATGGGCGTTAGAAAACTACATTTTCTACACTGCTTTAATTTTAAAGGATTTCTTTTTCTATTTTCTTTTTTTTTGTAAACTGCAGACACAAATGAACATAGTAGTAAGAATTACTAAAATCCAAGAGCCTTGCTTTTCACACCATAACAGTTAACTTATTAAACTTTTATCATCAAAGAATGAGTGAAATCTTTCCACTAGAATTCTATATGCATCACTCCTTTATAGTAGTAATGAAAAGATTAAAGAATAATGATAAAAAATAATAAAATGTCACAAAAAATCGATATAATAACAAAAATTCTTTTTGGTCCAATTGCATACTGTATTCAAATATATGTCAAATAAAATCAAGTTTTTTTTAGACATAAAATATGAAACTAAAAGTTGCTTATTGCATGGGAGATTTAAGAACTATAGGATCAATAGATCAGCACCTATCAATAGAACTGCATTATGTTCCTATATAGGTGCTAGAACAAAAGTGAAAGAAAATGTGTGTGTGTGTACACACATATATGCCCAATCCCTTTGACAATGTTTTGGTAATGTAAAATATAGATGAACATATCTCATACTCTCAAAGGGGCTAGGGCTTCCATAAAGTGTTCTAATTCACAAATACAAGACTCTCTTTTACTTTAAATAAATGCATTATTTGAAAACTTAATATATAGCTTATCTTAAAAGTAAACAAATAGATTCTATGGTAAACAAGGAGAGGAAGGAAATACAAACCTAGAGGTGAAGTTGTGATGTTGCAACTGAGCCATGAAACAAAGCCAAAGAGTTTCATGGTGAGTGTGTTTCAGACATCCAAAGCTGATAAATTAGCATAAAAGTGGGTCTGTCATATGAAATTGTTGGGGCCACAAAAGAAAGAAATGTTAAACACCACAGAGATGCTCCCATATCTCAAGGTACATGGGAAGACCAGGGACATTGACAATCGCAACTGAGGATGAGTTCATAATAAAGTTTTAAATGCATGAACACACACATTATTTCTCTCTCTCCCTCTCTCTCTCATACAATAGTTTTAAATGGGTGATCAAAAGGCAATTTAAATAAAATATTGAAATACACACACTTAAGAAAAAGATTTTGAGGGAGATTTTAATATGTGCAACAAGTGGATAATTTATGCCACAAATATAAAAAGGAATGAAGAAACATAAAAGATATCATAAAGTAAGAAATTTTTTAAGTTTAAAGAGATTAAAAAATAGAAATAATGAGAAATAAATAAGGGACTAAAATTAAATAGCAGGTAAATTTAGACATACATCAAATAGAAACATCTTAAACTAACATATAGTTATTGAAATTAAAAATCCAGTGAACTGGCAAATAAAACTGATCATACTTGGAAGAAAATAAAATTAGTAAGTTGCAAGATGGAAAAGCCTGAGAGAGAGACAAACAGAAATAAGATAAATGCTTGCAGATATATAAGTTAAAATAAGAAATACAATGTGTCTAATTGAAATTCAAGAAAGTAAATGAGAAGAATAGTGGAGTGGGAATAACAATATAAATCAAAACAGAGTTACTAAAAACCAAATACTGGAATCTAAATGGCATACTGTTAAACAATTTATTGTTCACCATAATTTACAAGGAAGATTATTATTTACTTAACCTTATTTTAGGTTCGGGGGTACATGTGCAGGTTTGTTATGTAGGTAAACTGTGTGTATTGGGGGTTTGGTGCTATTAAGTAAAACTAAATGACAATGAATAATCTGCATATCAACACTGAGAGATACATGTAACAGTATAGAAATAAAACCATTATATTTATCAATAAGAAAAAAGACATATAAATGGTGAAATATGTAAACAATTAAATGCTGTAGATAAAAATATAAATGAAGTTTCATATTCCAATGTGGATAAATTTCAAGAACAATTTTGAGTGAAAATATAACAGTGCATAATTATTTAGGTATTTTTTAAAGCAGAAATCTGCTGTATATTAAGTATATATAGTCAATAGAATTACATTTTCCTTCAGAGGAATGTGAGATATTAATACTATATTGACTATGGGGTGTGTGTGAATGCATGTGTGTATATTTTGTAAATTTTTGTTTTACTATTTTGGGTCATATGTTTTAGTTTTTTTAATGGTTACTCTTTCAACAGTTCTTGTGGTTAGTTCACATAGTGATTGCATTACACAGAAAGGAAAAGAATGTGATTGAGAGGAGTGGGCTTCAAATGTTCAAATAAAATTTTATTTCCTTTAAAAATTTTTTAAATATATTAACTGTGCTTAAGCTTGTCTAATGTAAAAATTCTGGATGTTTTTCTGTGTTTTTGAAAAATATATATATAGTTTAAAAATTTTTTAATTAAAAAGAAATGAATTCAACAAGACCTGTGAAAGGTCAGGGAAGCTTCAGAACAGAGATGAAACTACAGCTGGCCCAACAGCTGGATCAGACCTGAGGTAGCGGGAAGAAAGACCAACTCAGCTGAAGCAGAGTCTACAATCATCCTTGTGGTAGAAAGGGTTGGCCTGACTTTTCTTCAACGTATTTGGAATAACAGAAAAATGGAAAGAGAAGTCCATCTATGGGGCTATTCAGTGCCAGACTGAATAATGTGAATCTTATTTGATGACACTGAAGGATAATACCATAATAAAAGTTAAAATATGTTATATGAATTAAATAGGAGACAAGTCAGGAGAAGCTGTCAGAATCATGTTTGTTAAGAGAAAGTATTGTAGCTTCATTCATTTATTGATCAAATTTGTTTGAGTTTCATGCATGAATTATTTATACAATATACATTAACTTGAAGGTGACAACTAAAATAGTTATTCAGGAAATAATTATTTATAAAGTCACAATGATAAACCTCTACTCTTACGGGGTTTGAATTAGAGGATATAATACAGATCATTGCACAACTACATTGCAGTGTGCTGTGTGTAGCAGGGACCTCTCCTACAGTCCTGATAATCAAGTAAAGTGTTTGGGACAACGAAATGCTGGAGCTCAGTAGTTTTTCAAATAAATATTTATAAATGGACATGATTACCTTAACCAACATTTAAACTGAGACAAGAAAGATGAAGAGTTTGCCAGTTGAAAACAGGAGGAAGGGAAGTTTGGGGGCAGAAACAACCATCCAGGAAGGAAAAAAGGACTTTTTTTTTTTTTAAAGAAAAAGAGACATTCTTAGATGGCTGATCCCGAGAAGTAAAAGTAAAGAGTAAAGAGGGATGAGACTCTTCTAAGACAAGTTGGGTGACTGAAGCATTCTCATCCTGGAGTGATGCGATTCAATTTGCTCTTCAGCACCAGGCTGTGGTGTGCAAGATGAAGACGGGCTAAGTGGATTAGAGTCCTGTTGGGACACAGTCTCAGTAAGCTGATGATGACAGTGGTCAGGGCAAAGCAGTACTGGCTGTGGGGATGGAGAAAAAAAGATGGGCTTAAAGGATTTGGGGGGATTATACCGTGAAAGTGAATGAGTTCTCCAAGGTATATACCTAAGAAAACAAATCTATGCTCTCCTGATAATCCCCTAACATCTTTCCAGGCAAGCCAGATGGCTTATTACATGTTTCCTGCACACTTCAGATCTTTCCTGTTGTATGGCTACCTTCATACTCACTCCCTCTAATTTTCTTCTCCAGTCCCACCCGTCCTTCAAGGTGGGCCTTAGTGATACCCTGCTCATGGAATCTTCTATGATGTTCATTATTTTTACAATATATAATCTCGGCTTCCTTTAAGCCTTTAGAATTTTTGCTTCATATCTTTTATTGCATCTATGTACTGACTGCCATAAATCTTATGTGTCCACGTGACTCTGCTTTTTTTTTTTCTGGAGATGGAATCTGGCTCTGACACCCAGGCTGGAGTGTAGTGGCATCATCTTGGCTGACTGCAACCTCTGCCTCCCGGGTTCAAGTGATACTCCTGGCTCAGCCTCCCCAGTAGCTGGGATTATAGGCATGTGCCACAATGCCCAGCTAATTTATTTATTTATTCATTTGTATTTTAGTAGAGACAGGGTTTCACCATGTTTCCCAGGCTTGTCTTGAACTCTGAGCTCAAGCAGTCTGCCCACCTAGGCCTCCCTAAGTGCTAGAAGTACATGCATGAGCCATCATGCCCAGCCCTAACTGTGCTTTAATGCCAGAAAAAATATCAAATATGAGTTGTTCCCTTTTAAAGTGCTTGATATACTGTCTTCTGCATGTGAAAGACTCAGTAATAATAATATTCAGAAATAATATTAACCCAGAAACATTTTATTAAATATGAATATGTAAATAGCTTATTAGAAAATACCATCCTGGCCAACATGGTGAAACCCCATCTCTACTAAAAAATACAAAAATTAGCTAGGCATGGTGGTGCGTGCCTGTAGTCCCAGCTACTTGGGAGGCTGAGGGAGGAGAATTGCTTGAATCCGTGAGGTGGAGGTTGTAGTGAGCCGAGATCGCACCATTGCACTCCAGCCTGCCACCTGGCAACAGAGGGAGATTCTGTCTGAGGAAAAAAAAAGGAAATTGACCTTACTTCAAAACAATTTAAATTCAGAACCAATTGTAAAACCAAGCCTAGAACAGGCAATTGGTTAGTAACAATATATGCTATGATTATTGTCATAAATTGCATATAGTTTCAGGACACAGGTCTAAAAATCTGTCCCCCCTGGGTCGGTGTGGTGGCTCATGCCTGTAATCCTAGCACCTTGGGAGGGCAAGGCAGGTGGATCTCAAGGTCTGGAGATTGAGACCTTCCTGGCCAACACAGAGAAAGATGCTCTCTATTAAAAATACAAAAATTAGCTCAGTGTGGTAGTGCATGCCTGCAATCCTAGCTACTTGGGAGGCTGAGGCAGGAGAATCACTTTAACCCAGGAGGTAGAGGTTACAGTGAGCCGAGATTGGGCCACTGCACTCCAACCTGGCGACTGAGCAATACTCCGTCTCAAAAAAAAAAAAAATCTGTTCTCTGAAATTAATCTAATCCTGATCCCTGAAATTAATCTAATTTTAAATAAAGTAGGTGTTCAAAAAGATATGTAGGCTGAAAATGAGGATGCTACTGTCTGTGATGATATTCATAGGGCTTATAAAATAATGAAAACCATAGAAGCATTCAATAAAGTTGAAAGACTGGGAAAATACAATGAGGATGTCGGAATGATGAATAACTGCTGTTGTTTTACACCTCCAAGAAAAGAAGGAGAAAGGGGCAAATCATGTAAATATTTTCCATTGTTTTCTCAATCCGTATGCCTCCTTGGTAGTAGACCCATGGGAAATGTAGGAGAATCATTTGGCCCCTTTTGGCGTCTGGATATTGAGGACATGTGTGTCATTTCCTCAATATCCAGATAGATATTTCCATGAATCTATTCCAAGCCCTCTGGAAGTAAAGTCCATCAGTCAGTTCCTTGAGCCAGGGATGTGCTCTTGTAAGACATCTATCAAAACTTTAGAATCTGGCTGATAATGCTGATAGCTAATGAGGTGCCTTTCATGAAATAGCAACTTTACCTACATCATAATCACAGAAAGAGGGGAAAAAATGACATGGTTTTAAAAAAATTCCTCCTCTTTTTTCACTTTAAATTCTTTATTTCCCTTGCTGAGACAAAGGGCAATAGTGGTGACTACAGAAGTAATCCCCTTTCCTCCAAAAAATTTCAAGTACAAGGTTTTGATTTCACAGCAGTCAACTCTGATATTTCTTCTCCTTGGTGAGGAGCAGGATATGCTACGTTGCTTTTGTTTGTAGGCACACTGGAAGTTGTAGAATCCCTTTTAAAGAGAAAATGAGCATATGGAAGCTCTTTCTTGTAAAACTATTGTTCAATCGAATGTTAAATATCCCATCCATAAAATTAAATTTAAGCACCTGTTTCCTTTAAGGAATAGTTGCTTGCCCTTCCTCTAGAGAAAAATCCAACAAAGGAAAGGGTTACTCTTCTTCTGCAGTATCCGTGAATGAGAAGGTGACTGTTAGATACATGTTGTGCAGATTTGCCAATTTCATTACAATTTCTGTTGTAAAAGGCAAAGATTTTTAATATTTATAGCTGTTATCTTCTTTACTTTCAAATTGGTTCATTTAGCTACTTTTTAATCACTTTATCAAAGTATTTTGGGAAAAAGTTAATATTCCTGAATCTAAAATGTTTTACAAGTTATCTAATAAGAAATTGTTGGTCTAGGTATTAGAATCCTGACGTTACTCAATAACTGCTGATCAGTTTAATTCATTAGTTCACAGATGTCTGAAATACAGCCTCAACTTCTGATTTTGGAAGTCAGCATGAAATTAGACAGAGCATGATGAACAGCAAACGTAGATAAAAGTCTCAAAATATTTTAAAACCAAAACTGATAGAAGAAAATTACAATAAGTAGGTAAAGCAATTGAGATTTTGTGATCTTCAACACTCAAATATTCCCTTAAAGCAAAAACATGTTTTTCAATGTTAGTCATCCTGCTTTTTGGCTAGTCATTAGAAACGGTCAGTAGTTATTAATAACCATACCTGTATATTTCTTTACAGAGGAAATTGTTATGTCTATTAACCTATCCTCTTCACTTGTTAAATAAATTATTTTCCCCATTTCTTTATAATAATATTTTTAAACTTAAAGAAAAATGGAAAGTATGGCACTACAAAAACTTCTACCTCTCTCCACTTTCCACATATATTTTGCCATATGTGCTTTCCCCTCTTTCTCTCTCTTTCTACCTTTCTCCGTCTCTCTGTCTCTGTCTCACTCAAAGCATTTCTGAATATTTGAAGTTGCAAATACCTAGAAATTTACCCCATACACTTTAGTGTTCATTTCCTAAGAACAAGGTCTTTCCCCTACATACTTAACGTATCATCACATGAAAAATAGTTAATATTAGTTATATAATATGAAGTGCATATACAGTTTTCCAAAGACCTACAATAGAAAGTGTTCCATTAACTGTTATTTCTGACTTGATCATGATTGCTTTTCAATTTAGTATTAACACTATAAGTTACTAGAAATACCATCATTATCGATATCTAAGAAATAACTAGCAGGTAGAATTTTTGATAAACTGTAGTTTCAGTGATATTATTGCATTACATTAAAATGCTACTTTCTTTATCCTTATAAAATACAATTTTCAGAACAAACTGATTCTCATATAGATAAAAGAATGAACATTTGTTAACAATCATATTCAATGAGGTAACTAAGTAGATGCTATCACTTTTTTAAAAGAAAATGTAAAAACAGACACATTTTATATAATATTTAAATAAAAGTCCAATGAGGGAGAAATATCTATTTCACAGGGATTGGGTTTAAGGCTAGACAGGACAGAATTTACAGGTTAAATATAAGAATTATTTTACATTGCTATCAGTTATTTATAATTTATAGAGTTATAAAAAACCTCTCATAGAATAAGACTCTTCTACCTGAAGAATTCTTCTCTAGCATCTCATCACCTACCCTAAGAAAAACTTACCTTTCTTACCTTAGATTTTATTGGCTAAAATCTTATCAAACCTGGGCTTGGAGGAATTCAAAAAAGCAGAACTTTGAATATGTTACCTTTTCATGATTTCTGATAAACTCTATTTTATATATCACTGAACTAGCTCCATACCTAAACCAGAACAATACATCAAGAAAATTATCTATACTAAAAAACCCGTTTGCTTCTAAATTACAAGGTCTCTCTGATGTTTAGCCAGGTCAGACATGACCTTAGAAAAGTCAGTTAAGTTCTGAGAAGAAAATTTTTTTCTGACACCAATTCTGAAAAGGACTATGTTGATTTCCAGTGACAAAATAGTAGATATAAAATTAGTTACAACATAATTTTCTATGGGCCCCACATTAACACATAATCCTTGATGTTCCACTCCATGACTTAGCATACAAAGCCATGAAAACTATTTAAAGAATGGAAATATTGGGTCAGAATTACTGTTTAGGCAGATATGCCATTTGAGAAAAAATATTCTCTTTGTGTAAGACCTTTAGTTCATTAATAATCCTGAAGAAAACAATCCTGAAGAATGTTAGCTAGCTCACTGACCCATAGCAAATCATTTTGGCACCCAACAGTACATTAGATTACTCCGAAACCTTGATTTTTAACAATTTCAGGGGGACAACATTAGATCCTGATAACTACAGATATAGCTCACTATTAAAGTCACTGTCTAAAGATTTTATATCCATGAAAAATAATCTAGCAGAAAACATCACTGTAAAATCAGTAAAAGAAAATACAAGAAACATATCTCTAAAAGTGAGTATTTCCAACAAAATATCACCTATAAGAGAACAAAGAGAAGGACTCTTAATTATAGTTAGGGAAGAATGTTGCATTAACTGAGTAATTACTTGAAAAATCCAGACAAATGCAAAAATCTCTTCCATAACTTCATCGATTTTCCTTAGAACCATCTTACCTCCATTATATTGGATTCTCTTGCTAAATTGAATTAAACTGGATCTAAAGGTGCCTTTATATTTTGACCTCCTGCACACCAAACTGCAACCTAACATATCCAACCTAATTTAAAAGTATATTCTCAGTAAAAAATAGCTGAATGTCAGCCAATCACATCAAGCAAGCTTCAGCGCTGCCTACTGATCAAACACGTTTATATAAGGCAATGCCAAGCTGTAACCAATCAAGCTTTTCTATAGTTACTTTGAGTTTCTGTCTATAAATACTGAAACTGTGCCCCAAAAAGTTAAAGAAAGAAGTAAAAACATAAACATAAACAAATTCTTCAGTTTGTTGACAGATTTTAAAAAAGAAGAAACAACTTACCAAAACACTAAACCTCCTTCAGCTTATAAAATAAAACTGGCTAAAATCAGTTGGAACCAATATGGCCAAATGGAGTCTGCACAAAATAACCTTGCTGACATTATGGCTGGAATTTCCACTGCATGTTTCATGCTAATGCCTCCTTGACACATATGATCCACGAGGTAGCATGAAGCAATGAGTCCACATGCCCAAGGACTCTCTAGACTTCTCCTTTCCTTATACTAATCATCTATTAATCCCGTAATCTACCCTTTAAATCTTTTCTTATAAAGTTACGGCCTTAAAACCAGCATAGGGTGAAAGATTTGAGCTTGATTTCTCTTTATTGGTCAACTTAGAATAAAAACCTCTTCTTTCTTCAAAAATTTGGTATTAGAGTATTGGCTTCTACTGCATTGGGCAACAAGCCCCTTTTACACAGTAACAATATTGCTTGCCCATCTTGGTGGGTGGAGCTCTCTGAACTTCTACTGGGATAGGGTGCTGCCTGATTCATGAATTCTCATTTGTTGTGCAAATAAACTCTGCTTATTTTAATTCCTTTAAAGTTTTTCTTTCAACACTTATTGTAAGGAATAAAACTCAATTTTCTTGTCACAGTGTTTCTTTCCACAGGAAATTAAAGTCTATACTTTTCCAACAGATAATAGAAGTCTACTTTGGTGGGCAAGTGATAAAGTAAAACTATCCTAAATTAACAGGTAGTTTGAGGCACATGTGGTCAAAATCTGAGTTGAAGGCTTTACAAACAATAAAAATACTCCACATAGGGCATAGAACATCCTGCAAGACACAGAGAGCTCAAGAAAAGGTCATTTAAAACAATCTGCTAGCTACAGAGCTTAAAGAAAGGTAGAATATAAAGAAAGAGACATATGGAAGAAGAAGTAAGGAAAGGTTGAACAAAACAGGCTGGAGAAATATTTGTGAAAGTGTCAACTAAGACAGCTAGAGTATACAAGGAAAAAATAAAATACGAAGAATTATGATGAATCACATATTGGAAATGCAGGACAGAAAAGTGAAAGAGCAAGTCATTAAGAGAAAAGGAGAAAGGAAACAAAATAACTAAAGGAAAACAAGTAAAAGATACCAAGAGATAAAAGTCATCATTTAAAAAGCTATCTGGAATTTCTTCATGTTTTGCCATAGTAATTATCCGCCAAAGCTGAAATTACAGTATTCCTCTGTGATTTGTTTTGATAGATTCAGCCAGGTGCATTATCTGTAGGCATTCTTATTCCGGAGAAAAATTAGCCAATCATGGATCTGGATGTAAATTTAAGGGACAAGAATAAGTAAAAGCTCTCCAAATGATATTTATGCAGTGGTCCAATCAAAATTGCATAAATTACTGAGTTCGATTGCCAGGAAAAGGGGTTAAATTTAATACAGCTAGACAGCTGAGCAGCTGCTTTCATGATTTAAATAAAAACAAGCTGAAACTCCTGCTGTCAGACTGGTGATATATGACTTGTAATGGGATGTTTCCAACCTTTACTTCCATATGGCCGCCTACACTTTAGGTAATGCTCCCTGCCTCCAGTGCAACCAACTTTTCAGAAAACATCTGGGTCCCATTCCTGCTCTATTAGCTCCAGTGTTGCCTCCTACAAACACAAATGATTCACTGGACAACATCTCTGCACTTGGGATCAAATTAGGGAGTTTCATTGATAATTTTATCATGCCCATAACCAGAGACAGTATAAGCGAACATGGCGTATATTGCATTTATAAAATTTCTTAACACAGTGTTCATACTAGTAGGGATAATATATTTAAGAAGAAAGGTTAATTCTAAGGGTTAGAACACAAAAATAAGATAAAATAAAATAAATAAAAGCTATCTTTACAGGGTGGGGTTTTTGTCTTGTTACTTTCTTACTAGTTTAACTAGAAATTTCTCCCCATCCACACATCCTCTCATGATTCCAAAAAAAAAAAGAAGAAGAAATAAAAAACGCTAAACAGCCCTCTGCAAAGTAAGTTCAGTACAGGGGAAAAACTTGAGAAGTTTTTGCCAACCTCACAAAACATTCATCCATTTCAAGTTTGAATACAAAAATCGATTCCTTTATAAGAATTATGGAAAAATCAAAATAATGCTAATTATTTGGATCAAAGTATTTGTGTGTTCTGCAAATTAAACCAAGTGGGAGGCTCACTTCCCCTAATAGGCTATTTGCTACTGTAGAATTCAAAGTATACTAGATGTTATTCTGTAAAAGGAATTAGAAATATTATCTTGATTCTTGATACTTTTGAGATTGTGGCTCCATTTGTGAACTTGTAACTCCCAACAATACTTAAACACAAGCCATATTTCTCATTTTAATTCATTAAAACCAAATTAAAATTATAATTTATATAATTTTCATTAATTCCTCCTTTAAAACAATAAGTGTCTATGCTTAGGCACACATAAACTTTAAAGCCAAATTTTCTTAAATGATTGTTTTCCCCATTAAAAAACTAACAACAAAGGAAAAGAAAAGAAAAGGAAAATAAGAAGCAGTAATAGCAGCAGCATATTGGTGGCTGGATACAGAAGTTTTGAAAGTTGTAACATAAAAGGAGAAAAAAGACAACAGTCTTTTTCCTGTACAGCAAGAGTACAAAAGTGCTTAAATTTTTTCCTTTACAGTTAAAGCTTATTTTCTGAAAAATTCAAGATTAAAAAAAAAATTAACCATAAAGACAACTGAGGAGTTCATCTCCTGGGTAAAAACCTGTTTGAATCTAGGCAAACATGAAGGGCTTGACCTGGCAGGTCTTACAGAGGAAGCTGCCCTCCTCACACCAGACTTAGTGCATAGCCAGTGTATCATAGATTATGAAGATATTTTCAGTAAAAGACTCAGGCCCTCTGTTGGGTCATACTCTTTACATATTTACATTTCTAGTCTAGGTATTTTTTTTTTTTTGAGACGGAGTTTTGCTCTTGTTACCCAGGCTGGAGTGCAATGGCGCGATCTCGGCTCACCGCAACCTACACCTCCCAGGTTCAGGCAATTCTCCTGCCTCAGCCTCCTGAGTAGCTGGGATTATAGGCACGCGCCACCATGCCCAGCTAATTTTTTGTATTTTTAGTAGAGACGGGGTTTCACCATGTTGACCAGAATGGTCTCAATCTGTTGACCTTGTGATCGACGTGCCTCGGCCTCCCAAAGTGCTGGGATTACAGGCATGAGCCACTGCACCCGGCCTTAGTCTAGGTATTTTCGATCCTCAGTCTCTGTCTGAGGCTTTGGGCGGAAGTCTTTTTCAGGTGGCTCTGCAGTAACCTCCTTATGAGGGAAAGAGAGAGAAATCTCAACGACACTTTCCCCACTCTGACTCGGTTCACAGTACTTCTCACTCCTTGCTCTTCCCCTTTGCTCTCTCCCACACCCCAGAATCCATGAAACTGCTAGAGCCTTTTGTTTGGGTCTCCCTCAATATAGAGAAGACTGCCATGTCTGTGCTCATCCCATTGGCCCTCAACCTGTGTGTCCTTCCATGGGGGAAATGGAACAAGGGAAGTCATCACTTTCTCTGGTGTTAAACTCTTCCTTATACCACTGCACCATTAAAGCTTAACTCATTCATTTTTGGCTTGTTGCTTAAATTGGCTATTTCGATTCAGGTGTCTCAGCTCTCTCTCCCTGCTTATTGAGTCCTGGATCATGATAGTGAACCAAATTCAAGTTCATTTTCAATGTACAGCATCATCAGAAGAGTTTTCAGAGCATAGCAAAATATAGACTGCCCACCACTCTGCTGCTTAATTTCTCGGTAATTCTTGGGTATATCAATGTGATGGCTGTAGTAGGGCAAATGGAGGTTGCAGTAGGACAGGAATGTAGTCACATTTCATTGGGAAGCTGGCTCGACTTTCAATGCCTTATTGTCATTTTTGTTTGACAGTCAAAATTTATAAATAGGATAGTTTGATGGACTCTGCTTCTAATACTTATCTCTTACTTCCCCAGCCGTGGTAGTCAATGTATTCTTCCTTGGGCCTCACCATTCTCTACCTATCTCAAAGCACAGATGAAATTGTCATCCCTCATATCATGAGTTTTCTTTGGAATCCCCTTTTGTATTTAACACAATGCAAATTTTGCATCATAGTTTATAATGTCAGATTAAGATCAAAATAATGTGTTAAACATCACACCATTTGAGAAAGCATATATCAGTGTTTACTCAACAGCTTTGAATAATGAATGACCATAATCAATTGATATGAAATGTTCCACTTTGCAAAGCAAATTCTACTGGAGCCAGTCAGGCCTGAGTTAAGATCACAGATATCCGAGGCATTACTAAATTATCTGTGAGGATATATAAACTGGTTAAGAATAAATTGTTACTTGTTTTGCAAGATTCTATGAGGGTAAAATGAAATAATGTGATTCTCAACACCAATTTCTTCTGTCTCTTTCGTACCTATTTCAATATGTAACTGGTTAAAAGCTGTGCAACTTTGTGGCTCAGGTATAACATGAGTGGCCAAAGTAACGCCAACCTGACAATCAAAAATAATGAAGCAGTAACTTATATATTTACCACAGATTGTTAGAAAAAGGCCATACGTGGGTTATGCACAGAAAACAAAATGCTCTTAAAATAATGCTCTTCAAAATTGCTATTTTTCCATATTTCCCCCAAAGTCATAGTTGTCATATAACTGGATCTGTTTTCAATCTCTCTCACAAAATTCGAAGTGATTTTTTATTTCTCATCCTCCCATGTGCTGAAGATTTTTTTTCTCGTTTCCTCAACTATCAAAGTGATCTTTTCAATGCAAAAAAAAAAAATCTTCCCTCAGTTGGGTGCACTGGCTTACACCTGTAATCCCAGCACTTTGGGAGGCCGAGGTGGGTGGATCACGAGGTTAGGAGTTCAAGACAAGCCTGGCCAACATAATGAAACCCTACCTCTACTAAAAATACAAAAATAATTACCTGGGTGTGGTGGCGGACACCTTTAATCCCAGCTATTTCAAGGGCTGAGGAAGGAAAACTGCTTGAACCTGGGGGGCAGCGTGTGCAGTGAGTCAAGATGGCACCAGTGCTCTCCAGCCTGGGTAACAGAGTGAGACTCTGTCTCATAAATAAATAAATAAAAATCTTCCCTCACCTCTCGTCTACGTTACCCATTTGCTCACTCTGTATAACAGCATCCCAAGACTCTGGCTAGAAATTCCAATCTCCTTCTTATAAGACATGGCAAGTGGAAGTGTCACAAGAATCCACAAGCATTTTAGAAAATAGGACTTGTGAGGCTAAATGGCTTGCACAAGGTCACAGCTTTCAGAAGTGAAAGATAGCTTTAACACTCCCTTTTCCCCCTTCTTTCTCTTCCTTTTCCCACTGCTCTTGTGCCAATGCTCTTTTCTAGTAAACCAAACTGCCTTAATCACACATCAGCATATCAAAATGCATGAAGTAGAAAAATGTGAGTCTTGCCCCACTGCTAATTTGATGGACAAGAGGATAGGAGAAGAGCTGGGAGTGATCAGGTAATGAATGTCCAAGCACATTATGAAGAAAAGAGTTCTGCCTTCATAAATTGGAACGTCTATGTTAAAATTTAAAGAATGTGTGCTACACAGCCATGAATAAAACATCTGTCAATGAGTAGAATATGAATCAAAGGAAGTTTTCCCCAACAAAATTGCCTCAATTACAATTCAACACTTCAGTATTCTATAAAAACACAGCAATTACACCAATATTTAATTTTAAACACAAAAACCACACATGAATGCGTGCACACACCACACAGAAACACACACACACACACACACACACACAACTAAATAAAAAATTCCATCTGGTTTAACCTGTCACGAAAGTAGGTAGTCCTAGCAACAGCAAGTGGGAAGAAAGAAATTTAGGGTAAAAGGCGGAGATAAAAGGAAAGAAGTTCTAAGAGAAAACAGAACAAAGCATTAAAAAAAATTTTTTTAGTCATACTTATATTTAGGTTTTTTTTGTAAGCTTTATAACCTCTTTTATCATTTTAAAAAATTTATTTATTATACTTTAAGTTTTGGGGTACATGTTAAAGAGTAAACAGAGGCTGCAAAATATACAGTGATTGCACAGATGGAATTTCATACCATGAATTTCATTATAAAACCAGACTATTGTTCTGGAAGTAGCCATGTAGATTTGGTTCATATTAACTGTCTACAAAAAAGGGCAAGCATTCTAAGAGAAAAATTGGAGACATCAAGGAAGGAGAAAGGGACTTAGTAGCCTTAAAATCTCTAAATTTCCACATGAGGATTTTACTGTTTCATTTTGGTCTACTGTTAAGAAGTTTTATGAAACATATATTAAAATCTGTAGGGTACAATGAATCCATCTAAATCACCAGCCACAGGTTGACAGTGTACACTCTTCGCTGGCTGGGTATTAGCAACCACACTGTCTTCCTGGAGTCACAGGATGTGATTCCTTGACTAGATGCCTATCATTCAAGATTCAGGCCAAAAAATACAGCCCATTGCAGGGAGACTGAGGGAGGAATCTGAATACAGAGGAACAGTTACAAAAGTAATGCCAGAGAGTCGAGGTTACCAGGGGCTGGGGAGAGGGAGACTAGGGAGCTGTTGCTTAATGGTTAGAGGTTGTCGGTTTTCTTTTTCTTTTAGATGATGGAAAAGTGCAGGAAATAGACAGTGGTGATGGTTATATAGCATTGTGGATGTACTCAATGACAATGAATTATACATTTAAAATGTTCACTTAATGTATGCTGAATTGTGTACTTAAAAATTGGTCAAATTGGTACACTCTATGTTGTATATATTTTACCACAATTAGAAGTAAAGAAAGAACTGACACAAAACCCAAAGTTATAGCAGAGCATAAATGCCAACAGGATACAGTCAGGTTAATTTAGAGATTAGCAATAGCAATAGATTAACCATAGCAAGAAAGCTTTGCTCCCTACATTTGCAAATCTGAGAAAGGGAGAATGGGGTTACAGAGTTTGGAAGCCAAAGTTCTAAGAGGACTGGAACCACAGCAGCAGCTTTCAAACAGGAGCTGAAACCTCAAAAGAGACACAACCACCAGCAAAGATGCTGCCCCAGCAAAGAACAATCTCAGAAAAATCTGGCTTCATCCTTTATCCCAACCATTGATTTCTCACTGCTGCCCTGAAAAAGCCGAGACTAGGTGGAAGACAGAAGATTTTACCGCTGAGCAATGTGGGTTTCAATCTTCTGCAATATGGAGTAAAACATAAAAACATCAGGAAATGGACTCGGGAGCCAAGCGATTAAAGCCCACACAACATACATCGCTGCAGTATGTAGATGGACACATCTCATTAATTCTGATGCAACATAAGAATTTAAGATACTATAAAATATATTAAAGAAGAAAAGGTCAAAATAAATATTCTTCACCTGAAACTTCACCATTGACTATAACTTCTGGAAATGCAATTAAAAGTAGTCCTTCCATCCACTTGCTTTCTGACTAGAGGTAAATTGATGTTTATCAAATAAATCATAACTTGAATCTTCCAAATTGAGGTTCATGATTACCTTTCTCAAAGTGGACTTAGTTGTTTCCTTGCCATTCCTAAGATCCTTATCCTGTGTAAATGTCTATCTCTCCCAAGGTTAGTGACACCCTCTCTCTATATCTTACTCATGTTCCACACACAGCAAAATTCCAAAAATATCTTGATTCCTTTATCTGATGATGGCTTCCTTCACTTGGATTCTGGTCTTGCCTACATGCAAACTAGTCTCAGGATACACTATCTAAGAGAAAAAGTTTTCAAAACAACTCTTAGTGGCACACCCACCTTTAAAACTCAATCTCTTTTTGATTTTGTTTTGTTTTTGTGTTTTTCTTATAGCACAAAATCTTAAAGTCTTTGGTCTATAGCTTAGGTCAGCAATATTTTTCAGGAAAGGAACCAATAGTAAATATTAGGCTTTGCAGATTATATTGTGTTGGTCACAACTCCAACTATGCCATGATACTGCAAAAGTAACAGACAATCTGCAAACAAATGGGAGTGGCTATGTTTCCATGAAATTTTATGAACATTGCAATTTGAATTTTATATTATTTCATGTCATAGAATATTATTCTTCTTTTAATGTTTATTCTACAATTTAAACATGTAAAAACTATTCTTAGCTTGTGTGCAGTACAAAAACAAAAGACATGCCATAGACCTTTGATTTACAATGTACATTTTTAAAGATCTGGCTTCTCCCTGCTTTTTCAGTTTTTGTTTGTTTGTATGTTTCTGTTTACTTGAGACAGAGTCCTGTTGCCAGGCTGCAATGCAATGGTGTGATCTGGGCTTAATATAACCTCTGCCTCCTGGGTTCGAGTGATTCTCCTGCCTCAGCCTCCAGAGTAGCTGGGTCTACAGGTGTGCACCATCACTCCCAGCTAATTTTTTTGTATCTTTAGTAGAGATGGAGGTTTCACCATGATGGCTAGGATGGTCTCATCTCTTGACCTTGTGATCTGCCTGCCTCGTCCCTCCAAAGTGTTAGATTACAGGCGTGAGCCACCATGCCTGGCCTTCAGTTTTAGCTTTTCCTATCTCTCCTACCCTATGATTTCATTATGGGGAGACACTTGCAATTCTCTGAGCAGATCATACCATTTGCTAAAAACTTCATCAGCCTTGAATGACCCCCTCTTCTTTCTATAGATTCTGCAAATCCCTGCTCAAAGAGATCCTCCTCTGAGACTCTTCCTCAGTCCCTTTGAGTTGTTTTGTCCAACATTTTTCTTATAATTTCTCTTAATCTATAATATAGGTATATATATAAACAGGACTCTCACTTTATTGAAATTATGTATATACAGTGTCTTTCCTATTGATGCTTTGCTTAATGAAGACAAAGATCTTGTTTTAGTTGTGTTTTTGTCCCCAGAAATTTATAAAATGTTGAGAGAATGGCAAATGTATAATAAGTGTCCATCGAATGACTAAAATAAAAGGCAAATGTATAAGTGTCCACTGAAATAAAATGGCAAATATATAATAAGTGTCCACTGAATGACTAGAGTTTTAATTAACTAAAATGGAGTTTAACTATTTGATTTATCAAGTAAGGTTGAACTTTAAGGTTTCCTCATTTATCCACTAGTAAGTAAATTTAGTTCAGAGTATTATAATTAAAAATTTTCTTCAAATTGGACACTGTTCATAGACAACTGACACAAAGATGAGAAAGTACTAGTTCTTGTCTGTGCAGTTATAACCGGAAATACATCATTCTGCTTCATTTTTTTTTTAGAGACTAAATTAACTATTGTTTTGGAAAACAGATCCTAAAGACAGGAAACAGAGATAGGGATTATTGGGACTGTTATAGCAACTAACAGCTGTAGACCTTTGGAGACATGCAGTTGAAATGCCCAGAAACCAGACTGGTGACTTTTTGTCAATTTAACTCTCTTTGGACAGAAGGAAGAAGCAATTTACTTTGGAAAGTAATTCAGCACATTAATTTTATGGAACAAACTGGTAAGAAAACTAATATTGTGGTTCAGACTGCAAAGTGTGCATCATTTTCTTTTCAAGAATATATCAGGAAATTCAAAAGAAATTTCCCACCAAGGGTAGCCTATTCTTCCCTGTCCTTTGGTTTACTTTACAGAAAGATTCTTAGAAACATTGTTATTAGTGGATGGGACCTCAAGAGCAAGTTTGAAATAGCCTTCAAATGCTATAAAGAAATATTAAATAAAGGAAAATGATATATTGTTCTCTATTTCCTGAGCAATAGGGGAAAGCATAAGGAATTCATGTTATACACTGGAAAATATTGTTCATTTATAAAGATTTAAAGACACTGGAACGATTCTGTAACTGAAGGCAATAACTCTTAAGGAAAAGGTAGATTTCTAACAGTTTGGGGTGGTTGAGTAATACTCTGTCTAGAAATAATTAAGAAGATTTTATATAGTAAGATACTGCTTTATAGAGCTTGTTAAAAACAACATTTACATGCTATTTATAAGCCTGAATTTTGTGTGTTTTTTAAAAAGTGAATTTGAAGGAGGACATATAATGATCATGTGTTTATTAACAAATCTGTCAGTAACAAAAGTGAAGTGGTTTTGCTGGCTAAGTATAGCAAAGGAAGATAAAGATCTCTGTCTTTAATTATCTACATCAGATGTGAGATGTGTAAAAGCTGTTTCAAGATCCCTGCTTTGAAATGGACATAATAAATATAGAGAGACAATAATAAGTTCTAGGGCTAAAATATGTAAATTAATAGGTTAAACAGGCCAGTCACAGTGACATTACTGGAAGTTTTGATGAAGTGAAAGATAGCTAAGATACATGTTGAGTAAGGATATATGATTTAAAGATGAAGATATTTAGGGTGGCTTCTTATCCGTTCTCTATTGGAAGTTGCCTAATTTAAATAAACAAACAAGAACAACAACAAAGAACTGGAGTCTAGTTAGTGGTAAAAAGCTCATCCGACACTATGATTACGTGACAACCAAACTGAAGGGCACCTCTGACCTAAAACCTGATCAACTAAGAAACGGCCATCTGAGAAACTGGTAAATGAAAGTGTTGGTAAAACAAAAGAAATTGGTAAGAAAAAAAGTATTCAAATGTAATAAGTATAAAAAGTGATGAGATCTTCATGATTGAGGCAAAGAAAGATCTTTGAACACGTTTTTAAAGCAAGCATTGTGAAATCAGTCTGAAGCGTGCTCTGTAACTCCTGGAACTTCCCTAAAGATGATTTTGCTGTGCAGCTCTGTATCTGCACATATTTACACCAGACAGTAGACAGTGAACAAGAGGAAGCAGATTCCAGAAGCAGCAGCTGAGATCCAGAGAGTGTGGGTGGAGAAGTCGTGTTTATCATGTTGTATGTTCTTTCTTCACTGGAGGGTCAGGTTTGTGTCAGTGTGTTCAGAAGCATTTTCACCAGAACAGATGAAAGTAGCAAAGGAAGGTAAGAAGCTCATGCAGGCTTTTTTAAATTTGTATTTGCTGTGTTTCCTTTGTTTATGGAATAAAAAAGGCCTAACTGCCCTTTAGGATTTGCCTACAATCCTGTTACAATGTCTATAGATTGTATTTGTATTAGATCTTGAGAGTTTTTTTTTTTTCTTGCCAATAGAATAATTTACATTTGGAATCTCACCACTTAAAATGACAGAATTTAAAGTCCATTTCAGTAGGTACAATATGAGAGTGCAGGGAAACCAGAAGATATGGTTCCATAAGAATCAAGTCAAGAGAAACATTAGAATGAACATTTCCCTTGTGGGTTTACAATATCAATAATTGCACTTTAAATGATAGTAAGACACACACAGTGACACACAACTATTGACCAAGACAGTCTTCATGTTCTGCTCAGCTTGACCAAAGTATAGAAAGGCCGTCTTCCTGACTGTAGGCCTCAGCCTCCCACCTAACCTTTCTCTTCTTATTTACCTTAGAAACCAGAATTGTACATTCTTTCTCTGCCTATTAGAATATAAATCTTCTCTCAGCTTCTTGCCAATTTTACAACTCCATATAGTCTTTCTCAGAGATCTGTACTTCAGAAAAGACAGGGCCCGGGATTGCAGCTCGCAGTTAAAGCTCATAGAACTAGAGGACGCCACACTTTCAGACAAATTCTGGTCGCTCAGGAACAGAAGATTCCCAGTGGAGGAGCCACGTGGGGCAGTGGTTTCGCCAGCACCAGTCTCGCTGGCACCTCCGCAAGGCAGCTCTCAGAGCTGACTAGGCGGGGCTGGCTCCCCTTCTGACCGAGGTTTGGAGGAGCCCCGCAGGTTCCCAGCGCTGACTCCTGAGGCTGGCGCAGAAGTTGTGCCCGCACCTCGGCGCAGAGTGAACGCGACTGGTTCCCCTTCTGACCGAGGTTTGGAGCTCCGGGAAGGCAGACTCGCCTATTACGGACA